>VZTF01002829.1:312739-403524 GCA_013397755.1 Cnemophilus loriae | reverse complement strand
ATATATATATATATAAAATCTCCTTTTTCTATATATAGAACTGACATTCATATGCATCTGGAGAAACTGGTACAATCAATCTTAGAAACTTTAAAGCTAATAATGAAGGAAAATAATAACTACTAGGGCATCTCTTACTTGTGAGGACCATTTTAGAAGGTAAACTAAATTCTCCCAATTTAGTAATTGCATATACTCACGAACATTATCTTCTTGTACGTGGACAAGTTCATATACATAAATAATGGTGCTAGAAATCAGCTCTCTGCATGCAAATGCAATTAAACAGAGGTATTAGCATTACAGTCCCAGTTTCCTAAGGGGAGATTTCACCTCTGGAAAATAATGTATTGCATTTTCTTCTAAAGGAACCTAAAACTGACAAATAAGAAAAAAAGTCTTTTAAATGTATGCCAATATTTTAAATGTTAGAGTTTGCTGGATTGTCATATTCAGTACTATTTCAGATTTTAGCTTTTTCTGTGCTGAGATGTCTATTCATTTTTATGGGCAGAGTTAGTGCCACTGCACATGGGATCTGGCATGTAGATGACACTGTTTTGTGTACAATTTTTAGTACCTGTGTACAGAAATGTAGTGCCACAAGCAAATGTGGCATAATGCATTGTAGGGAATGTCTGCTGTTTGCTTTAATTCAGATAGTCTGAATTTAATTCAGATAGTCTGAAGACATTCTGTTTTATGTAAAGGGCTCCTTTTGCTTTCCATCCATCACACCTCCAGATTTAGCTCTCCTAAATGTGTAATTTAGAATGGGAATTTGATAAGGTTAATTTTACAAAGACATTGATAGTTTTTCATTATATGTTTCATGAAGAACTGTGTCACTAGGCGCTAATACATCCAAAAGGAATGCACGGATCTTTACTGTCAACATTACTTTTGAATATAGGGAGTAGAGTATTTGCAACTAAGTGTGAAGGGTTACAGGAGTTGTATCAACTGGTAATTACATTTGAGTCAGTCGATAATTTGGGTGTATTCTCATGGCTTTTTTTTTTCTTTGAGTGGTTCTTCTGCAGCCATATATATGCCATATAGAGACCTTTATGGTGATTTGAAATTTTGTGCTTAATATCTTAGTAAAATACACTTGTAAAGTTCATGTTATCAGAAGGACCAGATATTGCTAATGCCGGGAAAATGTAATATTCTGTGTATTTCTTCAGACTTTTTTTTTAATTAGGATATGTCTGCTTGTACAAAAAGGTTAATTTCTGTCTAGCAAATTGTATGCAGATGAGGAAGGAGCAGTCTGTGAGTGTAAATTCATGAACTGTGTCTACATTAAAAGTTCATCTTTTTTTTTTCCTGCCCTTGAAAGGGAACAGCTAGAAATGACAGGACATATTGGAGTGAAGTCTCAGTTTCACACATGCCTAACAATGTTAAATCATTTTGCTCTTTCCACAGGATTTTAAGACAGTGCTGTCTTTCCCCCAGTACCCAGGGGAGTTTCTGCACCCTGTGGTTTATGCGTGTACTGCAGTTATGTTGTTGTGCCTGTTTGCTTCCATTATCACCTACATTGTCCATCACAGGTAAGAATTCCATTTTAATCATGTGTTAAAAGGTCAGCACGATGCTGAGGCACTTCAGTTTTTATAACCCTTACTGTAAAGATAAATTAAAATGATCTGAATTACTGTTGGATAGTAATGGCAGCAATGTGATTTACACCAGGGAAATCAAAAAGTCTATGTCAACATTTCTTAAGCTGTTCCCAAGCTGTATCTTTCCTGACACATGTTTAAATTTTCTGCACAATTTTCCTGAGATTTCTAACTCAACAGTTCGATATAAAACCATGAACACTATCAAATTGCTTTCTGGCAAATTCCAATTGAGCAGCACTTTGGTCAGCTACACTTGCCATATTGACTTTTAAGACCAAGTTTGATTGGAAGACTGGTAACTGACTGGATAAAAAAAGCTTTCTTTGTCTTCTAAATTTTGGGTTTAGAAAACCTGTGTTTTCTTTTACATGAAAAATTTATATAAATGCCATTTTAACTACATACTTCTGGCTAACGACCATTAGCAATTTAAAAGAGTAGGAATGTATTGTACTGTAGAAGCTGCTAAATATTAATTAAGTGAAGTTAATGTGATGTCTTCTGATCTTCAGCTTCCATTTAATCCTTTAGAGATGTCTTGTTAAAGTTCTGCATACATGAAGCTATGCAATAAGCCTTTTGCTTTTAGTACTCTCCTTTAAATGCTTGATTTGATGGAGGAAACTTTAGATCAGTAGACTTTTATGATTTCTACCAATTATTTTACCTTTTTACCATTTATTTCAATGCTATATAGGTCAGATTCTGTCCTATAGGTAGATTGTTATATAAATATTCAAGAACCAGAGAATTTTATTCTATCAAATTAAGTATTTTTTCCAAATAATAATTTTCTGATAAATATGTTGGGTTTTTAATTTTAAAATGTGAATTTTTTCAACAGCACAATCCGAATAAGCAGAAAAGGATGGCACATGCTTCTCAACTTTTGTTTCCATACTGCTCTCACATTTGCTGTTTTTGCGGGTGGAATCAATCGCATTAAATATCCAATTATTTGTCAAGCTGTAAGTATCTGTCTTAGTAATTATTACTGATGGCATTGAAACTTGCAAATGAGTTGGGGACGTAATTTTGGCAGTTCTCCTTCTTTTCTTTTATTGTTCCTGGATCTTAAGGTTTTCAGAATAAACCATTATAAGCATGTCTTTTAAAGGCCAGCACTGGCAATGTTCAGTGTTTGGTTGTCACATGAGTCTCTCTAAGAGGGTGATCAATGCATTAACTTCTCTAAGGCTCAGATTGCCTTTTTTTGTTTGTTTGTTTTTGCTGAGTTTTTTTCTAAGAAGAACCGTAAAAATCTTAGTATTTCTCTACTGTACAGGATAGTTGAAAACTGTGAATACAAAATACTTCTGTCCTTCCTGTGCTTTGGATTGAATGTGTGGGACTAAAATTACTGCTTCACTTTTGTAATGCATACACTGTTTGCCTGAGGGTGGCCCTGGGTTCACTGGATGATCCCTAAAGAGACAAAGCAGACCAGCATACTTGTGATTTATGGACCCTTGTTTGCATTGCTGGACTGTTTCATGTCTCTTGCCTCTGCATTTTTGGGGCAATAGTGTTGTGAGATGCACAGACAGGGCTGGATTCAGCTGCTCTGAATATAAAGGCTGAGTCTGTACAATGTGTAAAGAGGGTTTTTTCAGTCATCTTCTGTAATGCCTCATGAGGGCTTGTTGCAATTTGTTTGCCTTGAATATTTCTTCCTCTCAGGTTTTGTAGAAGTGCACCAGGTCTCATGAATGTTGTTGGTGTTTACCTGTAGTAAAACCCTTTGGTTAGTCAGTGTTCTCCCAGGTTTTTTGCCTGTTGCTAATCTGGTTCTTCTGATTGGCTTGAATGGGTGTAAATAGCAAGAGTCAGGAGCCAACAGCAGAGTCATTTCAAAACTTGCATAATTAGTGTAGGAGTTATCACTCTAGTATTCAGTGAGGTGCTTTGGAAGCCTTTGGCATATCCTTGTGCATGACCATCAGTAAACAGCACATGTGGGTCTGTAAGCACTGTGATGCTCTACATGTGAAGTCTGCTAAGTGTATCACATGATACTCATTTAAATAACACAGTTGTCCACTAGATTATTTTGAGAGAAATATCTCACAATATCTAGTGTATTGTGTCATAATTAATTTGTAAGTTCTAGCAGATTGAAATATCACTTACCATTGCCTCTGTCTGCAGTTTGCAAGTGATAGTAGCAGATCAGTTTGTAGGGCGGCCATGGCCGTGTAATTACATGATCACAAATGACCATCTGTTGTTTCAGTCGTTGTCTGATTATTTACTTTGCAGCTTGCGTGGTAACAACGTGGTATTAACAGCTGTAATGAAAAACTGATTGAGATAAATCTGTTATTAATAGCCTGTTATCGGTAATACATAAACTACAGGGGTATCTTAATAAAATGCATTATCAGTGGCATCTGTCTCTTGCTATGGGATAGGGCCAGATCCTGAGCTGCTGAGAAACAGGCACACTTAGAGAAACTGAATTGAACCATTCATATATGTCTGCTAACCAGTTTCATAAGGTTATTTATTTACCTGATAATATGCTACAACAACAGGCAATATCATCAGTAGTTACAGTATAGGAAAGATACAGATCACTCAAGACAGAGACTGTCCTCTATTTCCTGCTAGAAATTGTCTGATGTAATTAGACAGGGCTAATGGATGAAATAGTCCAAACAGTCTAAGACAAGGCTCCAACAGGTGGTAACAGAGGCTGAGAAACTGTTCACTTTGAGAATGTCATGCCCAGCCACAGATCCTTTCTTGCTTTCTGACAGCAAGGTTTTCAAAATTCTGAGTCCCAGTGCCTGTGTCCTGTGATAACCCTGAGACGATCACTCTGTGATTTAATATCCAACGTGCCGATGCCCTGATATTGGGGCTTAAAATATATTTGTGACAATGTTACTGCTTCAAGCAGCACTAAAATGTTAGTTATACCACAGGTGTAACACCATCAGTTGCCGTTCCACAGGTATCCCTCAATCTGCTAAAATTCAAAGCACAACTTCAACCTGCAGCAATGCAATTTTCACTTTTTATTTCCCAAGTGCATAGGGAAAGATTCCAAGTGCAAGTATTTTTTTTGTCCTAATCACTGAAATGTTGTATTAAAGCCAGTCAACCACCACCTTTCCTATTGTAATTATCCCTAAAACTTCCACAAAAATTTCACTGCAGCATACTTATTGATGTGAAATAATAGACTAGGTTAACTTTTATCTTTCAAATTTAACTAAAAGGGGTGGTTCTAAATTAGCTTCATTTGGATCACCTCCTGTCTCTAAATGAGTAGTTCCAGGTTAGTTTTAAACATCAGGAATTAACACTATGGAAATGGGCCCATTTTCTGTGATAGCTGGAAGAACCTTCAAATCCTCTTGAAGGTGAAACAGTCACACAAAAAAAATCTTTTCGGAAATGGTCAGACATTTATTTTTATATGGAACCTAAAAATCTAAAATTCCCTTTTAAACCTCCATATCTATTTCAAAGAGGATTTTGTATAGACCTTTCACTTGCATATGTGCTCTGCAGTCTGTATGATTTACAAAGAAAACTGATGTTAGAGTGCTGGTCTAGAAGAGTTGATTGCATCTTTGCACATTTCCCGTGTGAATGAATCTACAGACTCTTTAGAGTACCCTTGAATCTCATTCTGGGTGTCACTGGATGTTGGCTGTTGTAGAATCCAGACTCTTGAGTTTACCGGCAAAATCTGTCATGCAAGTCAAAGGCTGTCTTAGGAGCAGCAGACTGGGGTAAATCAGAGGCGGTACACTACCACAAAGGTGCTTGAGCCAGCCAGTGAGCCCTTCCATCTCCCAGAGTTAGGGCCTCAGATCAGTTTGCTTCAAAAGGCAGAAGGAAGCTCACACCTTTCATGTAAAGAATGAGAGAGAAGGAGATACAACTGTAGCCGGATTACTCCCCATGTGTGGGAGGCATCAATTCTGTACTCCCAAAGATTTCTGTTTCATGGCTCCCGCTTTAGAGGAAAGCGTGATAGTTACGAGGTTATGGATGCTGGGGGATGAAATCATCAGTTAAACGTGTTGAAGCGTGAAGAATGGACTTCTGGGCGCGAGATTCAGGAGGCAGAAAAGTTACGGAGAGAGACAGAATCTTACTTTTTTTATCGCAGTAGCATGATCACTCCAGTCACATCTCCAAGAACCTCCTATATGGCTTATAAAATAAAAGCTTCCATGTAAACTTTGGCAAGGCTCAGATCTTCCTTCTCCCCAGTGAATGTCATATGTGAAGCTGATTGTGAATTCCTTTCTGTAAATCAGTAAATCTTCAACAAGGCAAAGCCCATTCCATACTAGCCAGCAGCCTGTAAGTTCAACTCAGAAAGTTCAACTTCTTGCTCTAAATTTTCTACCTGTGAAGGGAGCATGGGGTTTTGCTAATGCTAAATGTTTAAAGATCATGAAATATTCATACCCAGTGGTGTTACAGACTGCAGAGAAATTCCTGAATCCTGTCATCTCACAGAAAAGAATAATTTTCATTGCAGGATTAATAGTTTAATCAGAATGTCAATGCATATCTGTGTCTTTCTTTAAATAGAACTGGATTAAGAAGTACAATCTTATCTGAAATATGATTACAATTAGGAAAGAAAGAAATTAAATTAAAAATTTGGGGAAGACGAAGAAATTTGTGTGCAACTTAAAGCTGATCAAGAGACCTTTTTGTTGCAAAATGCTTTGCATAAATGTGTATTCTGGCCATTACCATGGTAACTGCATCATGTGGAACTTAACTTATCTCTAGGGTACTGAAATTTATTGAAGGCACACAAACAGACAGCATCTTCTTACTGAAGAAAAGTATAATCTTATATTCAAAAGGCTGGTGCTTATTCCCCAAGATAAGAGTTCTAAGAACATAGGACATGGGAAAAATGAATCCAAGAAAACAAGAAAATTTTTACCATATAACTGTAGTTATTAAAGAGCTTTAGGTCTAATGCTGTTTTCAATGCATATATCCTGGCAGTTTTTTCTGTACCATTTGGCCTGTCAGTGGAAAACCTTCTTAAAAATAGGGGTCATCACTTCAATATTTCCAATCATAATCCTTTATTCTGTGTGGAAAACTCAACCTTTCCATACAATTTTATGTGAAACACAGAAGTTCTGCTAATAGTGAAAATAGTTTTAAGTTATCACTTTGGTATTTAATTTGTATATATGTTTTCGCCTCTGAAGCTTTACAGAGGTAGAAATCCAGTGACAAGATACACACAGGTAAATTTGTACCCTGGACCTTTCATTCATAACCTCAAGTTTACATTTGCTAAGAGAGTCAAGAAAGAGTTTATGAACAAAGCCACCTTGGTCTTTCTGTTGAACCTCGTCCTTCCCTCCCATGTCATGAGCTGCCATCTCACGTATTCCTGCCAGAGGGCTCAGATGTCTTCCTGGCTTGACAGAGTTAGAAAGAGGTAATTCCACTGGAGGGGACAAAAGAACTTGCAGTCACAGTCCCTAAGCAGAACAGTGAGGAAGATGCATCTCCGTGACGTAACTGGTGTCAATGTGGAGACAAAGGGAAGGAAGAGGCAGAGAGCGAAACCCAGCACTTTGAAACACTGAATTTTCAATGTGAAGTGCAACAAGCATTTCTTTACTAATTGTTAGTGGATGAATAATAGCAAAAATTCTAGAATTTAGTGTAACAGCTCAGTGCACCCTTCCAAATTCCACACTTTTGCTGCATCATGTCAAATCTGTTAGTCATAAGGAGGTCCTGTAACTTCAGGATAAATCCTTGTTTCCTTCAAGCAAGAAATGCAAATGGTTGGTGGTTTGGTTCTTTTGGTGGTTTTGTTTGGGTTTTTTGTTGGTTTTTTTTGAGAGAGAGACGCATGTCATTAAAGAGTTAGTACAGAAGATGATAACATTTTTGCCTCCTCTATGTTTGTTCAATTCGTGCGTATATCAGAAGTAACTCAGTTGCCGAAACATGAGCACACTGTGAAAAACAGCAATGTGATGCAGGTGTGGCATGGCAGTGATGTTTTCAGTCAGTTCAGTTGCCTCCTTGAAAGTTCAATAAGATAGTTTTGTTGTACTATTTTTAGGTCTTACATTCATTTAAGTGGCTGATGATTTCTGTCTATGTGGTCATATATGTTGTCGTCCAAGTTTCACATGTAGGTGCCTTTTGACATGGAATTCATTCCCACTGTTCCTATTACTGCGTGTACTTGTGTGGAAAACAGAATATATAGCAGCAGGGCTATGCTGAAATGAGAAAGAGGTCAGGAGCTAAATATCTAGATTTTTTCCAGTTCTTTCTCACTATTTCTGCCTCCTTTTTCTTCCCCCTTTCTCGTCCTCCTTCCTCTGTTCCCTGCTCATGGTCCTGTTCAGGGTGTCCCTACAGAAACTCTGCAGGCTGCCAGTGAACCAAGTCCAGACAGCACCAGTCCCTGAACTGGCAACGTCTGCCAGCTCATAATACAAAGTCGTCTCATTCTCTTATTTCTGCTTCTTTTACCTCAAGCAACAACATTCATGAGGGCTTTATGCTCCCTTGTCTAATGTGACAGACAAGTCCCAGAGAAAATTACAAAGGGTTTTCTGTTGATGATATTTGCTGCTATCTTCAGGTTTTGAGCTATAATATTAAATATAAACAAAATGCATGGAAATTTTTTTCTTTACTCATCAATTATTTTGTTTTACGTGGAGCAAAAATGAATGCTGGTTCAAATAAATCATTATAATGGATTTGTGTTAGCTTTATTCAGCAATTCTCTGTATTCCTTAAACATTTATGTTCTTTCCAATTATAGCAATATTTTACTTGTCACTGCAAAATGTCATGTTATTGCTTCAAAGGTAACCTCATTTTATATAATCAGATGGAGACTTAGCTGATGTAATAAAGCACTGGAGATTGGGTAAAATTCCAATTACTGCTTCCATGATAATAAATAACAATTGCTAACATAACAAAGATGTTAGCATTTTAGAGGTGTTTGTACTTTGTTTTACTTTCAGTGATAAACACACCAGTTTCTTGGAGACAAAGTAATAATTAGAGTTTATTTAATCTGACTATTAGAGTTTATAATTCTTTTTAAGGGGTGATGCCAAGAGCTGTCATTTAATTTTTAAAATTCTGTGGCCAAGTTTATAAGTTTCTTAAAATATGTCTGAAAATAATCTGGATTTAGGCAAACAGCACTGATGCCATTGCCAGGAGTCAACCTTGCCTGTGTATAGCACAGAGGGAACTACCGCAGGATATTCTTGAAAAGTCAAAGGAAATTGCATAATAGCAAGCAAAAATGCTGGCCTCTCATTAATTTTTAAATTGCGTTGCTATGATAGGCTAACAAAGAGTGCAAGACAAACTAAGATTCACATCACTTTAAATCCAGGTGTAAAATGTTTTCATTAAACAGGTTCTTAGAAAACAAATGTTTTTACAGTCTCGGTTTCCTAACATAGCATCTGGTATTACAGATAATACTGTCTATGGTAGATTAAATAACTGGTTTTAAGTGCAAATGTTAGATGCTTTTATAAATTCAGTTAAAAAATCTGTTTGCTTGTGCACTTATGGAGTAAGATTCTTGTAAAATTCTTGTTTTGCTGATCCATTTATTGAGTTGTTTAATTGTCCACTCTTTTTTTTTAGGTTGGCATAGTACTGCATTATTCTACACTCTCTACTATGCTATGGATTGGAGTAACCGCCAGGAATATTTATAAGCAAGTCACAAAAAAACCTCAGCCATGCCAAAACAGCGACCAACCTTCTTATCCAAAGCAACCACTTCTCAGGTATGGAATATTAGTTATACTATTTTTTTAATGTCTTCCTGAAACATATCAGTTGTAAACAAACTCTCTCTCTTGTTTCTCTGTTCTTTACTTTTTATAGGCTATAGATAGCATCCATAAAGAATTGAACCACATAGGTGTATACAGAAGTCTGAGAATTTATTGTATGCTGATAGTTAACTCTATTCAGGAGATGGAAATATGCAGAACTGGTATTGGCTAAGTTCAGATACCTTTATCTGAACAGGAAGAATTGAAATGTTTCTGTTGGTTTCTTATGGAGGGAAAAAAACCCACCCCAAACCAGAAACTGGCTTGGTTCCGAGCCTTATTTAATCATCAGAAACTATGCTATAATGACTTTTCCTTTACCTTTATCTCTTCTGCTGTAATTCTTGCCCACACTTGTATTGAAAGCCTAAAAACCTGATAGCAACCTTCTTCATTCCCCATCAGAGATCTAATGGTATTACAGGAGCGACTGGAAGTCTGCACTCCCTATCAGCTCTCTCGCTGGAGCAGGCTCACAAACGTGTCTCTGACGGCATCGCAGGTGTAAGACAGTGGGAGTTCTTGCCAGATGCCTCTGAGATGCTGAAACTCCAAGCCAAAATAGTCAGTCTGCACAAGGAAAAAAAAAAAAAAACAGCAGAACCTTACCACAAACCAGAATTTCCAGCCAAAGGCATGAGTAGATTAATTTATCTTTTTTGAGCTTAGCTATCAAAAAATTAGGTATTAGCCAAAGTTGTGTATTGTCCCTATACAGATTTTGGAGGGAGACAGAAAAAGAACTTCCAGAGAACAATTCCTCCTATCCATCTTGGATATTTGTGTGAGGACAGGATGGATTGCCTTATGGAGGTGCCTCTCTTTTCCCCTTAGAAAAGTCTAAATGGTCAATCTAGCCTGAAGACCTCAGTTTTGTAGTGGAGGTCAGGAAATATGAATTCTACTTTTTATGTCTTTTCTGTGAAAAATCCACAGTGTATTCTTCCAAACAGACGTAGCTTATTTTATTTCAAACACAAAATTTTTAGCAAGTAGCATTTATAGATGACTGTGTAATGTTGTCAAAACTTGCTAAAAGTGTGTAGAAAGATGAATTGAGTTTTTCCGTCTGATTCTGCAGAGTCAAATTTTTACTAACGTGATTTTAGTTAGAAAACTAGCTAGTTTTCTTCTTTTTAAAACACTTCATTTCTAGAGATGAAATTGATTAAAGTTAACATAAGATGTGTATTGTGATGAGAAGGAGTGCCATATTGATCCTTAGCTTTGTTAGGTGTAAGCAAGAGGATGTTCTTTCATTGAGAGTGCCTGACTTTGCTAATCCATGATTTACTATACCATCCTTCAGAGATGAGAATTTCACTCCTTCAGTTACCAGCTCATGACAAAATGAATAATTGCCAATTTTCAAATGCTGCAGTGTGACTATTAAGGTAGAAAATCGTTACAATTTACATAGACCCAGCATAGTGTATGTTCTTCAAATTCAAATCTTGTTTGAGTTGGAAAACAATAGATAATCAGGTTACAGAAAAGATTACTCTAATTAGAATCTTTGTTGTACCAGTCATGTTGAGGTTCTCAGACAGTGAAAATAAATAGTAGCTATTTGAAGTTTAGCAATAGAAATGATAAACCACCTTCTAGCTGTAAGAGAACATGGGTATAATTGTTTAATAGCTCAGTAAAATTATTCTAAGTTATTTTTCTCACACAGGGCACCGTATATCTTAGAGACACAGGCACTGAAATGTCTAATACAATTTCACAAAGGTTAGCACTAGATTCAGAATACTAAGGATCAGTTTCACTTCATGTAGAAAACAGGCATAGTGTGGGTAAAATTAAAAATCATTTTAAGCAAGAAAATGCTAGACTCATAATTAATAGTTGTTGTTCTTTTAGAATGACAATGATCATTTTTGGGTGCATTTTACCTTTCCTGGTTTTAATAAAATTAAAGTCTGAATTTTTCTTTGTCATAATATTTCCATAAAATCCATTTAAGATGCTTCCATTTCAATGCAGTCATTTATGAGAAATGTTTTACCTAGTCAATGCTCTTGTGTCTGTAAGCCAATGCCACCCTTTATACATATTGTTCCTCAGGTATGTAAGCAATAACACCTGGGTTTGGGTGAGGAGGTGTTAATTTGTCTCCATTTGACACCAGTAGATAGATAAATAGTATAAAGTTTATTCAAATGGAGATGGAGTTAAGCTTTTTTATACGTCAGGACTGCCAGTGATAGGAAGCGTGTGATACAGTCTGTGAGACACTTAAACAGGAGGTAGTTTGTCAGTGATCCTTCACTATAGACTTAGTTTTGTTGAATACAGATATATGAATATGTTTGGCTCTACACTCGGCTGTTGTCCTTCTGTCTTTTTTGGTAGTGTTTTTGTTTGATAGACGGCGTTTCCAGTTCACATGTGTGTTTTTGTATTCCTTATATATGCACTTGCTCTATGAGACATGAGTCAGTAAGTGGGATCTAATGCCAAAAATCAGTACATAAATCTATCACGTGGAATTTACCAAGAAATCATAAAAATTGTCTCACCACATTTGTTTCACAAAGCTTGGTCCATTCTAAAAAGTAGCTGAAATAGTGAAAATAAATACCAGGATATCTAACAGGAGACCTTACCTTTTAGCAGAATAGGACATATGCTTGTAAGAGTTGCTTCGGTTTCTCTTCCTGCTGTTTGCGTATTCATTTGCAGAAGCAAGACAAATGAGGTGCCCTTGATCTTTTTCTCCTACTTTTCTTTGAGCTGTAGCAATAAGTTCCCTATTATGTGAAGCTGTGGTTCTTTATAAGTTTTGTCTCTTCTAGATAGAGTGATCAAATTTGAAACATTTTTGCAGTCTAATTTTACTTCATGGCAATTTGATTTTAAATATTGCCTCTTTTTATATTTTAATCATGTATTATGAGATACATTATATACACTGTACATTATACAGTATATATATTTTGTTATATATATTATTCATGAAATGTATATTATCTGTTAATTACAGAGTTAAACCCCTCGGGGCCTATCACTTTGATGACTGGAACCAACTGTAACAATTTTGACATTTTCCTCTAAGTGTGCCTGGATGCTAATGAGGTGGATCAAATTAATGCATCATTGAGTTTTGTGTATTGAAATTCTGAACCTTAGCACTTCAACAGATAATGAAATTACTTCCTGTAAAATATACTCTCTGGTATTCTTAATAGAAATAAATAATTCTATCTGTTCATCCTCTGTGGACATTTGTTAAACCTGGCAGAGTTTAGCTTCTGACTCATCTGAAGGCAGATTTTGCCAGCAAAGGCAAAGGGGCATGCAAGATTCAGCTATTACTGCAATGTACAAAACTTCTTATCAGCCCGAGGTGAGGCACAGGTAGTGTTAGTTTTTGTGCCTGCTATGTGCATGCATTTTTCATGCGATGCTCTGCGCGCATACAGATTAGACAGAGGTACAGACCAGCAGAATACTGCTGAAAGATATTCTGTTAAAATCATTTCTTTCTACAGAGACAGAAAAAAAAATCAGATTACTTTCATTTTTAATAAGATAACTAGTGAGCACAATTGCATTCTAGACATCTAAAATAAAAAATAAATAAGCTGCCAGCTGGGCCAGAGATTGGTGATAAGGAGACAGATAATTAAGTTTTATCTCAAGGTTAGGTACAAATATATCTCCTAATGTTCTCCCACCTATTCAATGAATGCCTTGCAAGATAACTAATATGGCAATCTTCAGATTACAGAGTCCAATATCCCATATCTGTCATGAAAAAACATCAATGTGCATAAATAAGGTTGCAGAATCAACAGCAAAATGGATAACAGTTGATGTCGCCGTCTCTGTTGAACTTCATCTTATTTTTTATGTAACATATTTTGATAAGCTTTTTTAAATGTTCTTTCTAAAATTGTGGGGCTGTTAGGAAATATACCTCATGCAGTGCTTTAGAAAAATTGTATATCTAGCTGTAGTAGCGATTTCAGAATGGATTGTGCTCTTTGCTTTGTATTCAAAGTAGTAGCCTTAGTACTATGGCTAAAAAATCAGAACTGAGGCAAATTAAAACAGTTTTTAGCAGCACACGTGGAGTACCTCCAGTCAGTGCCACTGGCTGCAATTCCATTTTCTTACTGTTTTCAACCTTAAATAATTTTAAGAGTTAAGAATCATTTTTAGAATGAGAAAGCTGATTGCCTGTTTCACATATTTTGAAATGTCTTAACTGTCCTTTAAACCTGCACACAGAGCAGACCTGGAAGTGTAGTAGTTGAGAATGAGAGTAGTTTGGTCAAACTGTAATAATCTGCTAATGGATGTTTACATGTGCAGATGTGTGTATGGGTGTCTGCTATTCTGTATGAGCTTGTGTATGCGTAAGTTTCTGTACATCATACACACAGTTCCAGAGTACAGAAGGGGTCTTCCTAGTGAGCTGTGTTTGTGGTGTAGTGGTGACTAACAACCTACGCCCTGAGCTCATGAGAGACGTGGGAGTGCTGCACTTGCATCCTCCCCCTCTCCTTGGGAATGTGGCAGCAGCTCTTCACATTCATTCCCAAGCTCATTATTTCTCTCAGCTACCTAAACATTAATCAGTAGCACCCAGCTAAACAGTAGCTAAGTATCTTTGAGACACTGAATTATGCTAAATCCTTTCACTGCAAAAAGGAGAAACCACTAAACTTTCAAATACAAGAAAATCCTCTCCTTGTGTTATTGCCGACTAGTCCTGTGATGAGGCTCTTGCCTTACAGGGAGGGGATTTTACAGACTTGCATGATACCACAGGGGTCATGGCATCCACTTAGTGCTTTGCTCACAGTGTTAACCCTCCTTGTCTCAGGATGAACATTTAGCTGCTTGATCTGAATTCTGACAAGCTGGAAACCAACACGTGGGCACAAATGGATCTACTGCTGCATTTGCCTAACTGCTGGTCCTGAGAGATCCTGGCAGGAAATGTTGTGACTCCCATCACAAATCGATTATATTGAAATTTTTACTGAATAAGTTACCAATAAAGTAGGCTGTGTCCTGAATATGAGTTGCACACAGCAATATTCATTATGTCATCAGAAATTGTCACGTGATGTTTTTGCACCATAATGGAAATACTGAAAACATTCTACTTATAAAGACCAAAGACTCCTTATATTTACTTTTTAAAGAATTATTATGTCCAGAGGAAAACCCTCGAATAAAAAAAACTAATGCTTTCTAATATTCCTGAGTCTGAAAAGGTCTTCAGAATTTGATCTTTGTTAATGTCCACTATCATTTATAACAAGTTGGCTACAATTTATTGCAGCATAATAGCAGTGTAATGGGGGATCAACATTTGCCTACAATAAGAAATACTTTATTAAACATTAAGTTTGGCAAATACGCCATTTTTTTGGCTATGCCCTTTTCTGAATCTTCAGACTGTGTCATGTGAAGCGACTTAATTTACATTCTGACAGACACAGACATTACTTGTCCCCTTGACACCAGCAGCTCTGAAAAGCAGTTAAGTTCTAGTGCATTTTTCATTAGTGCTAGCTCTCATGAATTCAGGTCTTCTAGTATGAAACTGTGATTGAGAGAGAAGGAGAGAGAAAGAGGTCAGATGAAAATCATCAGTTGCAATCCATTGTTTTCTTCTTTGTCATATGCCCTTAAATGTTAACTCATAGTTTGGATCCGTGAAACCCCATTTTTCCTTCCTACAGAGAACATATCAAACTTCCTCTATAAAGTGTAAATTTAGGCCTGATTAACTCAAGGGATCATCTGTCTTTTTCTTTAAAATTCTCCATAGTTTGAGTATGTTGAATTAAATGGGAAGTGCCACAGGGCAGGATTCTCAGGAGCCCTGAGGAAATCTCTGTAGTTCACTCTTTACTATTAGCATAGACCCAGTTGTCTCATTGCAGAATAAGTGAAAATGATGTCTCCCTGCAAGTAAGGTTTTCACCAGCTGGATGAACCATGGCATGGTGAGCCAACATTCTCTCTGAAAATCTGCTCCAGGAAGTTGGCTATAGTTTAAGTATTTGATTGTATCCTTTGCTTAGAGGACAGAATATTTTGATGTGGGCAGGGTCAGTCATCAGCAAGTTTAAATCACCTCTCTGATATTATAATCAACATTTCTTATTTTAGATATGGGAAGTTAAGACTAGAAGTATATATTATTAGATAATTTTTAAATTGTGCTGTAATTTTTTGCAATCCTCATGTATTATGGAGGCTTATTGCCTCCATGCTGTAAGTTCCTAAGAAGAACAAAGTGTGTAACAGCTCTTTTCATCAAATGGCTTGGTTTGGGAGGGAACCGAAAGATAACCTAGTGATATTTCTTCAGTATTATCTGCAAAACACTATTCCCATGTTTCTTGTTTAAATATTTGTCGTATTTCCCAGGAAGGAGAAAGGCCATATTGCTAGCAAATTAAAGCTTTTTTAAATTTTTTGCGTTTGATAAAAATTGAACGTAAGAAAAGCCATGTTTCCCTTCCAGCTATTGTGTTCATTTTATTCACCAAAATAAGGCTTATATTCAACATCAAAATAAGTTATTATATTGTTATATTGGATATTAAAATAATCTAAGGATAACAGCCTTTTCAAAGTTTTAGTTTGATTTAATTATAGAGGTAATATTCTGAACAATGCTACACTGCTTCTGAAGATAATTTTAATAACTGACGTTCAAATGTGACACAGCACAAGTAACATAGCAGTACCAACAGAAATGCTGATCATTCTAGGCAGATTGTGCTCTGTCTTATCAGCCCACCAACTTAGGCAAGTTCTCAAAAAAACCCAAAAAAACCCCCCAAACCAACCAACCAACCAACCAACCAACCAAAAACAAACCAAAGCCCCCACTCAAACAAAAACAATTAAAATGCTGGAAGGAACCTTAGCCAGAACAAACAGAATGGTTCTGCCCCTTGAGGTATAAAAGCTAGAGATAATGAAAAAGAGAAGCTTAAAAACAAAACAGGAAGTTTAAGTCTATATATGACAAATTAAAGGGAGAGACAGGATTGCAGAACCTAAAGGTACTTGGAATGTGGCTTGATACTTCAAGGACATACCGATATTACATGCTATTTAACATGATCACTCTTAAATGCTGATACATGTTCAGATGGAGTCAAGGATGTAGCTGAAAGGTTTGCAGTGGAAAAGAGTATAAAATGGTGATAAGCGAAACATTTTCATTAATTCTTTTTACTGAATTTCAACCTGAAGCTAATTTTATTTTCATCAGATGGGGATGAAATTATCTTAGGTCAAAGAAAATGTTTAATTGAGGTTTGGATTAATTGTTCCACAGAAGAAAATTTCCAGTAAAATGAAAATATTGAAATACTACAGAGATCCACAATTTGCTACAGAGTAGCAATATATTGTCAGTGGTATCCTGAGGAAGTTGTTGCACTTTGCATAGGCCATGTAAATATTCATTGCTGACAGCATTGGATTGCCAGGGTATGGTGTCATAGCATGGAGGTATTTTCCTGCCAACTCTTAATCAAACTGGAGAAGTGATTAGAACTTTGCTTCTTCACATTCAAGGTGAGTGATTGAATTGTTGAGTCACTAAGAGCAAGATGGTAACAGAGCCACCTGCTTTGCTTGTAGGTCCACTTCATCTGGCTTATGAATCAAAATTCCAGCTGAAACGATTTCAAAAGTTTGCTCTCATGGCATAGTTGACAATACTATTCTTCAAAACTGACCTGAATGCACTACCAAATACTTTAAGTGAATGACCCCTGGAGCATATTTCACATCCATGATGTGAAATTATTTCAATAGCGTGTCAAAATCAAAGCAGAAAAAGGATTTTGTTACTGTCATAACTTCATTAGCTGAGTTATAGGAGAGATACACACGATGTTGACACTTTCCAGATTAGAAATATGATAATACCAAATCTTTAAGAGATTTTAAGGTAGAAGGTGAAGTTTTATCTTCTTTGTTTAAAGAATGGTGTGTGTGCTGCTTAGTATAGATGAAAAGAAATGGGTTACGATTATCGCAAAAGAAACATATGTCAACTCACTACGTGCAAATGAGCTATTAAACAGCATAGCAAGTCACTTAGATCCATTCAGCTGAAACTCTCTCCAGTGCTACAGCTATTGACAAACAGCCAAGAAAAGAAAACTACTGCACCTGAGTGATACCTGGTCATTTAATAATGAAATTATGGGCTTGGGGCTTAGAAATTTTAACTATACGGCATTTGCAAGCTTTCAAAATTGTGAGCTTCCTGAAGACTTATAATGAATTCTATGGTATTTCCAGCTTTGAAAGGCTGGAGCTGCAACATTCTGATCTGCAGAACTGTGTATTAGATTGAATTTTCAGCTGCTTTTATCCTGAGTTCACATCTAGGTATTTCCTGGAAATCCAGAATTCTTGTCACACTATCCCTTGCCTCAGTAGCTCCTAGCATTTGAGCTAGTCATATACATAATTGTAGAGGGTAAGTTAGAGGGTGGGTAAGCTTGATAAAATCTCCATGCTTTGAAATGCTGCTCCAGGCAAAATGTAAAATGCTGATGGAAATTTTACAAGTTCAAGGATTTTTAGAAGATAATATATTCAGACTCCAATGGGGGCTTTGTAGAAAACTTTATCAGATTTGGAAGAACTAAATATTTTCTCAGATGATTCTCTGGTGTCATATAGATTAAACTTGATTATGCAAAAATGCTGTAAAGATAAATGCATAAGGTCTTTTCAAGTGTGCTTATTGTAATTGTATGGACAAAGAACTAAGCATTCCCATCTGCATGAAATTATATTCACAATTACAGAAAAGACTATCTGACTTTTAATGGTAGATGATTGTACTCATTAATTAGTGAGAAAAATTAGTCACATTAGATACAAATTCTTGTACCTTTCTGTGAGAAAGGTAGAACTTAAAGTTTGTTACAGGACACCTGTTTTAAGCAGATATCTGTATAAATCCAGCATAACTGTAATGAAAACTGTGATGTTGCAAGAAAACGGAAGTCATGGAGATTTATGAAGTATGTTGTGCAGACTGGTAAACTGCAATGTCACAGAAATGAGAACACTGCAGACTGCCAACTAGTGTAATATAGGATTGTGCAATAGTCTGATAATAACTGCAGTGCAGTACAATCACTGTGCATTTAAATTATAGCGTGCCGTAGGACATAGTACGTATTGCATTTACCAATACATTGATGTTTTTCCATAAAGTAGTTTTGGCTAAAAGATATTATTAGATTCCAAGAGTAAATGCTAAACAAAAAAAAGTACATGGCTTAGCTTAAAATAAACTAGTAATGAAACCCAAATAAATATTTTTATGCATATATGTATATATATTATCAGTGATAGTTTAAAATACATAATTTTAATGTTTCAGAATATTTTTTTTATTAATGAATGGCAAAATTCAAGGAGATTGAAATATATTCCTTGGACAAACAAAACTGGTGAAATCCACCGATATACATATCACATTAAATATGTTGGAGCATATTTATGTATAACTGTTGCAAATTCAGTTTCAGACCTGACTTATTCTATGCATGCTTCCTGTCAATTATGTGTGATAATCTCTGGTTTATGCCTCTTTTGAAGGAGGGCTTAAAAGTCTTGGGAGGAAAAACTGCATTAGATTAATTCACTTGGTTTTGAGTTGAGACATCATGGAAAATTATACATAAACTTCCATTGATCTCCCTGGCTACTGTACATCCATTGTACAGCAGTTGAAACCCATCACTGGAAATGTGGATGATTCTTTTCAAGTTAGTGTTCATTAAGAATTCCAAATGAGAAGGCATTAAAGAGAAAATCATACAACAAATAATGAGCTTAAATTCTAGCAAGGGGTAAACAGGTTAATATTAGGAAAATATTTCAACCTATGAAAATAGCTGGCAACTAAAACAGGTTACCTGGGAGGCTGTGGGAACTCTGTCCCAAGCAATTTGTTAATGTAGATTAGATAAGGCCAAGCCAGTCATGTCAGGTGTTTAATGTGACCCTGACTCAGAGCTTTTGAGTGGACTAGATGATCTCCTGATGTTCACTCCTGCCCTACAGTTCTGTTACTAGTAAACCAAGGATTTTTCCTAACAGTATTTTCATTTTTCAACTCTTATTTGCTGCTGAATTCCTACAGCCTCATTGGTCTCATAAGAAACTCTTGTGTTTCATTATGCAAGCGAATTCTGACAGAAGAGACTTTGAAACTAATGTGTTCCAAATATGCCTTCAGTGTTTGGAAATGTTATGAGTCTTGTAGAAACTGGCTGCTGATCCTGCAGGTATTTTTATTCAGGTACCATCTTACTATATAAGACATAACAAAAAATTAGGCCACCTTCTGCTCTGAAACACATGCTCTCACAATGAGTTTTCAGTGGGAGTTACACATATTTAGTCACAAGGAGATTTTGGTTCATAGATTGAAAATACTGCTGATTGCTACTTAAAAATAAATTTTGGGAAATCTCCTGTAATTTTAATGATACAGATTAAAATAATTTCAATATATAATATCTAATATACCTTAGTAAAACAGAATGTCCAGATAAAACTTTATGCCTGTATTGATTGAGTACTCATTCAGACAAAGGAGTAATGCCATTATTATTGGATTACACTTAGTGCTCAGAGAATCACTCAAGATTTTAAGTTTATCTGAAAGTCAGCATTGTTGAGGTTTTCTGTGAAAGAAAACTTGAGCATACAAGATACCTGATTTATTTATCTATTGATAATGAGAGATACCTAGTATTGTTTTAGTTATTGATTATGAGGTTAGAGAACTATGATTACTGAAGACCATTTGTGTTCACTTCTCAATATTTGTGATCAATGTCAAGAAAAAGTCATGAGTGGTCAATCACACGATCTTGCTGCTTCTTCGTAATGGATGAACTTGTAGACATCTCCAGAAAAAAAAAGTACCTCTGCAGGGAGAGCTCATTTCCAAAAAATATTTATGCATACCACTTTGTAATTCAATTTCTGGAATTACTGATGTCTCTAAAACTCTTTCTCATGAATTTAAAATATAAGGAACAGGAATTGTGGGCAAATCACGACTTCTGTTATTTGCAGAATAGTTACCCCGTGCTGGCTACCATTTATAGGTAAGGCATTTTGGAGTGTTTAGTGTGGATTCTTGTACTCATGTTATTGTCTCATGTAAGAATGACGTTAAACTTGTCTGCTGGTGTATCTCTTAGTCTTCTGTTAGAGGTATTGAAGAAGCAACCTGCTACCCATATTCCCTCTTCATGCTTCTAAGAGAGTGTTTTCCAACTAGAGAGAACATTTCCTTCTGAGGTTCTGGCATTGCTAAACCCGATAACAATTATTGTACCTAGCAAAGCTAGGCAGCCTTTTGACCTGGAAAGCTGAGCAATGAGATGCTCTTACAGTTTCGTGAAGATGGCTCTTTTTCCTTTTCAAATCTCTTTTTTTCCATGTTAGTAACTTTCTGGAAATGACATATAATTTCTAGCTTTTAATTAATATTTTTCAATTAATGTTTATAAAAATAACTATCTCTTCCTTTTCTTTCAAAGTTTCATGATCACTTCTGGTCGAGTGCTCAAAAAAACCCTATTATTTTTTAAAAACTTACTCTTTGAACTTTTGATATATGATGGAAAACCTTTCTTTTTGCTTCTGGTTAAAATCTGGGATGGGGATCACCAGAAATAGATTTCTGTGTATGTCAACTTGTAAACAATAGGAAAAAGCAAATGTTCATGCCATCATCATACATAAAAGATTTTCCATAGCTCAGCTTAGTAAGACTAAGACCGACAACAGCAAAACCCCTCAACATTAAAGTTAAAAATCAGGGTTGACATTCATGAACTCATGCAATTGTACCTTTGTTTCTTACTTTTCAATAGGGTGAATTAAGGACAAAATGTCAACCTGAATTTTTGTCAATAAATCTAAATCTCCATGGTTTGTGGAGTCAAGTCATTAAATGAACAGTACTTTCTATGGGTTAATAGCAGGCTAATCCATAATATTTTTTTCTAATATTACATTAAAAAAAGAATGCTCTTTGCTGCCTCTAGATTAGCAGATTGAATTACATCCTATGGACTGTGAAAGAGAAGGTGTTCCAGAATGAAGCCAAAAGTCTTAAAACCATCTAAAAGATAACTTATTTTCAGCATGTTTTAATTCTTCCCTGATGCTTGTTACATTTAATAACACCTTCTTGCTAAGTTTTAATTTCTTCGCTACCTGCATATCTATCAAGATGAAAAATTTGAAGTTGTTGAAGTGGATAACTTTTCATAAATCCTAATATAATATTTTCTCCACAAAAAAAAACCAAAACAAAAAAAACCCCAAACAAACAAAAAAGTAGGCTTTTTCCTTTTTGCAAACTTGAAGGATGAAACTTCACTAGGGTTCTTTACAGGGTAGATTAGTTTCTGAAAAAGAATAATGCAGTTGTGTAGTATAAAATCAAGCAAGTCTGCATCTCACATGGAGTTTGATCAAAGCAAGTGGGGACACTTAGATAAGTAATGGATGCACAACCTATCAAACACAATAATGGGGTTTACACATAGCCTAAGTTTCTCCTTGGTTTTGACTATTCTTGGCTGTAGTTGTTTATATTATGCTATGTTGATTGGATGAAACCAAGTTGAAACCAAGGAGAAACTTGTGCATTGTTGATTGGATGTGAAGCGGAGTCTCCTTCTGAGTTTGATCATGTCCTATTTTGGTTACATTTTGATAATGCATTGTACTCTTCTAAAGAACTCAGACTTTAGAGACATTTATTTGAAAATTTATATTAGAAGTATATTTGAGATTTGAAAATATTTTAAATACGTTTACATTGAAAAATATTCAGAATAAACTTGAAAATTCAGTATTTTTCAAGCTGTGCTTGCTCACCTGTGAATTAGTCCACTCTGAGTAGTGCATATGTTTCGATTTACGTACTGATACATAATAGAAGAGCAGTGGTTTAAAGAAGCCTTCTCTCAGCATTGGCAGCTGGTGTAGATGGATCCTCATATGACTGAAAAGATAACAATGAATAATAAGTTAATCATAGTGTCATAAAAGTAATAAGATTGGCAGAAACATCTGTAAGTCATCTAGTTTAACTCTCCATTCGAAGCAGATACAACTTAAAAGTTAGTTCAGGTTCTCACCTAGTCTGGTTTTGAAAACCTGCAAGGACTTCCTCTTGTCCTGGTTCTGTGTCCTTTTAGCTTTCAAGGAATCACAGAATCACATATTGAATGGACCACAAACATGACATGTAAGAGCTCTAACCTGAAATAAATCACCAAAAAATCACCCAATCCTAGAAAAATGTTACAAGTTGAAATATACAGAAACAAAGCTGTCATTACTAAGGATTCCTGAGGGAAAAGAGACGAGAGGTAATAAAATGTGCTTAAAAATGTTGGAATACCACCAAAAGAAGTCAAGGAGAGAAGTTATTCACAGTTAATCAAATTAATAGATTTTGGATTTCTGCTATTTTCTTTTTGTATGAGTTCATTAAGGTGTAAGTAGTGGTTGCATATAGTATAGTTGCGTGTTCCAAATGTTTCCAGTTGTAAAACTGGATTATCATTCATGGAAGATGACAACTTTTTTGCTATATCTTCTTATTCTGAAATGGAAAATAAACTCAAGATTTAGAAGTGATTACGTAAGAGAGATGCAGAAAAAAAATCTGTTTGAAAAAAATTGAAATATTTTATCTTCATGTTTTGAATTTTTTCCCTGACCTATATTTTGCAGCTTCACATTTTAGATTTCAGGTGCATGAATTTTCAGTAACTCTAGTCTTTGTGGACAGTGATTTAATTGTTGAGGGAAGCATTCTATTCTGTCCTGCTGCTCTATGTAAGGACTGAGATATTTTTTTCTCAGCAAGTGTTTGTGAAAAAAAACAATATGAGGGTAGAAATAAAAAACAAACAAACAACCAAAATACCCCAGAAACAAACGAAAAACCAAAACAAACAAACCAAAAAAAAAAAAAAACAGAAAAGGTACATGTTTAATTTATACAGGCACCTTATACACAATACTTCATTTTCAGTTTTTTATTGTGCAGTCTTGGTAAATAAAGCAGAAATGTAGTGCCTTCAGGATTTCTCTGTCAAAGCACTGAGGCTGTATTTCAGGATTTTAACATCTGTGCCTTGCCCTGGCTTTCCCTGACTGTTTCCAGGTAGTTTTCTTTATGATTGAAAGCAGCATCAGTGTGAATGAACGCCATGTCTGATATCTAAGGATACTATGTTTTCTTAACTTTAAGAGATGCTCCCTCCTCAACTCATGACCTGTGGCAAACCCTAAAAATACTAGAACTATTAAAAAAAATCAAAATATTTTAAAATGGGAACCAAATTAAAACAGAGAGTCCCTTCCTTTACCACAGAGGTCTTTAGAGGATTTGAAAACCTGCCCGTATGCTTTTCATGTCAGAAAAAATTCCTTTTGGGGAACTGTTTGATCTCTTCTCTAAAAATGTGGGTTTGATAGCTGAAAGCTTGGTGGCTGAAAAGGTTCGACAGAAAGGGTTTTGTGGTTTCCATGGATCTTCTGCGTAAATGCTTTTCAATTTTAAATGGCCCTCTGGGTTTGTGACTGAATACTTCTCGTAGACCAGGAAGATTTAATAATCAAAATGATATTATTTTTATTTAGTGTGTGGTTTCTTCATGTTTTAAACAAGACTGTTTGTCCTCTCACTTTGCCTGAGGATACATCTTGCTATAGCTGTGTGATTAGATTTTAGATACATGCAGTTGAAAATAAACCCAATTACCTAAATAAATGGAAGGTAGCAGTAAATTGTGATTAGCACATAATTGTAAACCCAGGGATGCAGAAGCTTGAAACACTAAATGTTTAAATTTGGGGATGTAGCACCTAATCATTAACAATACTTTGAAGATGAGGCATTTATTACCTTATTAGTAAAATTCTCAGAAGCAGTAAGAATGCTTTAATACTTTGAAGTATTAATATTTAAAAGCCAATAGAGATACCTCCATGTATTTTCTATACACAGTCTAAAAATGTCTTGAGTATGGTGTATGGGTGTCATTTAAGAATATGCATAGGATATACTGAACAAATCTAGAGAGATGAAATTTACCACTGTTCTGTAAACTTCATAAGGAAACACTTTTATGAGGACATATCGACCTATCAAATATGACTCTACCAAATATTAAAAATATGTATGTTGCATAGTGGCCATAACCTGCATCATTTTAAAGTCTTTCTGAGAGGACTCGAACAGGAACAACCCAGTCACTGCTATGTGAGAGAAACTAGATGATGCATTCAGCAGTTCTACACACAATTATGTCTGAAGCTGTAATTTTCATTTTCATCGAAGAAAGGCGGTTTGGGGTTTTTTTTGCAGAAATGGCAGATTTCATGGGGCAACATTAAATTTCCTAAACCAATTACTTTCATGGCCTGTATCAATCAAACAGGCTCTAAAAGATGCTTGAAATGTTTCAGAGCCAGCTCAAGAGATAAACACGCTTTTTAGCTTTCTCACTACTATATTTTCTCTGTAAGTAGTAACACTAACATTCATCATCAATAGATCAATAAATTTTTACTTTAAAATTGTGGTATTAATGTAGAAAAGCAGGATATTTTTGAAAACAGTGAAATTAAGATTCCTGTTTGCTAAGCTTTGAACCATTAAAGTTCAAATTTTCACATTTCGCCTATAATTATCTGTAATGGAAAAATGGAAATTTATTCTTATTTATATTTTGATCTCCCTAAAAAAACCAGTTTGTTTAAGGATGTGTCTGTCGTTGAGACTTTTCATGTCTAATAACTCGGCTGTAGTTGGTCTGAGATCGATAGAGATCATTAAACTTCTCCAGGTTCCACATGACTGGCTGGGCAGGTGAATAACGAAGATAAATACCTCGACGTAAGGGAGGGCTGAAGTTACAGAGAGATGGCATAACTATGGGAAAGATCTCAAAGGGACCTTGTAACATTTTAGACACCAAAGACAATCGTAAAATTTCGATTCGTAGGAAAAAATAAGATTTCAGTTTTTCCCGTGCCCACATAAAAGTTCAGTTTAGAGAACTGAGATTCTTTATCACCTGCCCTCTGGAACAGGGGCTTAAGTTTGAATCAAAAGATACAAGGCTTGCCAAAAAAGTGCAAATTAACAATGTAGTTTCTTTGGAAATGCACATCTTTGAAGTGTTTCTTGTACTTTTCGCTTTCTTCTAAACAATTTTAGGTCCCTCTGGCACTGTGGGCAAAGGTCTTGCCCTTCATAAAAGATCACTGACTTACATAAGAGAAAAAGGAAAAGAATACATGAATTTAGAAGAATAGAATTAGCGCAATCTCTCTAGAGCCATTTCCCAGGAGTTCCTATATTCTCTTTTCATTGTCTGTTTGCACACATCTGTCTTAAATGCTCAGCTGAGCAAATCTAGGAACAAGGCACCTGGGTCTACCAGTAAAGTCCCCATCTTCATGATGTCGATTGTTTGGTCATTAATATTTTCTGAATGATTCTCTGCGTGTACAGTGAAAGAGGTTAACAGAAAATAAAACTGAGAGTGTTACTGCTACGTTACCTGTGAATCTCATGCAATCAAAATTATTTAGCTCTAACTTGGCAGTGTAGCTCATAATAAAAATTAATGCTTCAGAATATCTTTTTTTAATACAATAAATATACTTCATACCTAAATCCAAAAATATATCAAGTAGTGAATAAATAACCTCTGAATCAACTCTTGAAGGTTCTTGTTCTGTGAAAGTTAAAAATGCTGTATTTTCAGATGATCTGAGAATTACAGAACTACAAAACAAGGACTTGGATGGTCTTCTTAAACTTTTTAAGAATTACTGCAGAAGAAATAGCATTCTTCTTGAGAAAAAAATGTTGCCTAAAAAGCAAGTGAGTGTCAAAAACTCGAGAATGAAACACAGGGGAATTCAGGAAGTTATGTTGGTGACTGCCATAATAAAATGCAGGATTGACATAAATTCCTTTTTAAAAATATGATTTAAATATTTAGTCATAGGAGAACATAGACTAGAACCTTCTGTCAGTGACTTTCACAGTCAAACCAAATTAAAATATATGTCCTCCTGTTAGTCATTTCATTTGGTTCCTTTGGCAGCCTTAATGAAATACTAGCTCAAGTAAAACCAAAGAAATCCATATTTTCTGTTTAAAATGCAAGGTGGTTCTACTGACAGTCATAGGACATTGATACTAATGTAAAGTGAGCTGAGTATTAAATATGTGACAATGTAGGAGTACAGCACTTATTATCTTTACGTGCTTTACTTTTCATTTCACTTTCATATTCTATAAAATGCCATTGTCACATGTAGGCTGCTATCAAAATTTCTTGTCTTGATAAGGGTTGATAGTTAATGGTTCTTTTCTTTCCTTTGAAAGGCAGAAGGACATCCTGGTGGTAATTGACTTTCTAGAGGTGTACTGCAATGCTCAGTGAAGCAGTTGTGTTTGATTCAGTAGACTGGAACTGCAAAATGATTTCAGCTAACAGCTCTACGCCAGAGTAGTCAAATGCCTGGAAAAATGAGGTAGCAATGAATACCTCCAAACAAGAGCTTCGGCCATTTTACTGCTAGAAATTAACTGTGGAAACAGAATTGAAAGGGCTGTTGTGCTCTCTAGGGATAAAATGATTGTGTAAATAAAAAATACTCAAAACGTGAGTATTATTTCTCCTCCCATGATTTCTCTCCAAGCATTACCATAAACAGTTTTCTCTCTATAAGCGTCATATTTTTGAACTTTTTCAAATAATGAATCTTTAAGAAATACTAACAAATCTATTGTCTTTTTCATTAACATGACGCCTAATATTTTACTTACTTCTTTCTTTCAGAAGTGCATTTAGCATGGATTCCTACTTACCCTGACTTAAGTTATTTATTCATTAAATTAAGCAGGAATAGAAGTCAATAGAGCTGAACTGCAGCATGGAATACACTGTAAGAATCATCTCTGTCTTTGATTTCCAACAGCCCCTGAGGCATTCTCCACTAAAATAGGGAAAAAAGTCAAGGTGTCTCTTGCTTCTTAGATACAATAGCTCTTCAATTAGTCTAGCTCACCAAGAGACAATACAGTTATCTCTATGCAAATGAATCTCCTTTCTCTTTCTTCTAAATTTTCTCTGAACATTTTTTTTTTGAGTTCCTGAATTCATTTTTTATCTTTTTGTTACATACATTTTTATTTTTCTCTCCTCTCCGCTGGCTTAGACTGTCTCACATGGTCGTGGTAAAGCAAACTGCAGCTGTACTATCAGCCTGTAAATGCCTTTTCATCTGCAAAATTCGGGATAAGACGTAGTGGTTACACTCTCCATGAAGGGTGTTAACCCAGGAAGGTGAATATAAATCACCTCAGCACAGCCTCCACCAGCAGGGCCTAATCTCTCACCGTGCCTGGCGGTGCTTGAGACATCGTGTGCCGTGGGTGGAAAGGCAGACACAGAACGAACGTCCAGTGCAGTGCGCTCGCAGGAGAGAAGCAGATGGGTTTGGAGCCGTTCGATAGGTGAGGTTTCAGATCTGACACTGACTAACGTTGTCCCACTTTATTGCCCAGGTTCCCGTGACTCTTCAAGGACAGATGAGGAAGAGTATTTAAACTCCTTCCTCATGGCCAATTTTAATAAAAAAACAGAGACTAGTTTCGTCAAATAGAGGCCTGGACATCTGAAGCTGAGCAAACAAATCTGCAGAGACTTTCCTTAATCAATTTTTTTAATTCATCTTTCTGTGGTTTAGTGTCTGCCTCTAAATGGAAAAGACTATACATGTTCTCACAAGGACATTATGATGATTAATTAATTAATGTTTGCAAAGCTCTTAAGTTGCAATAAGGTCTAGATAGAAGATATATATATATATAAATTAAATTAATAACTACCTGTCCAGTGATCTTTGCTTCTTCTGTGCTGAATGAGGGAAATGTCTTATGGAAAAAAAAAGTGGACTGTGAACAGGCAGTTAAAGAGAATAACAATATTAGCACATAAAAGGTGATAAATAGGGTTTTCACACAACCCTTACGTCTGCTATTATGTGCCATTTAAAGCTTGACTCGCAAAATTAGAGTTTATTTTAGCATTATTGGTAGATTATTTTTCTTTTTTTTTTTTTTAATCTATATTCTCCATATTTAGGTCTCTTTTGCAGACAGGAAAAGAGCACTGAAGGAAACGTAGGTTATTTGTCTTTGAAAAGGTCATTGAGAAAAACAAACATGGTATTGGTAAATATGTTTGTAAGTCAAGACTATCTGGGAATAAGATTTAAAATTTTTGGGTTTTTTTTCTTAAAGGAAAAGTATATTCTCAAAATCTCATAATTTCTACAAAGCATTATTTTTATTTTATCAAAATTACCAGGAAAAAGGATCACAAAATGATGTGATGCATGAAAAACTCAGGAAGAATAATTTGAAAATCAGGCTCATAAATTCAGCTTTCTACAGAGCAGCTACTTATCTGTCTGCCTGCCTCCTGGGTACTTGACCTGTGGCATCTGGTTAGCTCTGAAGTTAATGACCATTTTCTATATGGATTATTTTCATAAAGATGTTAAAATCAAATCTCAGCTCAAGTAAAAAGAAAAGGGAAAATCATCTTGCTGTGACTCTTCTTTTATTTTGATGTTTATTTTGCAAGTGGCTAGTAGATGGACATATCTTCCTGTATGAACTGTGCCCTAAACATAGGTAGAGTTAAACTGATTTTTTTTCTTTTTTTGGTACTATGGGCAGAAAAGAAATCAATGCTTCAGTGGTATCTTTATATATATCTAACATGTACCTTTCTAGATTCGTGCATGCAGAGAGGAATAAAGTTAAATAGATGTACATTTTAATCAAGTAATATCTGCAACAAAGACTATCTGAAGGTTTTAAATCACTTCCTGATACATTGCCATTTTGCCAACCTCTGCAGAAAAAAAACCCTTATAGTCAATCCTGCATTACACCCATAAAACCAAGGTCTGGTCCCTTTTTGGAAAAATTCAGAGTCAAGTTTCTTAGTCTGGAAAAAATTGGGGCTAGAGAATAGCGAGACACTCAAGCAAGAAATTCTTCACTGCGTAGAACTCTCCTTTTACTTGCTGACTTACTGAGTAACATTTATGGAAATAAACTTAGCAGAATATACTGTATGTTAAGTTATCAGAATGGATGCTGCCTGCAGGCTATTGCAGTCATTCCTGCTGACATTATCCTGTTTCTATCAGATTGGCTGTGTAGCTCCCAGTATTTTGTGGTAGAGTTCTCCTTACAAGAGGAGTTCTTGCCGAAAGGAAGCTGGAAAACAGTAAGGCAGGATGTCAACAAAGGGGCATCACCTCCAGCAGTGTCTGCTGCTCTGCTGGGGGGGTTGTGTTTGTGTCAGTGCATGTAATAAAATATATTGTACTTGCTGGTCTCAGGCAGTCTCTGCAGCAGAAACTTAGGGGTTCCCTGTAATGTTCAAGGAATGTGATTCCTCCCCTTCAGATTACTGCCCATCCTTTGCTCATGCCTGCACAGCCCGGTTTTCAGGCCGTAGGTGTTGCTGCACTGCGGCCGAGAGGTGCGAGTGCGTCCTGCTGAGGCCTACCAGGCTGGTTTTAATCTAATTAGCTTGGATAACAATGTTAGTGAAGATGTGATAGAGTGAGCTTCAGTAAATAGATATATGCTGATTTAAAATCCTGCTAGGAATCATCAGGACATCCCTGGGTGGCCAGCAACAACAATGTACAAATTTGAAAACCTCTTCCCAAGGGCTATTGAAGCAACGGCTTGGCAGTTTCTTCAAAGCCCCAAATCATCCCACAGACAGTTTATAGTTTTCCATGCAAAACAATTTGAAAATATTGTGTAAGTTAACTGCTTGTCAAGATAAAATTTTAGCTGGAAAAAAGAATTTTTGTTTTCTCCCTGAGGTTTCCTAGTCTTTAAAGATTTGCATGCATGGCTATCACGACTAAAGCCAGTCTCTCTGTGTTGTCTGCCTTCATCATAGCAGTCACATTGCTCTTCTTACTGCTGCACACGGGGTTCCATTACTGGTAGCCGGAGTATCACTCCATGTGTTCTTGAATGGTAGAAGGGTAACACAAGCAGATGAAATTGGCTCTGGGTTGCTGCATGTTCTTTTTTGAAGAGGAGACAGCCCACTGGTGTAATGAGAAAAATTACAAAATGAACTCAGAATTAGAAAAGGTAATTGGAAGACAAAAGCTGGTTACTGAACCACAGGATATAGACCTTTAAAGCTTTAAAACTCCAAGATAGGAGGAAATAGTAAATGAATGGTAGGCAAATATTATAGGAAAAAGATAGATTTTTTTTTTTTAATAAGAAAATATTCTTGGGGCGAGGGGCAAAGATGGTTGAAAAGCATATATTTGCTCAGTCTGCAAGGTTCATGCTTCTGGTACAGCTTTATTACTGCTTTATACTGTGAACAAGCTTGCTGGACAGGAGCATCACCCCTGACTTTTTTCCTCCTACATGGCTGAGAGACACCGAAAGTCGGCTGCAGCAACATAAGAAGCAGAACCCAGCATCTCTCCGGTTGAAACCCTTACACTTGGATCACTTTAACTGGGCTGGAAAACCCGTTCTATGAACAAGCCAGGCGGTGCTATACTAAATATCAGTGAATGTTGGTATTAGGGCTGCACAGGGCACACACAGGCTCCTCCACAAGTCAGGCACTGGCAAGGCTTAGTGAGTGCTGGGAAGGCACCACCCTAATCGAGGGATCGTTCAGATAGCACTATATTCTTCTTGCTCCTGCTTGAACTGAGAGAGGGGCAACTGGGTTTCTTGGGTTTGGAGACAAAATCCTAGATGCCCTGATTTGCCCAGTCTCTTCATGTACAGTAACAGAGAGGTGCCTTGTGTGTAAACATAGGATGGGAGTTAAGGAGTCTCATTTTCTGCATGGCCTTGAACACCTAATTTCTCCTTGTTTTCTCATCTGTACAACAGGGACTATATTGTTTATTGACCACACAGGGGGCTGTAAGGCTAAATCAATAAATGTTAAAACCCCTTTGAGTCTCTTAGATAAAAGGTTTTCTAGAAGTATGAAGAATAGCTATTTATTATCTACATTTCTGTCACTTTTTATTCATGCCCTATTAATTCTACTGCAGCTTTTACTTCAGATTTATTTGCCCTATTCATCTCATCTGAATGAAAAAGAAGAAATTGACAACAACTAACGATTGCATAAAAAGTAATGTTTGAAAAGACTAGTCTAAATTTATTAATTTCAAGTGTACTTCCTCACAACCAACGTGTATATGAAACTTCTTGATCAATGTCTTTTCTTTGGTGACTTTGCAATAGTCTTTTCTTCTTTATATACTGTTTGAGGTATCCGTGAGCTCACACAAATGGACAAGAGTATGCACTTCTGCTCTTACAATTAATTTAACTTCTATATCTTCGATTATATTTTCAAATCATTATCTTTTAATCCTATTCCTCTCTTGCTGACTTTTCTTCTATTCGACAGCTTTTATTTCTCTTCACCCTTCAAGAATCCTGAACTCGCCAGTGAAGAATCATTTGTATACACTGTCATTTCTATTTGCTATTTTCCTTTTTTTTTCCCCCCAGTGAGACAGGGCAGGCAGTGTGATGTGCTGGTTACCAGTATAGTGCACCTGAGGTACACTGAAACATTTGACTTCACCTTATGTCATTTCTAGAATGTATTTTCTTGCCCTTAGCCCTGAGCCACAGCAGGAATTTGGCCAGATTTTGCCACATTTCTGCAGCACTGTGTAGCTAAGTGCTTCCAGAACATCTGTTGCTACTGTTGTGTTCAGCAGCCTGCTGAAAGTGTGAGCTATGAAGTAGATTATCTAACACCCAAATACTGGCTTGTCTGAAACTTTAGATAGGAATTGATTTATATGTATGTATCCAATCTATAAAAAGTGATGGCACTGCAAAAAATGGAATTATAGGTTGCATTTTAGGTAAATTCTATGGTGTAATCACTTCAGAGGAGTTCGAAGTGCAGTTTCCTGTACTAGCTTCTGTATTCCTATTTTTTCTGCTCCTTACTATTTCTTAGATAAATTGGGATTAACTTTTCTATGCCTCATTGCTGTACCCTAGTAATTTCCTGAATTTCAAAAATGCCATTGAAAATGTCTTTGTTAAAAATAATAATAAGCTATTAAGCTAGCTTATTCAACATGCTCAAGTCAAAAGATATTTACAATCATTAAACTGCAGTGGATGAATGGATTTTGTAGGAAGGCAGCTTGTTCATTGGATTTGTTGAGCTCTTCAGAATAAGCCAAGCTGAAGAAAAAATATATACTCAATGACTTTGAATTCATAAAATCTGAAGGGCTTCCTGATGAATGCAAAATATAATTTTCTCTGGTCTGTTTACAGTTTAGGCCGTTAGGACAAAGATTGACTGTAAATGCTAACATGAAATTTTCTGAGGCCTGACCCATAATTCTGCTTTGGAGGGAGGTGGGAAAAGAGGTTAAGAAATTCTAACACTAATTCTGGGCTTGAATTAAATGCTGATTTATTTAATCTGACTATTGCTCCGTTTCTGTAAAAATCCTACCTTGCAATAACTGTGAAATTTCCTACTATTTATAATGTATTATAGAAAACTAGTGAGTGGATTGTGATCAGAATGTGTGTGTCCCACACGTTACCTGGTTCCTCTTAGACCTGATAGACATAGCAGCAGTGACTGGGAAGTGTCTGTATCCCTGCATACTGTTTCCACACCAAAGAAGTGGCTTGAAAAGAAACTAATTTTATCTGCTGACAGAGAAGCATTGGTTAAGCTAGGAAATGAGTCAGGATTTCAGAGAACCAGCTGAGCTCCTAGGTGCAGTGGAAAATTTTCCGTTTTGCCACTGAGCAGTGTCGCTTCCAGCTGCAGGAATGGGGGCTGGTGCTCTCCACCTCTGAGACCGCAGCGGTGGAAGTGCTGTGCTCCTGGCATAATTTTGTGCTTTGCTTATATAAATGGAAAACGTGATGATGGTTCGTTTTGCTGAATTTGGATGTAGACACGAAGGGTGCCAAATTCCGTGAGATCTCCTGAGACTTCAAGGTAGCCTAATGATCCTACACTGTAATGACTGCTGCCTCCAAGTAGTTCAATGGCATTTAACCAGTTAAAGAGGTGTGAGACTATGCGCTTTCCGGCTTACAGTACAAGTCTTTACAGAAAGGTTAACACTTAACAGATCTTGCTGAAGCCTTACAAGCGCTCACATTTTAATGCATTTGCAAGGCTGGGAACTGAAAGAGCGAAGAAAAGTGAGGTATATGCAAAATCCTCCTGATTTCTTCAGATTTTTTCGCTATGCAGAAATAAACCAAAACTTTTTACCAAGTGGACTGCCCCTTTTCTCTTTGCCTAACTGAGCTTCCTTTCGTTCGTCATGTGGGAGATACAAAAATGTTTCTGTGATTTCACTGAATTTCCCTGGGAACATTTTTATGTTAAAGTGAATAAAGCTGCTTTGCCTGAATATTTTTAATTTATAATGCATACATATTTAATAACTATGAAATATAAATATCTAGGTGAAGGGAATAACTTTATTTAGAATTTACGTTCTATCATTAGACAGTGTTTTGTTTTTCTTATTATTTCAATACTAGCTACATTTACTAAAATTGTAAATCAAGAGTTTGTTAAAAGTGGGTCCATATAAATGTTAGCTATCAAGCTTTCTGCTCTTTGCTTCATGAAGTACAATGCTTATTGTGACAATACTTCGTTCTTTGCTTTTCTGGTTTTAGGGACATGTTAATGTTTCAGCAATATTTTATTCCCAAAATACTTCAAGAAGGTACAATTATTTAAAAAGTATATTCAACTACAAGTCAGGCAAATTAAAATATCGGTTGTTATCTCTCAACAGATTTTACCTGATTAGTGGTGGAGTTCCGTTCATTATATGTGGGATTACAGCAGCAACCAATATCAATAATTATGGGATTGAAGGCAATGCACCATAGTAAGTATAAACTATTATCATAAAACTTCTAAGGAAAACATATTCTTTTTCTTATCCAAATAGATGTAGCTGACTTCATAAAGAGTGCAGGCATGCGATTTGGGATGATAACTGTTATAAAATTTTATTAAATATTACCTGTGAAAGAGCAATGTCCTAATGTGAAGCTTGATGCTTCACCTCCACCAATTGGACTCCATTACTGGCAATACAATCATCTTTCATTTACACAATTACTCTTTATTTACATCTGAATAAGTGAAAGATATTAAAAATACCTAATGAATAGCATATCTAATGCAGCTATTAATTAAATATTTTCACTTCATTATCTACCTTGATTTGATATCCTTTGGGTGACTTACAGCAATTTACAAATAATGATGTAAGAAAAGGACAAGTAAAAATCCCTTCCCCACCTCCTCCACTCCTGTCCCTCCATAAAAACCCAAATATTTTGGATTTTCACCACCTGGAAATGTTCCAGTCACAATGTATGGCAATCTGGCAATCCTGACATAATCTTCTTGTGTCCTTGTATGTAGGTAGGTGTTCAGTAGACTTCCTCAAGCTCACCAGGCATCACGTTGTTATTAATTCTTAATTCTTGGCATGAAGCTTGAGATATCCATAAGTACAATAAGTCTTTCCATAAAAGCCTAGTAGAAAGTGAATTAGACTGCAAAGTTAAATACAGCGTGTGTAACAGATCAGCACGGCAGTGACTGGCACACTAATGGATATTTTAGTACTCTGGCAGCACTAATACTCTAGAGGACATCACTCTCAGTTACTGCTTTGAGCATCTATTGTAACACATTTGAAACTGGTTATGTTCTGGGCATGAGAAGTGGCAACTAAGCAGAATGGTTCATAAGTGATCATCTGGCTCTTTAAAGACATTTTTATAGGTAATTGAAATTTAAGTTTCAATAAGAAATCAGTGCATACCATGGCTAACTGTATGCTCTGCCTAGGGCCCAACTCATATTCATATATTTATTCAAATTTATCCAATTAAACAGCAAGTTTATAATCAACAGTGTATTATAAAACTTTATTATTTATGTTCATAAATAGGAAACATTTTTCGTTTTGATGCAGTTACTGAGGTTATACTTCTTCAATCATGTTAATGTAGCAAATCAATACCTGGTCGACACAGTGTGCACAGAAAACAAGGGACAGATGAGGAATGGTTATAAGATTGATAAAAAGCTTCTAATTCGATGGCAGCATAGTGAGTTATGTGCCTTATTAATTTTTTGCAGTATTAGTAAAGTAAATGTAGATGCACAAAACTGAACTTTTTTTACAGAACAGACTTTGTAAGTGATCTACAGTGAGATTCTACTTGAAATAAAAGCATCCGATGAGACTGCTCCACTTGGGAGCATTCCACTCTCCACTTTGCATCAAATATGCAGCATTCAAAAGTATTTCAAGTATTCACGTAGCTTTGTGTTCTCTGCTTACCCAATTAAATATAGGTGGTAATTTACCTATGTGTTCACAAATATCTTTCAGGGAATCTTTTCTTGTGCCTGTCTAACAGCAAATTATACACTCTTTGGAGTGTTTCTAAGTTCATTAAGACATGTGTGTATGTTTTTGCTTAAGGTTCAGATTTCAAAAATTCAAAGTCATTATTCTGCAGTTTCTTGCTGTAATACCCAGTGGGACTGTCTCTATTTAGCTGAGAGGTTCTCAGCCTGGGAGAAAAAGTCACTCTGCCCTTTTTATAGTAACTTGGAGATAATTCCTGGCTCGACAAGAATCTGATATCAGAAGTTTCCTCACTGGAACTGGAGAAACTGCAACTAATCACACACGCCTAAATGAATATGAAGTGTCACACAGTGTCACTTTCAGAGCTGGAATCATAATGACAGATCACCTGGTCTGTCTTTCTGACCCAGTGGGAAATTAGCTATATCCAAACCATTCCTGACAGTTATTTATCTGAGGTACTTTAAGTGCTCCCATAATGGATAGACCACATTTCATTCCAACAGCTTATTATCCTAATTGTCCTAACAGCTAAGAAACTTTTTAAAAAATCTAACTTAGATCCTTCTTTCTGCAGTTTAAGCCCATTACTTCTCGTTCAAGTCCAAGAGATAAAGTAACTTATTCCTATTTCCAGAAATCCATGCAATATTTAGGATATGAGAACCTAGTAGCAGCTGTACTAGGCTATACTGCCAGCTCAGTTCCCTATCTGTAACCATGGCTAAAAGCAGATCATAGAGAAGAGTCAAAACGAGGCAAATATTCCTTCTCCCTCTAACCCATGTTCTGCCAGTTTCCATCTAGGATTCCATTAATGTTTTCTTCCCCCGTATTTGTTTGATCAGATCATTCATACTTAAGACAGTCCTCTTTGACTCATGCTGGCCTGTGAGGTGCTTTAAGCTGCTCTAAAACAGGTACAGTTGTATTATTTAAAGCCTAGCAAACCATGATCATGCTACAGTGACATCATGCTACTAATGTATCACAAAGCGACCATCAGTTTCCTGAATTTTTCTGAGGACATTCAAATTGACATGGATGAACTTCCAGGAACTCTAGAAGCAGTGCAGAATTCAGAAATGGCTTATATCTTTCAGGTCTGCTCACTGCAGAAAGTGGTGGCAGTTCAACTAGAAGTCTTTTTTCAGCCTCTCTTTTAGTACTCAGGCTGTTCTCCAGCAAGAAGATTGTGTAAGAACAATATTCAGATTGTTTTTAATTAAGAGTTTGTAGCAATGTTCATTAATACAAACCACTGAAATCTGTACATTTCTATCGCTCACATAGAGTGTATAAACTATGCCTCATTTGCTTTTTAATCAAAGTATTAGTGCTGACATTTTTAATAGTAGAAAAAAGGGTTGACATAAATGGTCTTATACTTCACTGCAATTCCAGGGTCTAAACTGACCTACATTTCTTGGAAATTTTCAGTTTTAACATTCTGTAAATTATACCATATATTCCATTCTATTAAAAAATTAGAAAGTGATGCCTCAGCTTAATTAATATTAAAGACACAGTCCCTCTCTCCACAATTTGAGCTTCTGAGATACTGTTGTGTCAAACGAGTCAGACATCCGTCAGTTGTCCATCACATCTAATGTTGGCTCTGAAATGTACTTGACTCTCTCTTTTTCTTGTTTTCAGTTGCTGGATGGCCTGGGAGCCCAGTCTCGGTGCTTTTTACGGGCCAGTGGCATTCATTGTGCTGGTGACCTGTGTTTACTTTCTCTGCACGTACGTGCAACTGAAGCGCCATCCTGAGCGCAAGTATGAGCTGAAGGAAAAGACAGAAGATCCGCAGAGAATGCCAGGTACTGACGTGGGCCATGGTCATATTACAGACTCTGTGTCCGTTCCCCAGGCAACCTGCCCCATGATTTCTTCTTCCTTATTGGAAAATGAGCATTCATTTAAGGCTCAGCTTCGAGCCGCAGCATTCACTTTGTTCCTGTTTACTGCCACTTGGACCTTTGGAGCACTTGCAGTATCTCAAGGTCATTTCTTGGATATGATATTTAGCTGTCTTTATGGAGCCTTCTGTGTGACCTTGGGGCTTTTCATCCTGATCCATCACTGTGCAAAGCGAGATGATGTGTGGCATTGCTGGTGGTCCTGTTGCCCATCCAAAAGAAACACCTACTCTGTGCAAGTTAACGTGCGCCCAAAGGTTAACGTCAACGGCGACACTCAAGTTCACGCACCTTGTCTGCAGGAATCACCGTGTCCCAACAAGTCGGCTGTGTTTAATCACCCAGCAGCGAGCCACTGCAAACTCACTAACCTGCAAGCAGTTCAGAACCATGTTAACTGCCTGTCACCCGTGACACCATGCTGTGCAAAAATGCACTGTGATCAGCTGCTTGATGACGAAGCTCACATTCATGTCCACAACGAGGGAACCTTCAGACCCAACATGCACATTCATAGATGTCTGAAAAGCAGAACTAAGCCCCGTTACTTCAGTCGGCACAGGTCTGCGGGGGAAAGAGAGTACGCCTACCACATCCCCTCGAGCATTGACGGCAGCATCCACAGCTCCCACACAGACAGTCCCCACAGCACACACGAGAGCCAGTCAGGTCACAGACGGGCCTGCTGCTCCAAGAGTGATCCATACCCTACCGTCAACCAGCCCGAAAGTAGCGACGCAAGTACTGTAATATACAGTTGTGGTAAAATGCCAGAAAGTGACACTCTGCACCACCCAGCTCACTTTGAAATGCACCCACGGACACAGTCATTGCCATTCAATACAACAAATCACAACGGAATTCTCAAGGGAAATATGCATGAAGCCATGATATACAGCTCAGATAGTACAGGAAATATCAAAACTGGCCCGTGGAAAAATGAAACTACTGTGTAGTTCGTGGGCCATCATAATGTGTTTTTTGCCCTAAACCATCATTATCTTCATTTTTACTCCAAAATAAATATGATGATATGTTTGCGTACTCATCAGTAAATTGTACAGCTTTTCATTTTCTTGATAAGTGTCAAAAAAAGAGGGATAGTGACAGTTTTAAGGTGAAGTTATTTTTAAAAGAAAGTTATAAAATTATTCTGAAAGGTAATGAGAAAATCAAGTCTAGACAATTGAATAAGAGAGGCAATATCCTTTTGTTATACAGAATGACATTTCTTTAGAAACATCATTTTCATTCATTGTTTTCACTTTTTTCCATCGTAACTTCTGACACTTTTTATAAACATATCAGCATCTTAAACTTTTACTTATTTATTTTTGTAGGAAAATATTATTACTGTGCCATGGATTTTAATCAGAAGTGGCTATGGTAGAAATGATAAACAGGATTTTATAAAATTGCAGCTTTTTAGATATACAAAAGTGATACTGCCTCTAAAAATCTTCTGTAGCATATGGCCTGTAAAGTCATGTAATGTACAGTCTCTGTTCTGTCCTTTTTCTTGTTGGAGAGAAGTGCTAGGTAATGTCTCTGTTACATCTTTGGTGCTGTATTGGTTGTATTTTGCATGACGTATGTCAGGATATACCATTTGCTGTTTTCTAGTGTTACATGTGTTAAAAAAAGAACAAAAAAAAGTGTGGTACAAGGCTGTGAAAAACCCTATTGATATTAATCTAGAGCATTATAAATCTACAGGAAAAAAAATCACTCTGCACTAGTTTAAGTGGCACAATCCTTTGTATAAGGTTATATGATAGCTTTGATAAGGGTCCACTCTAATGTCTTTACGGAGCATGCACTACTCATTGTATGTGGCACTGTGCGGTGTAATAGCAATTGTCTCAACAAGTTTTACACTTCTTTGTAAAGTATGCCTTTTAAACAAATCTGTAAGCTGTTCCACGGTAACCTTTCCACATCTGTTAAGGTAGAGCAGTTTTATCATTAACTCTTTGAGGACTACAGTTATTTTCTTAAAGCAGCTTATTCTAGTTCAGAGATACTGTATATATGATATTGTCTATTTAGTTACATGATCAATGTAGTCCAGAGTTGTCAGGAAAGAGGGAGTTCAGTAATTTTCTAAAAACACACCTTCTTAGAATCCATCTATTAATTTCACCACTTGCTTTCTGAAAACCCATTTCCTCCTCTAGCAAATTTCAGATTGTCTTAATCCTTTAATGCAAATTTGACCTTCAGAGAAGTTCTTTATGTTCATGATTTCTGCTGAATAGTAGGGCATTCCAGGGTCAGTAGCATTCTCTATTAACAAGGCTCTTGGCAAGATTTTTTTCATGTTTCCATGAACATCTGGACACAAAGCATCAACTCACAGTACAGAACTGCATCAGAATGATCCCTATATGAAATAAAACTGCTTTTTACAAATAGAAAGGGTGACAGAATAATAATAGATTTCAGAAAGTGAATGGGAGCATAGAGCTGTGAGAAAAATGTCTACAGTGGAAAGTGAACAGTGCATCCAGAAATGAGAGAAAAAGCACAATTCTGTATGGCCACACAAGAAAGTTTGCTGTGAGGTCTTCACACAGACTTATGTAATTGTTGCAGAGAGGAAATAGAAAATTCCATTGAGAGACCATCAGTCTGCGATTCTCTGTGTATATGTGGCAGAAATCTTCACATACTTCAGCCCTATATTTTTCTGTTATTAGCAGTTTATTAGACTCTACCTTATTTTTTTTAATATGTAGGAATATATTTCCTAATAGTGTATATAAAGATGACAATTATAATTGTTAGAATGTTATAAAAACATGTAAGTCAGATGAATGTGTTCTGCAGTGTTGCAGGTGGGAATTAGTACTCAAAGGGTTAATGCTCAGTATCTGAGTGCAAGAAATCTTGTTTTTCTGTATTTTTGTAAATTTGAAATATATATTGTAAACTCCAGCAGTGCAATGTATCCATCTCAGATTGTGTATTTTTAAAAGGTGAGCAAGAAGAATGCACTAGGTGGTTGTCAAGTTTTAAGCCGATATTCAACAGTTTCATGACTGCTTCTTTAGCTAATACAAAAAAAAAAGACAAAACACTGAGCTTTATTATGTATATGCTGTATATGCTTGAACTGTCTCTAAACTAAAATACAGTATTTTTCTTTGTTTGCATACTGAAATATTTTGTTTCATAATTGTTTTCTTTCAATATGACTTTTATTCATTCCACATAGACAGTGAGCCCTAAATAAGCATAGACATAATGTGAAATCCACTTCTCTGTGTCTCAGCACTATGTATATGTATATTCTGTAACAGTAAAATTGTAGGAGGTCTGTAGACCATTATGCAAAATATCACTCACACACACAGAGCCAAATGAAATACTCACTCTGCAAGAATCCACTCAGTAAGCTCCTTTATTCAGCTTGTGTTTTAATCACCTTTGTTATTTTGTCTGAGAGGTCAATTCCATCTTCATAATGGCTTACAAAAAGGTAAATAGGTGCTGCTTTCCACAGAATATCTTGTGTGATAAAACTCTCTGGAATTCAAACGTAAAACATTAAAACACCTACTGTGTTAAAAATTAATTTAGTGAATATTTCTGGGCTAATTTGGAAGAGATGTGTTATGCAATAATCTGTTTGCATATTATTTTTTCAGAAAATATACAGTATATCTACAGAGTAGGAGACATGATATTAAATAAATATAGAAATGTTTTGTAACATCAAATTTGACCAAAATGCTTTTTATGCTTTTGACTTTTTTTTTCCTTAAGATAAATGAGAAAATTTCAATGCTTTGGAAGTCTGTTTTTGATTTATTGTGGGATGTTGGTCAATTATAGTCAGTGAACCATTACTACTTTACCTGATTTTCTTCCTTATAAAAATAAAGTCAATGAAATAACCAGAGTATAAGAGATATATTGTCCTAGTAAATGCCTCACAAACACATGTAACATATTTTAAAATTAGTTTTAGTTTTGGAGATTCATTGATGACAAAAAAATGATTGAACAGATTTTACTGTTCACTTTCTGTCCGAGATTAGGCAAGAGAAATTTCATCCAAAAAAAGATTATTTTCAGAGAATGATGCAATCAACAGAAATCTGAAAAGCTGCTACCAGGATAAAAATCTGCTCCTGCTGTAGTGTTGTTCTCTGCATATAGAAATTCCAGCTTAATGACTGAATTTGAAGTCACATAGGCTATTCACAAGAAGAATTCCTACCCAGCCTCATATAATGAATTCGGGTGCAAAAATAAAGCATACGTTTTTGCACATTATGTCTGGTCCTATGTGTCGTTCCCAAGAAGTCTGTTGATTGTGTCTGCACTAATGTGACTGAGCAGTCGCTGTCAGTGGCCATAAACAGCTGTTCTCCTTCACCACACAGCTGCCTGCCAGCTACCCTGCGAGCACCGTATCCAGATGTTAACCCACCACGGGAGCTTCGCTGGGGCTCATCCTGGCTGATAGAAAGCATTCGTCCTGTCTGAACCAAAGCAAAGTCTGTGCTTAAAGCAAAGTCAAGGCCACCTTTGATGGACAACACAGGCAATTGGGCAGCCCCCACTTGAACACTAAGCGTTGAAGGCAGATAAATTGTAATAGAAGTGAGTTTAAGCAGTTTTAAGTCCTCCTCCCTCCATCTCTCTAAAGTACCTGCCTAGTAAGTCTGCTGCCCACAGATGTTCACCGAATCCAAACAAATGCAGGCACAATTAGACAGTTGACCTAAAACTCCTGGTTAGCTGAAATCAGTGAAACAGCACAACCTAGTTAACAGTCAGAGAAACCCAAGCTGGAGAAAACCTCTTTGGATGCTCTGTCACAAAGATGCTTCAGGTTGGTTATGTGTGGGGACGTGGGACTAAGTGTCCTGGACATCTGAAGATCTGAAATTGCTCTTCTGCAGACACTGTTAAGGCTTACAAAGCTGATTTCAACTCCACAAATTCGGAAGTAGTTTCCACTGTAAATTATATGCTTTTTTACAATGAAGAGATTATCTGACATTTCACTATTTGGGAAAAAGAAAGTTGTCATCACAATCAGGCTAGTAACCCTTTTATCACAGGACCTTCTTTGCATGGAAACAAGAAAAAGGAGACCACCTGTACTCCCACTGAGTTTTTGTTGCCTATGAAAAGAAATGTCAGGCTGATGAACACATTGGCAGCTCGGCAGCTTCCTTGCCAGAACATAAATTCAAGTTCCTGTAGCAGCATCCTCCAATTCAGAAAGAAGCTGTAGAAGACAGCTGGATCAATCAGAATTCATTGGCTGAGTTTAAAGACTGGCTGGCTGACTTCAGTTGAGCAATTTCAGTAGTAACTTGGTGCTGTAGGCAGCTTTTACTTGCTTAATTAACTCTACAAGGAAGGGAGCTTTTGGTTTGGTAGTTTAGGATTTTTTTTGCTGTGCTCAGTTGACTATTTTCTAATTAGCAATTGAATAGCTAAGAAGAAAACTTAATCTATAAATTACTTTGACTATAAGCCATGGATTTTTGTTCCCTGTTAATGGGTCTGTGAAGGTGCAAGTGAATTCCTGTTCCCTTACCTGACCAGTCTCTTACCTGAGTTTTTTCAGGAGCCAAACAAGAAAGCGACAGTGAATTCAGGACAATATTAGAGGGCTCACTTCTCTGCAGGGAGAGTTGAAATTTGGTTTGCAAGCTCTAGAGCAATTCAACCTCAAACGAATATCCTGCCTTGAAGTTGTGCAGCTGGCCATGCCTCTGAGGTAAGGGGTTCTTTGTAAACATGGTGTCTGCATACCCCATAGGTACTGCTGTCTCTTTACATTTTGATCTGTTTGAATTGTGTAGTGCCTTGCAGTCTGAACAACAAAATGACTGACTGTTCCCATCAGCCCATCACTCTGCTCCAGCTGTTTGCCTTAACCTGCAGCACACTGCCAGGCAAGACTCTCCAGCATAGTCAGTGTTTTCATTCATTCCTTTATTTGTTTCCCAGGTACTCAATAACACCTGAGGAAAGCAACAGGAGGAATTTATTTTGGGACTAGGGGGAATTTCTGGGAGAAGAGAAAGCAATAAAACGCATTATTCATATTCTTTTCACACTACTTTCTTTTGTTAGCCCATTTGTTAGTGAGCTGTAAGCAGTTACAGTCACTTATTCCCTGATTCTTTCCATTGCAAGACCTTGTTCTCCACTAATTAGAACATAGCTGAAAGTTAAGCATTTAGCTTGATTTATGCCCTCAGCAATTACTGCCCTCAGATGGATGATTTTACAGAGTTCGGCCAAAGCAGCTGCAATGTTTTCAGCAAAGAGGCTTGATGAAAGAATGTCTGTCCACAATAACACCTTTCAGTGATTTCATAATAGTTCTGTCTTCAAGGCCCATTATTTGAAAACTTTGAGAAGTACGGCTATTATAAGAAAAGGGCATCTCTTGCTGTTTCTATAAAGTAAGTGGTTCAGTACAGATAATTTAGCCACTAAAAATATCACAATATATTACTGTGAAATGTCTCCCTTCTTAGAATGTGTATGCCCTGACTGGGACCACACTCACTGATCTTGTGCTGCTGCTGCTGCAAGCCCTAGGGGCTCTAAAGGACCAGCCCTATAAATGATTTACTTCAGCTGCCCTCAGCTAGGATTAAGATTGAAAGCAGGGGGCCTTGGTTCTCGTGTTCTCTGCCAAATGCTCCAGCTTGTCTCCCCCTCAGAGGCACCATGATGGAATGGAGGAGGGAACTGACTGGTTTCTAAGAGGGAGACACATGCTGGGCTAGAAGAAATCCAAAGGAGACTGAGCTTCTAGCACTGAATTGAGTTGAATGGAGCAAGCTGATGAGAAGGAGAGAGGCTGGTGTGAGTAGGGAGCTGCAACATGACTTGGGAACTAATTTGAAGGAAAGGGGAAGGGAAGGAAAGGAACGAAATTGAAAAGAGGGACTTGGAGGCTGGAAACAAACTGGGACCAAATTGGTCATGGGGGAGAGGAGAAGGAAGGTGAAGCAATTATGTCCATGAGTCTTTCCAGGTTGGTTGTGAAAGCCAAGCTTTGTGACTCCTCTGCCATCAATAAATATCTGAAAACCTGCTAGTAAAATGGCTATTCACTTATAATGTCCTCATACAAAATGACTGTATTAGTGCTGTCAGCTATTCCAGTAATGTGTCAGAAATCTGGGTATTGAATCACAGATGCTCAGAGCTGTTGATTAACCAGATATTTCATGTCCCACATGACAGGATATCGGTATTTTTAATGTCTTCTTTTGAAATCCAGGAGCTATCACAAAAAAGACAACCGATTTCAAACAGTGCTAGTGAAGCTGAAAGTCAAACACACCAAACTGAGGAACTGTTAGAATTAAGGCTGTCTTTGGAACCTTCATTCACAGCTTCAGTCTGTCTTTTGATGTTGTTTTTCAGTATTTGAGTTCATGCAGCTTTCTAACACTTTGTCTTTGATGCTGCACATTAAGTGTTCTTTAAATGTATGCTTTTGTGTACATCTAGAGCTAAGCCAGTCATTTCACTGTAAGCTTTCTTTTCTATCTTTTTTCCATGTTTTTTTTTTTTCCTGGAACTTTTAGAGAAGGGGTTCTTAGAAGAATTTTGATGTTAAAACTTCCTACTATCACAAATCCTGCTTTTCTAACCTTCCCTGTGCTAAGTACAAGAACGGAAGAAATGGATTGAAAGACTTTCCATTGAGCTTCTGCTTATTTGCTTGGGGTCTTTTTCAAAAGTAGTTGTATGATTGTATCAAGTGTTGTCATTGCTATCAGGAGAAGGGGCAGGCTGAAGTCAGGAAGTGCCTGCCTGATTGTGCAGTCAGTAGGAAGCCTGTACCTTAATGATGATGATTTGTGTTGACAAATGCGCTGCCTGTAAATCCCATCTTCCCTGCAACGGAGCCTATACTGGAAAGCCTCCTCTGGAGTGGATCTCTGGGGCTGCTGAGAAGGGCATCACATGCCCTGCCCCTCCAGCCTGCAGGATGTGCCAGCTCTGGCCACTGAGGGATGGACATACTTTAGTCTGTGGCACTGTGCAGAGGCCTCCTCCAGCCAACAGCTAACCTTGCACACCAGGAGAGGTTCACTGCAGGTTTAGGTCATTATACGAAAGTCATTCTGCTGTGAGCTCCAGGAAGGTCCGTTTCCTTCAAACTCACACTTCCTTGCTAACTCTGAGCCCATTGCCCAAGCCAGGAGCTGGAAAGTCCCAGTCCCCTTGACAAGATGACATAAGAGTGTGACATCAGCATGGAGGAGTGGTTCCTCTCCGTCTGAAATAAAACATTTTGAAACCTTTCCTGTGTTCCTATATATGAGGAACAAAAAAGCAGAGAGGAGAGAGTTAGATGACCAGCTAATCTCGTCTAGGATAATAAGGGGAATAGTTTAAGTGCAGCAACAAACAAAACAAACCCCCAGCCATTCTGAGTCAGTATGGAAGCCTTAATTCCAGCATTACAACGATGTTGTATTCCACCTGACAGCACAGCACAAGCAATGTGACACCCAGTCAAGGGCTATAGTACATTCAAAGCAACTACATTTCACCCACAATGCTTTTCCCCTGGATAAAAATAAGTTGTACACAGTTATACTGCAGAAATATTTTCTGCATCTTTTGATACACTGGTGGGCTGTTTTAGATTATGGACACACTTACTGTGGACATGCACTTAAAATGTTTTTGTAATATTGGAGTGAAAAGAGGGAAAGTTACTTTTTTTTTAAAAAAATTACATGAAAACTCAGTCATCAGTGTTACACTGAGATGTTATTTTTCCTTTAATGTATAGATCACACAGAGCCAGGGAGCTGCATAACAGAGCACTACACCAAGAGTGAAAAGCAATCACAGGAAGTGGGAAAAAATCCTCTTACTGTCAGCAGTTCTGAACTTTATCTGTAAGGGAGTGATTTCAGATCATGCGATCTGCTTCATTAGCCCGTTCATCTTCTCAGTGTGTTATTAAGGTTCAACTTGCTTAACAAAACCAGGAAGGTCAGAATATGCCAATCAAATCTGGAATGACTTAAACAGTCTGTGGTATAAGTAGCTTACATATTTCGTTGTAGGTTGATGTGGGGAAACTGCTGATACAGACCAAACATACAGATTATGATTTCAAAGGCCCTGGAGCTGTAGGATGAAAAAATCTTTAGCAAAAGTCCTTTTGCTTAGACAAAGTAAGAAGAAAATACCTTATGTAGGAAGCAGGAGTTTTGAATTTACATCAGTGAAACAATGAAAGAGACTGACAGAGATGTTTTGAACAGCTCAGCACAGGCTTTCCTTCTTTGTGTAACCACTGCTGGTTGTGAGGAAATGTTTAATTTATGCAGTCCTTAGTCAAACTTTCTTCAGTTTAGATGTAGAGTTGAAATTATAGGCAGGAACCCTTCCTTTGGTTTCCCCGGGTCTCAGACTTAAATGCACAGTGAACAGCACAGGCTCAGCGTATGGTTTAGAACCTAATCTGGAGACTGACAAACTGCAGACCTCGTTAAATGGAGGCTTTCTGTCATAGTATGGGGTCACATGTCCTGGCATGCATTCACAAAGGGAAGGATCCAGAGGACAAGCAGGTGAAAATGAAGGAGAAATGGAGTATAAAGGGGAGGAGGCTGTTGTGATGGATGATTGAAGGAGCACAAGTGCCTGCTGAAACGATGTGGTCACAAGAGTAACCACAAGCCCTGGATGAGTAAAGGAGTGCATTGAGCAGGAGTGCACTACTGAGCCTGCTTCTGTTGTGATGGTCACTCAGGAAGGATGACAAAAGATTAGATGATATTTGGACAGTAGCCTCAAAGATGGGCTGAAAACTGGAAATATGCTTCAAGGCATGTAATGTGTTCATGTTGTGGAGAGAGGGAAAAGAGGAAAAAAAATTAAGTGATTTAATCACTGTCCACAGGTAACTATATGGGTAAAAAGTACTTTACAGGAGGGTCTTTAATCTAGCAGCAAAGGTATGAAAAGATCCAGTGATTAGGAGCTGAAAGTAGCACCTCCCCTTTAATCTGCAAAAGTAATTAACTGCATAAAAATTTCTTAGTGATATGGTGTGTTGAAATTTCTAACTCAAGAGAGCATCTCTTTTAGCAATGTATTTTTTCCTTCAAACACAAATTTTTGACCTTGGTGCTATAAGAACTACAGGGTAAAATTTTCCAGGCCGTTTACCTTATATTTGATGTTCACTAGACTTAGCCTCAGGAAAAAATCCTCCTTTCAGATAGGTATTGTCGAGGTGAGGTAGAATAGGAAGGACAATGTCTCAACCTGCCTATGGAGAACCTATGAAATTGGGTTGTATTCCAGCAACCTTGACTTTGGCCTTCGTGGCACTGTTCAGTTTAAGTGCTGTTTTAATATTTATTATTCCAGGTTCTTTGTAAGCTGTACATTTGAATGAAAAATCTTTATATTCTGCAATATAATGAAGTTCCTAGTTACTGTTTATAATTAAAAACTCCCTTAACTTCTGACTAAAACCACAACAGTGCTTGCTTAACTAGATGTTATCACTATAACTTGTCACTGTCTGCATTAAATCAAACTCTTCCCTATCTCCCCTCCAGCACATAATAACCAAACTTTGAGCTATATGAAGAATTTGATGTTTCTAATTTAATTCCTTTCTTACAAACTTCTCAGTATTGCTGATAGTAGAATATATTCTTTACAGTCTTCTATTTTTTTATATTTCCAGTATAATTGGTAAAATAATTCCAGATTTCACATTCACAGTAGTAGAGAAATTGAAGATCATCTTAAAAGTTTCCTAAAATATTATTCCAATTTCTAGGTCCAAAGTTTCATTTTCCTTATTCTATATATTTACTCGATGTAAAATGATTGAGGCTTTAGTCTGTTGGGAACAAGGTAAAGCAGCCCTGTGCCAGGATCCCTAAGTACGGCACAGAGATCAGCATCTTCTGGCTAGGCACAGCCCTGCTTTTGCACTTACTGTTTGTACATCGTCCCAGAATTTGTACCTGTGGATATCTGTACTCCTCAAACTGTGATGAACAGGATTTCTGTTCCTGAACTGCACTAGGAGATGGTCATTTTTTGTCCCTCTTTCCAGCCTTGTGCACAATGTTTTTTCTCAAATCCTCCTGGTTTTCATTACCTGACTTCGGTTTGTGCACTGACTGCTCACATTGCTGTTATTCCACTCACTTTTTCTTGTCTTTCTGGAAAGGCAGCTCGGATTCAGTGCTGACCTCAGCTTACCTGACAGCCCCAGGTCTTGTGCTGACAGGGTAGGTCATAGCTGTGATCTGAAATGCTCTTTGCTGTCTTTTTCCCTCTCCTCCTAGATGTGAATTTATCCAGGGAGATAATTGAGCTGCAGTCCCCACACTCTCTCTGTTTCTCCTTCCTGCTGCAGCATGCTGGGTCCTATGACAGGATCACTGGTGTCCTTTCTCAGGCATGTTGTGTAACTTCAGTGCCAGGCATCCACAGTGTCCTCTTCTTTATTCTTCTTTTCTGAAAATGCTTTTGCTGTACAGCACGTAGCTCTGCTTGATTTTCTATGTTATTTGTGGTGAAACATCCACATGTTGGAAAGGTTGTTCTGATTAAAGACCTGTGGCAATGTGGATTGGAATGATTTCTGCTCTTTCTTCTAATAATTATTTTATTTGCCCAGTCACCACTTGTTTATGAGTACTGCAACATAAGCACCACAGCCAGTTTGCAAATGTCCTCTTCTGACATTCCCCCAAAGCACCCCATCTACCAGGAAGTATCATTTCTCATTTTTGTGCTAAGCCATCCGAATTCTGCATTTTTCACTCCTGTATTGCCCCTAAAGCTTCTTGCTAAATCTGGGATTTCATTCTCCCTCTCACTCTTTGCTCTGTGTGGCTCAGACAGCATCCAGATGGTCTCTTCCTGAAGTGAGCCTGTTCTGGAAAAAGCCTCGTCGTTGTCACTCACCAGAGGATGAAGCTGACCTGAAAAGACTGTGCACAGCACAAAAGGTTATTTTTCTTTCACTGGCACTTAGGAGTTACACAGCTCTACACGGCATATACGTGAGTATATGTGTGTGCACATGTGTACAGTCTGTATACGTGGAGATTCACACACACACACACACAGAAATGAACATTACAGACGTATCAGCCGAGCGCTTGCTACTGCCTCCCTCTGTTTTGAGCAAGCACACTATGTCTTCTAATCCGAAATATTCTGAGTATTTTAGTACTTCCTACTGGTTTTAAATGGAACCTACAATTTTCTAAGTGTTAAAGGTAATCCAACTCTACATAAAAGGATTGAAACATTTAAAACCTCAGAAGGTTTTTCAGTAGCCGTAATTGCTCTTTCACTTGCAAGTATCTCCCCAGAGGCACAGGGAGTTGTAAAATTAGTGATATTTTTAACACAATTTTGCACAGGCTAGACGAAATTAGATCTTTTATATGTTTCAGATATACATTAGCAACTTTAAATTCCTTTTAACAAATTTCTCTTCCTTGGAAATGTCTTGATTTACAAGCAAAGAATACTACCACATGTTATTTCTAGAGAATTGAAGCCATGTGATTCTAATTCAAATTACTTCAGATGCATGTAGTTTACAAATGGAAAATCACTCATACACCATTAGATATTGATGAGTTTCTCCAGTTAAGAGTTAAATGAGTCAGACCACAGTCTATCTAGTCATAACAATTAGAGGCAGAAATCATTAATAATTTAATTTAATTATAATCACTCTTTTGACTGTGGCTGGTGTAGAAGATTGCAAATAGGAAACGCTCACATAATTATTATTCTGAAGATCATTCAGGACAAATAAAAGTCTGAAAAAGATGTTAAATCTCTTAAAGGACTTATTTTAATTATTTTAAAGTCATACATTAATTAAGGTGTTTACTTATTAATCCTTGGAAATTGAATTCTGTACTCAGAATTAAGTGCTGTAATTTTCTTGAGTAACTAAGTGCTGTGATTCTCATACATGAGAGCTTGAATTGCTCAACCTTAACTTTAGAATTTTCTATAATAACTTGAGAGATGCTGACAATTAACTTACTCAAAAACTTCTCTATGCCTCTAGCAAGTTTTGTGGCTCTAGTATTTCTCTCTTTAGAAATCTTGTTGGCCTAGTTTTTTTGGGTCATTTACCAGTCACTATCTGCTGCTTCATTTCTTACTGGCCTAATTTATCCATCTGGAATTGAAGCAGAATGTAGACAGAATTGATTCTGTGGCTGCAGTTTGATGCCAGCCATCATAACCATCTGAAGTTGAAGCACTTTGACATTTGTGGCTACTCTGGAGAATCCACTTCTCACAGACATAAGGGACGGGGGTGTTGTCTACTCTCACTGCTTTCTTTTCCTCATGCTGGCCCTCTGAATGTAGTAAGGAACCTTCGCAGACCTTCTTACACATCCATACCTCTCCTTGGAATATCTTTATTGGTCAGAGTTTTAGTTATCATGCTGGTTTTATGCTTATGAAAAACATTTTGACAGCCTGAAACTCAATCTGCATGCTCATGATTTTGTTCTTTACCTCTTGTGTGCACTGCATTCCCCTTCCTACCCTCTCTTGGGTCATCCATATAAAACCCACTCTTATAAAACTAAGCTCTTCATCCTCAAGCAGAGGATCAGCCCTAGTGGTTGTTTAAAAATACATTATTATGGTCCAAATATTTTTTTCTAGAAAAGGTAATGTTTTGAGATACACGGAACATTTTAAGCATATTATAAGAGGCATGAAAGAAATCAGGTTGTTTAGATAAAGACAATGAATACTGCGATATATTCAAAGGTTTCTTCAGGCTTTTCAATCCTTACAGGTCCCTTATAGCCAAAAGAACTTCACATTGCCTTCTGTCCTGCAGTGCCCAGGGAACTGACAGTCCTGCATCTTCAGCAGAAATGCAGCAATCCCACCGCAGATGAAAAAATGCAAAGCCACAGTTCTGCAACAGGAACACATAGAGCAGCCTGGAAGGGCACTGTCTCGGGAAAAGGAGAGGTGCCTTCCAGATTCAGCTGTAAGCCTGTTGGCTTGGCTTGGCTTTGCTTTGCTTTGCTCCACTCCCTCCCTCACACACCCTGACTGTCTGTGCAGGCTGTGAGAACTGTCACTGCACCAGCTGGAGCAGATTTAAATTTCACATGGGAAGTAAAATGTTGGTTATGATGACATGAATCATTTTATTGTTGTGCTGTAGCATAACAATTACCATTCCCTCTCTCACATGACTCCATCTTACAAACAAAGCCCTGCATTGTGGTCATAACCAAGAAGCCTGAGTGTTGGCAGCTGAAGCCATTTGTCTCCTACCTGGCTGGTATCTTTTCCCACGCTGTTTTCTGTGGGTTATTTGAAGTTTCTCCTCAGAGCTCTTTACCATTTCAGTGGAGTGACTCTGGCCTTGATGGGTTGTCCCTTTTCAGCAGGGAGATGTTGTCCTTTGAGCTACAAACAGCCAAGAGACTGATGATGGTTGTTCCCTAGGTGCTGCAGAGACCAGTGGACACACCTGGTTTGTAATGGCCCTCCAGTTCCAGTGACATGTAAGGTCTGGGCAGCTGTTGGATGTGAAAACAGTCTACCTGTATTTGACTGACTCTCCCGTTTATCCATCAAAGCCTTCTAGAAAAGTCTGGACAAGCGTTTAAGTGCTGAAGTCTGTTCAAGCCAGTCTGAATTTCCTAAGCATACATATGTCATTGATTTAAACTTAACAGATCTGTTGTCTGCAGCATCTTTTCAAACTGTCTCTATCATAAGGAGCAATCATGTGTTTGTGAAATTCAGTTGCCAAATAGAAGATTAAAGCTTCAGGCTTGATTGTGGCTGTTAGCACCCTTTCAAAGGCAGTAAGTTATTGGTCTAAGGTAATTTACCTTTTCATACTGTTGGACATAGAATACATAGAATTTCTCTGAATGTCCATCTGAAATAGCTCTTCTTAGCTACAGAGTCATTTATTGCACCTGTGATTACTGGAGTAATTGAGAAGGTCTATTTTTCCCACATTAGACCGAAAATGAAACATTTATTTTGACACATTGGGCTACAGCCATCTGTGCCCCAGCATCAAAACATTTTTTTTAATGTTCTATTTCAGCTGTTCCAGTTGGCCTCAAAAGAGCTTAAAATCTGGCAAAAATAGCACCAATGTTTAACTGTGCACAGAAGGTATTATTTATATGTCAGTAGCACATTGTTCGCTTTCTAGGTCTTTAACAGCTGTATATAATGACATGATCCTTTACACATGCTAGTTTTCATGGAATATGTCCCATGGCTGTTCAGTACAAAGCTGAGGGTCAGAAAATCATTTTGTATTTTTCTCTTGTATACAAGACAATACACAGGCACTGCATGGAATTTCATCACAAGCCAGATACTATATTATTTCATCAAAACTAATAATGCACTTTCCTGGCATTTGTAGAAAAATTGATTTCTGCTAACCTGAGTCTTTTCTTCAGATATTGGGTGAACAGTTCCATTTAAATCTCTTTGTATAGACAGATAGAGTATGTAATATCCCCACGGGCAAGAACGAGGACTTGGCTCTCAGATGACCTAATTTTGAGAGAGACAATAAGATTACTGAATTGAGGTGCAGCTGATATCAGAGCCCAAGGCCACCCCTAAGCTTCGTCGCAGTTTATGTGATGGAAGGTCACCTCACTTTAGTGTCTGTAAATTGTAAAACAAACAAAAATGTAGCAGCGCAAAAGGCCTCACAGAAACCTCTGTTGTAAATAGAGCCCAGTTCTTCATTTCGAAGTTCTTTATAATACTTCTATTTTTAAATTTATTATATTACTTCTAATTTTTAGTTTAATATAAAAGAGTACTGGACACAATATGTTTTTCTAAACTCTAAAAATAATTGTAACAGTCAGCAAATAAAAACACAACAATCATTTTGGCTGAACGTTAGAGGAATATGAGATAAGTCATCTGAGAAGTAATAACAAAATTAATGTGACAACCTAAATATTTAACTTTTTTTTGTCTCAAATACTGATAAAATCTTCCAATTCATAAAAAATAAATTCCACATGCTGCCTGATATGACCTTTTTCTGTAAAACTAAGGATGCACATCAGTCTGTAGACACATTGCTTGTGAGTTACAGGGAAAAGAAAATATCTTCAGCCTGATTTTTAAAGGAAAGGCATGAACTGGTCTCCTAGACAAATTGTGAAGGTTTATCCACAGTTGTTGGTGCTGAAATGAAATCATTAGAGAAATAAATATCCTGCAGTTCAAACTCCCTGCACTCCATTGGGACAGTAGCCTGAGGGGGGAAAATAGATGTTTCAGAGTTGCCCAGCTGCTCTGTCCTTCCAAAAGTTACTGCCCTGTAAAAGCCAGCAAGTGTCCAGTGTCCCTCTCTTCTCACTGACCAATGCTCAAGCACCTCATTTCAGTAAAAAAAAATATTCAGGGAAAAGGGTAGAATTTATTAAAGAGGTTTAAGATAAAAGGAAACATTCTGCATTTTTTAATGCATGTGGAGTAGTCTAAATGAGAAATTAATACTACAAAATTGAATTAATATGATTCTATGAGCTGTGCGTCAAAATAGCAGCAGTGAGAATCAAAGGATGATCTGTTCAGCTGCAAGCTGAAAGCCATAACTGGCTTAAAACAATAGACAGGTGAGCTGGTTTTGACCGCAGTGTTTAGTTAAACCTTATTCCCTTCCCCACTGTAATGTCTCATCTCATTGCCTCAGCACATAACACATATTATGACACTATTTCTTTCCCACATCTCAGTATTGTTCAGGAAGCTTGGGGTTAACAGAAGTGAGCAAAGAAGTCTATTTTTGAGACTGTCGAGGAGTTCACGTTGATTATTCATGGATGAATCAGCATGTCGTCATCTCCGTAGGTCTAGACGTAAGAAAGGTATAAAACCCAACCCCATGCAAGTCACGACTGCAGTGCAAGCCCTGTATCTGAGCCGTGTGAAGGCACAGTCACTCTGGAATCAGATGCAGGCTCGGAGGCAGTCAAGCAAGAGCAGTTCAGCTAAAGCTCTGGAGAAGAAAAGAAAATGCTGGCCCAAAATATTGTGAAATATAAATAACAAGACCAGTTTTGGTTGCATAAGCGTATGCTAAATGACATGTGAAAAAAATAATATCCCAATAAACAGAGAAGTCTGTCTATCCCCAGAGGTACAGCCGCTCATGGCAGTTTAAGACCTTTCTTGTTCTTGTGACTCTGCCATACCTGCAAATACCATGTGCACTGACGAATTTTCATTGCATCAGTGTCATCGGGAGAAAGGTGCATGGGCATCTAGCTATATTTATTTAGTCAGCAGCTTCAGTATTTTCCTTTCTCAGTAAAACTCATCTGACAGAAATGCAAGAGCTAAAGGCTCACTAGGGATTGTAGAGCAATGCAAATTTTATAGAAGAGATCAGATATTATCTAAAACTTACTTGTTAACAATTCTTTCAAGACCTGCAGGGCAGTTGTTGCACATTAAAAGAGGTTTCCACAGAAATCTGGTGATTTGCAAGCCCATCCTTCAGTATTTTCCAGTGGAAAACCATGGTTTAGCCATTGCATCTCTAATGGGATTCCCTGCAGTGTTGCCTAACCTACAATCTTTGGTGAGATTAATATCTCAGGGGGAAAATTTTCTGACGTGAGTGAATGCAAGATACTGGGATAATATGTGGAGAAAAAGCTTATATTATTTAATAATAAAATAAATTTGTGCAAGAGACTAAAATATTGCTTCTGCCTAGAAAAGACAGCTATCTGTACGTGTCAGAAGACGTGAAGGCACAGGCAACATTAACAAAGACCAGGGGAAGACTGTAACTGTTACAGTGGACTGTACAGAGCACGTTGAACCACCTGATTTGCTCGCCAAACACCTACATTGCAGAATGACCCCACTGGCTTCTTACCCTGTGAAAAGTCCTCGAGTGCCTTGTATGAGGTCTTTTTCTTATCCAGGTAGATTTAACACACTGATCTGCATGTTCCAGGTATGAAAAGTGTTCTGTATTTGAACTAAAAATTCATTGCACCTTGTCTATGATTATAACGAGGTATAACAGTAAGTGGCCCAATATCACCAAGTTGGCACATGCAACTTGTCCATCCAAATAAAATTAATGTGATAATATCTGTCCAATCTGGGCCACGTCATTACAGGATGCCTGAAATATATAAACAGAGAGAGATATTAGTGAGTAAATGATAGTCAATGTGGATATTTTTTAAATTTTCATGAAAGAAGAGAGAGATGAGAGACTATCTGGAGAGGGACCAATTACAAATAACCCTGCACGCGCATGCATAATTAACAGGATTCAAGAAGCAGTAATGATCATTCTTTTAACACAGCGTAAGTCTGCCTGGAGAGGTGAACACATCAAAAAAACTCAGCATGAAATTTTTAAAAATCTTTGACTAGTTGGGCTTTGGGGAGCTTGTCAGTTTATTAACATTACTTTAACCTAATTTTAATTTTGTTTAATGTGATTTCTTTTTCTGTGAAGCTCTTTGAAAAAACTGTTGTTTATGCAAATAAACTACATGGAAAATTGGTTTTGTAACTAAATGACAGCTGACAGACTAGACTGTAATAGTCAACTGGGAACTTCTAAAGCATGATTTGTTTACTCAGTAGTACAAATTGCATAGCTATGATTATTAGAGACAGTAAATATCTTAATAGTGGCTATTTTAATTAACGGAGTCCTAGGGCTGGATCTCAGTGCCCACTAAGACTGTTTTGTGCTGCTCCAGTGACAGCAAAAATAGCCTTAATCCTTATTTCAGTACTTGCCCTATTTAATATTTCAGAGGAGCTGGCATAATGAAGGTCAGATTTGTCCCATTCATTTCCTACCAAACCAATGTTTCTTGCTTGACTGTTTGCACAAGGAATACATCTTACCATTTTTATCCTCACTGTCGGCTCTGACTTCTCTATTTGCCTGCATCCGACTGCATAGGGTTTTTTTCTGCCTGGGATGCAAGTCCTTTAAGAAATCTCTCATCTCCAAATTATTATATTCTATTCCAGTGTCAGATCTTTGTAATTTTTAGAATTTATTTCTTCATTTGAATGATAGGGTATTTTTGTCACAGAGTTCTACAGAATTAAAAAAAACAACAGCAGCAGCAACAATAACAAAAAACCCCAAACACCTACCTCTATGGCTGATGCATGATCTGTAAGTAATATAACGATTTTCTCACATTTTCAAATGTAGAAATATGGATGCTAAGTAGGCAAAAAGCTGTTGCACATGTTGCCACTTTCCTGCCAGAACAAGGTTTTTGCCTGCTGACAACAATTTAAAATAGCACATTATAATGGAATTATGCAGCCTCATAGGCAGCAGTTGCATTTCTGAGAGCCTGATATTCTCAGAGATGTCTTCATTAACTGATCAATATTTGATCATTGTGTTAAAGAAATTTGTGTGAACATCTGAGTCTCTGTTCTTCCTAACATCAAAGCCAGTGCTCTGTCAAACCTACATCATCCTGAAAACACAGCTCCTCTACAGAGGAGGATGAAGGGAGACCAATTCCAGAGACCATGGAAACCCTGAGCAGCTGAATTACCAGGGGGTGAAGGAAGCCACCAGCTCTCTCCTCCTGTGAGAGCTCTTCTGGGCAAGTGAACCACCTTGCAAAATTACTGACTTTGAATTTCAACATATTTTCTTCTTGTCCTCCTTTCTTGGGGTCCTTTTACACCTGCAGATTTCTCCTATTAGAAGGGACTGGGCATTTGCTATTCTAATCTGCTTTGCCCCACCCCTGGCTGCTCAGAATGCCACAGGCGGTGGCACAAATCAGTGAAGATGCTGCAGGGAAAGAGTAATTTGAATAATTTGAAGGAGAAAAATCTGGTGACAGCAGTAGTCAGGTGAGCAGTGCCTTAAATAAAATATTCCTAATCTAGCTAGGTAATCGCCTGAGACTACTGAGAAGCAGTAGAAATATTAGTATAGTAATTAAAATCATCTGAAAAACAAAAGAGATGAAACTGAATTATGATGGAAGGTGTCAAGCCAGATATAATTAGGGTAGCCCAGCTGAGGTAGACTAATAATACTAGGGTGCAACATAAATAGGAAGAGTACACATTGTTCAGGCAAGCTAGAAATAAAAGGCAGGGTAGTGAAAGAGTATTATAATGTATAATGTGCTAAGCTTAAAAAAAAAAAAATGTGATAAAATTGATAAGTTTGAGTAAAAAACAATTTAGAGAAGGATTGGGAAAAGGTTTGGATAATGTTGTCTGCTTTAGCCCCCTAGAGTTTAATTTGCACTGGATAAAGATCTCCATAATGTTATTAGAAAGAGAAATATTAGCATTGGAGAAGATTTACTGTCTTTATGGAAGATTTTGACCTTCCAGAAACAGGCTTTAGAACAAATATTACTAATAATGGCACAGTGGAGGAATATCTAGCCACAGTAAGTAAAAGATTTTTTCACTGAACAAAGGAGGTATAAGAAGGCCATGCATTTAGGAAGGAAGGTAATAGTGATGCATTTGGGGTTCAACATTTGAACAGTCACAGCAATCTGTGAGTCACTAATGTAATAGGGAAGAAAAAAATAACAACTGTTCTCAGATACATCAGGCAAACTAAAAAAAAAACAACCCAGAATACTAGACACTATTTAAAGTTTATCTGCAACACAATAAAAAGTTCTGGTTAGCTGTATTAAAAAAAAAGGCATTCTGATAGCAGTTTGATGTTAGAGCTCTTCTATTATTTGACCTGAAGAGTACAAAAGGACAATATGTAACAACATTTGAAGGCAGAATAAAGTTTGATAAAAGATGATCTTGGCTTGTTTAGAGAAAATAAATCAGTGCAGCAGGGGGTAGTAACACAAGGCAAAGAAAAGAATTATTGAAGCATAAATTATACCATTGGCTTAAAAGCAACTGGACCTATGCTAATTCAAATATAGAATAAAAGATCGTTAATCACTGGAAGATTTAATTTCTCAGACATACCAAGACAAAGACAAAGAACATGGTGAAGTTACAAAGCTGTGATTTAATAATTGAGGTGGTCACTTCAGGTGATCCTGGCATCCAGGAGACATGAGGTGGTTTTGATTCTTGGCACCAATGAACAACTGAGATATTTTATCCTGAGACTTAGTATACTTTACAGAAAAGAGCAATTTCCAATTTGGTTGTGAGGTGACTGCTTTTCATTACTCCCTGATCTTGTATACCTTGTCACTAATTTGGATAGTGCCACAATATATGCTCTTACAACAACTAAGTCACAAGGCTTTTTTTACATATATTTTTGAATGCATTTAGAAGAAAAATGTAATATGAGAAAAAAATTTAATTTATTATATGCTAGAATTCTATTCTAAAAATATAATTTCACAAATTAAAGGGTTTTATTTATATTATATTACTATGAAGATACAGTATCTTATATTGAGAGAAAAAAAGGCTTTTGGTTAGATAGATGCATACTCTCATAGTCATATAATAAAAGGGAGTTAAAATGAATACACACCCCTCTTGAGGGGAAGTCGTATGGGGAGGGGCTGAGGTCACCTGGTCTGTTCAGTCTGGAGAAGAGGAGACTGAGGGGAGACCTTTTCCTCATGAGAAAAAAAAGAGGGGCAGACACTGAACTCTGCTTTGTGGTGACAGTGACCGGGCTTGAGGAAAGGGCCTGAAGTTGCATCAGGGGAGGTTTAGGATGGATATTAGGACAAGGTTCTTTCACCCAAAGGGTGGTTGGGCACTGGAACAGGCTCCCCAGGGAAGTGGTCACAGCACCAAGCCTGACAAAGCTCAAGAAGCATTTGGACAATGCTCTCAGGCACAGGGTGTGACTCTTGGGGATGTTCCTGTGTAGGGCCAGGAGTTGAGCCTAATGATTCTTGTGGGTCCCTTCCAATTCAGCATATGCTGCAATTTTCTGGTTTTCCTTTCAAGTTCAAGAAACGTGATTCTTTCTGGCTGCAGGTTCAAGTGGACATCTCTGAATTATTTACTTTGTTAGCAATGGTAACTACAGGTACCTTTTGCTCTAGAAGTCAGTATTTTTCCATGAAAACTAAGCTACTATGGCCCAATTATCTGGCCAACTGCAAAAGCCAGAAATCAAGGTACCAAATATATGGAAAAGTTAGTATTTCAAACATCAAGTGCAAGAGCCTTGAAATTTCATAAAGCACCCAGGGACATGTTACATAAATACTACCATACAAAAAATATCTTCCACTATAGTATATGATAAACTGTCTAAAGCTATTGCCTTTTTAGATCACAGTAAACCCTAATGACCTGCGTGATGGAGACTTGCTTGTAGAACTGTTTATGTTGCAGATCTATGATGAAATGGAGTGGAGTACCTCTGCTATTCAAGACTCTTAAGCTAATGCTAGAGATGGGGGAAACAACTTGAGCATCAAGATAAGCAGCTGGGTCTTTCTCAGCTAGCTTTGTTTTATTTAAATATAAGTCCCTTGTTATACAATGCAATGTCATACACTCTGTCTTCACTAAAAACCATCTCACACTATTAGTGCCAGGTGTTCCCAGGCAGTGATCAGGATTGATGACCTCACAGAGTGCTCTGGCTCATCACCCCAGAAGCTCCTCGATACTTTTATTGAAGCCATCACCTTACTGCTGAAACTCAGGGCTAAATGCATCAGCTATAGCTGTCAGGGCCCTCTCAGCATCACCTTGCAGAAGTGAAGCATTCAGGCACATTAGGAAGGCTACAAAAATAAGTGAGTTGGTGACTAGAGAGAAGCAATAACCCATAGAGAGCCACCTGTAGACTGTCAATTAAAGCTGCCATCCCACGGCTGAACCTATTTTGCTCCATACTATGGGACTGCTTTCTGTTAATGCATTAAGTGCAGTCAGGACATGTGTCCTTAATTTTTACCCTGATACCTTACAAGAACCTAGCTATACATTGTTTTGGCTTGCATTGCAGTAGAAGAAGTAATTTTGTGATTTTGGGAACTGAAGTCCTTACTCTGTCATTCACTAAGAATTAATTTACCAAAAAAAAATCAATCTAGGCTGTTCTTGTAGCAAACAAAAAGATATGTCTGAGCTAAGTTGCTCCAGATGAATCGTAAAATATAACTTAATATGCATGTGCATCTGTTTCATGGAAACTACAGGGGAGAGGAAAATTATGTGAGTATTTTAAAGGTTCCTTAGTAATGACAAGCTCAATTGTATTTTGATAATGCAAAATTGAAGTTATAAAGAGGCAGTTATGCAAAAAATGAACTTCTTTTTCTCTTTTGATTCCCCTTCCTTTCTTATTTTATGTGTATTTTAATAGGTTGCTATTATAAAAGAGATTCTTTTTTGTGTGTTGCCCCTGACATGCAGATTTGTTTGTATTTATTTGTCTCCTGAAGCTTAATTCAGAACTGCAGAAGCACTTCAGGCAGAATGTCTCCTTATGGTTAGTTTAAACTACCTAGACCACTGTAATACTGCTGTGGTTTACAGGAATGATGCAAAGAGACAATTGACCTTTACTTTCTGCCCTCAGATACCTGACCTGTTCCAGGATTACAAAAGCTCATGGTCCTCTTACATGACAGAGGTCAGAATTTACCAAGATGAGCATTAACTGCTATAGAGAACAAAGCACTAAGGTAAGAAATGTGATGAGTAGAGTATGGAAAAATAATATATATATATCTGTTTTGTGATACTGAAGGGGGAATATTGGCTTGTTTTGTGCCTTGCATTATACAGACAAGATTTCTTCAGTCTGTCACCAACACAGCATCTTGTCAGCTGTGCTGTCTGTCTTGCAGGCGCAGAAATGTCATTTTTGCTTTCATCCCTTTTTTCCTAGCAATACAGTGGTGGTGAAAAAAAGTTGTTAATATTAAAGAGAACATTGCTGCAAAACTCAACAAGGACGAAAGTAGGCATCTGAGATTCATAGAATGGTTTGGGCTGGAAGGGGCCTTTGAAGGCCATCTAGTTCAGTTCATCCCTCCCCTGCAGGGAGCAGGGACAACTTCAAGATCAGGCTGCTCAGAACCCCATCCAACCTGACCTTGAATGTCTCCAGGATGGGGCACCATCTTTCTGGGAAACATGTTCCAATGCTTCACCACCCTCACTGTAAAATAATTTCTTCCTTATAAGTAGCCTGAATCCACCTTCTTTTAATTTAAAACCATTAGCCCTTGTCTTATTGCAACAGACCCTCCTTGTACACCCCCTTAAAGCACTGAAATGCTGCAATAAGGTCTCCCTGGATCTTTCTCTTCTCCAGGCTCAACAAACCCAGCTCTCTCAGCCTTTTCTCATAGCAGACGTATCTCAGCCCTCTGATAATTCATCTGGTCTTCCTCTGGACTTGCTCCAACAGGTCCCTGTCTTTCTTGTGCCAAAACCCCCATAGCTGGATGCAGTACTCCAGTGGGGTCTCGTGAGAGTGGAGCAGAGGGACAGAATCCACTCGCTCACCCTACTGGCCACACTGCTTGTGATGCAGCCCAGGACATGTTTGGCTTTCTGGGCTGCAAGTGCACATTTCCAGCTCATGTCCAGCCTCTCCAAGACATCCTGAGCACCCCCAAGTCCTTCCCCGTGGGGCTGCTCTTAATGATTTTTTCTCCCAGTCTGTACTCAAGTCTGGGATTGTCCTGATCCAAGTACAGCACCTTGCACTTTGCTTTGTTGAACCTCATGAGGCCCAGGTCCCTCTGGATGGCATCCCATCCTTCAGGTGTGTCAAACCACCACTCAGCTTGCTGTCATCTGCAAATTTGCTGAGGGTGCACTAAACCCCACCGTCTTTGTCATTGATGAAGATTTTAAACAATTTTCGTCCCAGTTTGGGCCCCTGAGGGGCACCACTTGTCACTGATGTCCATCAGGTCTCTGAGCCATTGACCACAACACTCTGGATGTGACTGTCCAACCAATTCCTCATCCACCAAACAGTCCAACTATCAAATCCATCTATCTCCAGTTTAGAGAGAAGGATATTGTGGGGGACTGCGTCAAAGGCTTTGCAAAAGTCCACACAAAGCCTTTCCCTTGCCCACTGATGTATCTCTCCTTCACAGAAGGCCCCTGGGTTGGGCAGGCAGGACTTGCCCTTGGTGAAGCCGTGCTGGCTGTCCCAAATCTCCTCCCTGTCCTCCATGTGCCTTAGCAGAGCTTCTAGGAGGATCTGTTCCATGATCTTCCCATGCACAGACGGAAGGCTGACAGGTAGTTTCAGGGCTCCTCCTTTCTACCCTTTTTAATAATTGGTGCAATGTTTGCCTTTTTCTTGTGTGTATAGAGCGATGTAGCTGCCCAGTAGTGTAAAGCCAGTTTGTTGTGAGGTACTGAAAGGTCACATTCATGGCAGTACAGAGGAAGCATGAAATTTGAACATGAGGTTCCAGCACACTGGCTTTTTGGAGATTCCTGACAGGGACAGATATAGAAACCAGGAGGCTGGGTCATTCAAAAGTTACTTGAATTTCATGAACTTCACTGGACTGCAAGACACTCCATTCTACACAGGGAAAATTCCACCCCTAAATCCATCCCTATCAGTCTGTGTGGGTTTTTTTTGATAGATGCCAGCATGAGGGCAGATGGCAAAAATTTTATTTGAATAACAGAGTTACTGTAACTGTGAAATTTGGGGCTTTCACCTGCTGGATTTTATTACTGGATTAAGAAATTTTCCAACAATAATAGTAAAAGCTCCTTGCTCTATCCTTTCCCTTCTCTTTCCCCAATGCACATTAATAGTACTGACAGTTGTCAGCATCCCCTTTGTCTTCAGTGCTGGCAGGCAAGAGGATGAACAGAGAAATGTGTTTATTTCACCAAAATAAAAGCTTGTGATGATCATAACTCTAATGCCTCTGAACTGTAAGTCATTCCCCCTGAAATGTCAAATAATGTAAGCTGAACAGGGAGACAAACAACTTGGTCAGAAAGAAAGGATATCTCTCCTTCAAAATAAAAGAAACCTAAGCCACCACAAACACACACACAAAAGAACATGAGTTACAGACATTGCTATTATACCTAGAGCTTCCCAAAGGATTCCTTTTCTCACAGGATTTCTTTTTCACAATTAAAAACTTTGAACAAAATAGATATTTTGCTAGAAAATACTGCAGGCAAATGAAATCTGGAAAACACTCCATTTCTGTTTTTGTAAATGTGTGAGAAAAATCACCTTATATTGAGACGCAAATTTTCACTGTCAGTCTTTCAAGGACAAAAACATTTCCTTACGCCTATAGGTTGAAAACTATGACAATAAAATTAGCTCTTAGGAGGATGAAGGTTCTCTTGCACTAAGAAGCTATCGCATAGTTAAGCTCCAGGTACACTGATGGCTTCATACTTTCAAAGATCTTAGGAAGCCCCCATATTTGACATATCATGGCTATATAAAAATTTTACAGTTGTATATTAAAAACAATTCTGATGAGAAACATTGTGCCAAATGTCTCTGAAATTCCAGGTCTCTGGTTGCCTATTATTATATGAGGCTCTAATTATGTTTCATGGACAAAGTGAGTGCAATTTTTCTTATTTTAGCCATGAGTAAAATTGTTTTGATAAACCAGAAGAAGCTTGATATAATAAAGGTCAATATAAATCTATCTTATATAATAAAATTATTATAAACTGAGGTTAGAATTTATATGCATAAACTTGCCAAAGAGATAGTGTAGCCATTTCTCCTCTTTGCTGCTTGTGGCATTTCAAAACTCTGACCACTCTTAGCAAGGAGTGAAATACTGGTATTCCTACATCATGCGTTCCTGAGACCAGCCACTTATAACTCATTTTCATGAGGTTTGGAGGCCAGAAGTGACCACCTACACTGACTGACATGTCAGAGCCCAGAGAACATTTTTGATTAAAGAATATTGTCCAGAAAGCAAATTGCCACTTTTCAATGTTATTCATTTCAGTAGTTAATGTTAAAACCTGTGCTGTCTGTACAATGTAAACCTTGTCTTCCATTTTCAGTGAGTATTTTTGATCCCTACAAGAACATATTACAACCCAAAATTTGGATAAGCTAAGCAACTCTGTTTTGCTAAGTTGTTTGGTATTTCTCACGGTTCTACCATCATTGTTGTGATGCTGGTTTTCCAGTTTCTTAGCATATTTTTTTTACCCTGGGCACCAGGGCTGTATAGTATTTTGTATCTCTTTCATATTGCAGTTACTGGTTCAAAACACCCACACGTTTCTATACACTAATTAACTTGTATTTATAGGGTCAGTTCCAGCCAATCTTCAAGACCATTTTAAAGAGAACAGCACAGATGCTTTTTTTTTTTTTTCCCTTGTGAAAGCTATTTAAGTTAAGCAACAGTTCTGAAATGAGAAATTACATGGTCGTGCATATGTCCACCCTGCACATGCCCGCAGAGTGAACTGCACAGTCTATTACCCCGGGCAAAGCAAATTGACAGCTTGTCTGGGGAGATTTCATTTGCTTCCCACTGGCTTGGCAAAGCCACCTAATGTCTGCCTGTAACTGAGCGTGTAGATGTGTGCTGAACATGGCCTGGGACCCCTGCAGGCTGCAATCACTTGTCTGTGACACCAGTAGAGGTAGCAGTAGCCAGAATTTCAAAAGAGCACTGTAGGGATTGTATCCAGAGTGAAACATGAGACTCTCTGTCTGTTTTACACGTGAGAATATTAGAACATACCTTACACAAGTGAAACTTACACGTCAACAGATATAAATCCTACCAGTCGTATGCTGGAAAGCTTGGCTATGTAGGTGCAAACTGGAACGTGTGCCAGAGCCTGTATTGTTTTAAAATCTGCATAGATTACAGGATGTTTATTGTTGCTTTCAAATTTAAATATGGCCTGGATGGTATTTGGTGGGGCTCTCTTTAATCTCTACTTTTATAATATTCAGACATACAAGAAAAAATTCATTTTTTGCAAGATTTAACTTGGTGTTTGCTGCATTTTGACAATAGTCTATTATATTATATTATTTATAATATTTTTTCTCCCAGAAGAAATCAGGCATAGATACATTATAATCTATTTTTAAATTTCTTCTCAAGAAAATTCTACAATCTATAATTTGATCTTGTATCTGAGATATTGTATTTTGAGTTCAGGAACTTTTATACAAAAAAATGCAGTGTTTCAGTCCATTAGTTGCTCATTTTGGTTTGACTCAGCTTTAACTGGATTGAACATTGTGCTAATGAGATAGATTGGAAATGGCCTTCAGTAGAATGAATGATTTGATGATCTCTACTAATTTGCTATAGGACAATAACCGCATTAAGGAGATGCATTTTTTCTGGCCTAGAAAAGACTTCAGGCTATGTACTAATGGGGGAGGAAAAAAAAAGGAACTGGCTCCTATGCTTTTTTGATATCTCTTGTCCAAATATGTTTCTAACTCACACAAAGAGAATTCTCTGCAACTACAAAGAGCATTTAATGTGCAGATTTACATTACATATATATGTCTCAGCTTTCTTTCACTTGTCCAGCCTGTTGCTCTCATTATAGCAGAACCTGCAGCTTATGTTTCATTTCAAACTACTGTTTGTAGAATTGAGTTTCAAATCTTCCCTCTAATCATCTGAGGAGTCTTACCTCTCTGGCTCTGTAGCACTCAACAAGAAAAATTCTGCCTTGCTAGGAAGATGGATCAAATACATCCTTTTTTCCCCTTTTCACCAGCAGTTAGATTAGAATGAAATGACCCTGATTAAAATGCCAGTAGTTTCCTATCAGCAATGAAGTTGCACCACCGATGAAAATATCTAGCAGTAGGAGAAAAACCTGGCATGGACAGTGTTCATCTATAACAAGAGAATTCCCAGCGGGTTTCCAGGCCAGCTTCCCCAAAGCAGGCATTCGGCAGTGCACTCCCATGCAGCGAAGGCTTCCAGCAAGCTCCTTCCCAGACAGATTTCACCAGCAAGCCAAGCACAGGGATCCCTCAAAGAGACTGCTGTGGAGGTCAGCAAGAAGGCATAAGAAAGGGTGAGGGGTGGTCGTCCTGAATTTATAGCCAGTGTATTTGAAGATGTGACTTGCCAGAGTGCTGAAAAATTCTCCTGTGTGTTAAAACACACACAATTTCTGGTGGGAGTTGTTCACAGCCCAGAACATTTATATTCAATAAAACCTGGCATGGGGTTGGAAGGAGAAGAGGATGCTGTGAAGAGGGTATTTCAAAATTTCTATTGTTAACTAGTCTGTATTTGAACATCAATTTGATCATTTTAAATTACATTTTCTATGTGTGAATCATGAAGTGGCTTTTAGGTCAAGCTAATCAGAACAGCTAAAACCACCTTCTTGCTGTCCTACAGGGTCTCATTAACCTACACAGAAGAGGAAACCTGCCACTTCTCACCGTGTTTCATTTAATTTCTGCTCAAGTAACCAGCCTATTTCCACTTGTCTAAGCTGTCACAAGAAAAAAAAATTGAGCCTGAAACATTAGGTTTATAAATATTCAATGTGACATGCTTCTTTTTTTTTCTTTTGATACATAAGGCCATGTCACAAGGAAGTCCCATATTATCTCCAGAACTGACCAACACAGGAGGAGTCAGGATGCCACCATTTACCAATATTTTGGAGCTCAACATCCCCTTGTGCCTAAACTGGGTCTCACATTGGACAGGCAGTGTTGGATGTTGACCTTTGTTCACCATCAGCTGAAATCTGTACCACATATTTTCACTGACAAACCTGGCTTTCAGAAGAGAAAGAGTCTGTATTTCATAAAGAAGTTGGAACATTTAAAAGTACTAATCTTTACTAATTACAGCTATTTGAACGTTTGGTATCTGAATTGAGTTTATCACAGAGAGACACCAACTGACCTTACAGGCAAAAGACTTTAAATCATAAATTCATCCATTCCTGAGATAAGCAGGACTTATCACCTTCTCTGAAAGCCTTGTTCTCTCCACTGTCTCTAAACACAACCTAGCAAATGGCTCATACCACATGCCTGACTTCCAGATGGCTGAAGTAGATGAGACAAATCCCACCTTTAACTAGGTAGTGCCTACCTGGTCCCACCCCTGCTTATCAGATACTCCGAGAGTTTATTCAAAAGGCATTTCACTGACTCTTCCCTCTTTTACTGGCAAATCACAGTTTGAGTGATAACTGGACCCATCAAAAATGGGTTTCTGTGACCTCATTTTAGCTTGTCTTTTCTCATTTCAATAGTAAATAAATAAGTAAGCAAGAAGCTCTTTTTTTCAGCCTGTCTTCACAGACTCCAAAAGCTCATCTGCAAGTTTCACTAGGGCTGAATGGATTATTCAAAGCAGGCATGTTTGCCACTTGGAAGAGGATTGTTTTGGTTCTAGTCATCAGAACAACAATGAGATGAGAATCCAAATGTGCTCACTGTGGGTGCCTGCAATGCCTTTATCCATATGCATTGCTGTAGTCACATATTGTCACATGGACCCTTCATGTCAAGCGTGAATCATCTTGCACCCACTAGTTAAAGTATTGTAGGAACGCTTTCTCATTTGATAACTTTTTCATGTGTTATCAACTTAAACATTTAAAGGTGAACTATTTTTTGCCATCTTCTTTTAAATGCATAGTAATATATGAACAACAACATATTTGAAGTCTGTAAACTTTCATAGTTATTTAGTATTTTTATTGAAGTAAATGGCTCCACTGGCCATTTTGAACAAAATGAGCTCTCTTGTGGCTGATTTCAGTTTACTGTTTCTCACCAATTTTAATCAAGTTGCATTGTCATTTAAAAATAATGCTACTTTTTCTTTTTTTTTTTTTTTTAATAATAGATTAGTAATAGAAAACACTTCTGGAGCTAAAACAAATAAATTCTTTCTTTTCTTTTGTTAATTAGCATCCCACATTAAAGTTCCCTATTGCTTCTGTATGTTCCCTCAGTTGTGATAAAAAAGACAGGGTGACAGATATACAGGAACAAGTAATTTTTCTCCATTGTCTAGTGGAACTTTTTGTGGGAATGGTTCAAAATTATCACAAGGTAAATGGTGCAAGGCAGAGAAAGGCCGGACAGTCTGGACAGGTCTCCAGAATCTCCCGTTTATTTTTAAGGAATAGCTGTGCTGTTTATCTTTCTGAGGTGTGATTAGTGGCTTCCTGGAGCAGGTACATCCCAGTTCCAAAGGCAGTTGTGCTGCCACGGACATGTCTTCATGCCACCTTCTGTTCTGAAATGCACGAGAAATTTAGACAGGCACACGAACTATTTCTTTACGCTGAGGGCAAGGCCTTGTGCTCTCAGCATCTCCTTTAGCAAACGGATACTGGAGACTGGTGTGCACGCTTGGATCAAGGCCCAGTCTCAGACGGCAGTTTAGTATAAATTGTTTTAACCTTGATCAGGAAGCAGCAGACAGACTCACGTGGTCACCTAGCTCCTCCATCCTGCTGGCACACAGCTGCTCTCCGTGCGGTGCTGTCCAGACACACGTTCAGTGTCTGGCTGCATAGCAAACCCTGGGGAACACTTACACAGACTTTGAGTGTTGAATTTTGTCCTGAGGAGTTTCTTTTAAAGTAGGTGAAAATTAATGAAGATTAAAATGTCGTACTGGAGTGGGAACACTTCCTGGTTCCATCACAGTCACACAGTGACACCGACTTGTCTGTTCCTGTGTGTTTGAGAAGATGGGAAATGGTGTAAGAGGCAAGGGTAACCTCAGAATGAAGCCAGAAAAAGGTATTTAATATTCCTGCAGTCTGTCTAGCAAAATATCTTGTCCTGAGACTTCTGTAAAGTAAACTGAAAATAATGTGCTTAATTAAAATAATTTTATTTTCACTAAATATATTTCTGTGATGAACAGGATCCCTTTTATTGGTTTGTTCATGTGTTTCATTCTAGTTTGTTTTTCTTGCAAAAATTTTGGCTAGATGGGAGAGAAGGGGGCTGCCTCCCTGCCTCATCCTGGCTGCTGCTGCTTTCTGGGTTGGGGAACGGTAGAGCCCGGGGTAAGACACTGTGACCCTTAGTATGATAAAGTCTTAAGCCTGGAAAAGACCTCCAAGGTCATCAAGTCCAGCTGTTAACCCAACACCACCATGTTACCACCAAACCATGTCCTCAAGTGCACACATTTTATGAACACTTCCAGCAATGGTGATCCCACCCCTTCCCCAGGCAGCCTGCTCCAATGCCTGGCCACCCTTTCAGTGAGAAGTATTTCCTAATCTGTAATCTAAACCTCCTCTGGTGCAACTTGAGGCCATTTCCTCTTGTCCTGTCACTTGTAACCTGTGAGAAGAGCCCTTGCTACAACCTCCCTTCAGACAGCTGTAGAGAGTGATAAGATCTCAAAAGAACCAGATTCTCTAATTGCACCGAATTTTCACAGAATGCAATCTGGAGCTGGCACAGATTTGCATGTTATGTTTGGATAGCTGTAAACATTGTTTTTAAAATACGCAAGAATTATTTTTATAAGCATGTTTCACATGGCTATGCAATGAAAAAGTATTCAAGCCTCCGGAAAGACAGTAAATTGAAAGAAAGAAGTAGGTATCTTCATGTGCCAAACCTTCATCCTCCTTATAATTGAAAACATTTCTAGTGCGTGAGGGTTAAAGAAACTGAATTTACCCTTCTGCAAAGGCTAGCTTATGGTTCATGCATTATTTAAGTCATACTTACACCCTATTTTAAGGTTTTAGGTGAGATTTAAATGACTTATCAACTTTAAGCTGAATTTCCCCCTTAGAGAAGCAATCTATATGCAAAGAGTAAATCATAGATACATTAATTTCTTTGGTACACAACTTCAGTAAGAAACAGGGGGTTTTATGTTTTATGACTTGAACCACCTAGAAAGCACTGAAAAAAGCCCAGTGCATCACTGAGATGCCATCTCTGCTCCTAAGGATGAAGGTAATGCTCTGTGACACTAATGTATCCTTGCACCATCTGCTTTTTCAGTCAATAACACTCAAAGCTGTTCCTTTCAGAATTCATTCATTTTAAATGTTTAAATTTTCTGTGGAAAGTATATAGATCATGGAGTTCTTTTTATATGTGTTTTCATTTATGTTGCCTTTATGTGTTTTAAAATCAAAAAGGACAAAACCGTATATTAACAAGCGAGAACTTAGTTGTACAAAGTTCTTAAAATCAGCTCTTCTGTTTTATGAGCTATTGCTGATACAGAGATACAAATCCTCTGGGAGGAATGTATATTATTCAGTAAGTTTTTCTGTACATTTAAAGGATCTGAAAGGGAGAAACGAAGTGCTCAATATTTCTTTTCCAATAAATTTCATAATGAAGTAAAAACTCAGGATGGGCTGACAAACATAATCAAGAGTTTCATGACTTTTAGGTCTGGGAAGCTGATGTGTAAACCGTAACCTAGCGCTGAATAGAGCTGTTCAAACACACAACTGTGGGTGTCAGCTCAAATCACATCCAAAGTCATCTGGGGAAAGAGGAGGAGCACAACAGAGTTATTCAGGGATATGTTAACTTCTCACTAGCAAAACTTGAACGTCCTCATATCGAATCTTACCTGCCAATTCTCCTTGGAGATTAAGAGATCCACCAAGTCTTTATGGATGTGGCAATTTAATCTGTAGTACTAGGGGTAACGTTTTCTTTGTCTGCCCCTGCCTGAGGACAGGTATGGTCTTTTCTCACAAATCTGAATCTATTTCCTTAGCAAAGGCTTTGTCACCATCAGTTTGTGTTGCTGGAGGTTCCTCAGCTTGCTGATACAATCACTGAAACCAGTTCAGCCATGGAAGAATTCGGTAGTCGTCCACAGGGAAATTTTATGCTAGGAGTCTATTAAGACCTATATGGTGAAAATGAATTTTTGTAGATGCTCCTGATGTTTTGGCCAGACATTTATTAATCTGTATTTTTAAACATTAAGTATTTATTAATAAAGGTAGGTGTGCCAAAGCAACAGTGAGCCTAAGGAAGTCTTCTGTGCACAAATTTTAATGTGTGACAGGGAATGCATTTGCATGGAACAAATTGAAAGAGACACCAGAGGAGTTACTGTGTAATGTGAACAGACAGAGCAAAAGGGCTACATGACAATCCAGGGAGAGAAAGAGAACTGTCAGATAAAATATAAAGGTGGAGCAATCACTTGGGACTGTGTTTAACTCCATCAGTGCCATGTGGGGGTGAGTTCCAGGATTTATTATACAGTTTGCATTCATCTTCCTGTATATGCCAAATTGCTACATCCTAGATAAGTATGGTTAGAGGCAGACTTCCTCTCCAGGCTTTTCTAACATATGCAGTATAGTCATTCACAAGCAAAGGATTAAAGCAGATAAAGGGCAGGGAAAATTCGAGAATATGTATTTTGCCAGTTTCTTCAGAAGACAGATTAAGAATTCATGGGAAAGGAATGTTAGACATTGCACTCTATTTCTGCACTGATCAGTACTCACAAGCTGTATTCAAAGGTCTTGTTGAGATTCACCAATGCAAAGAGCAAGTTAATAAAAAATAGATCCTGGGTTTCTTGTTCTCAAGTGTAGGTGATGTTCTGGCAGATCTTTCTCAAACTATGATGTGAACTGGCAAGTGAGCTGTCAAGAGTGAGATGAAAGAGCATGACAGAGACTCCAGAGTATGGTAATAGTATTCTAATCCCAGCCACACTTACACTGCTATTTTATTTATTATTTGTTACATACCTGGGGTATGCTTAACACATTGCAAGAGTAAAGGAAAGATACTTCTCTTGTGCCTTAATGCATTTTGCAGTGAAACACACAGCTGTGTCTTTTGTAAAAGTAGGGAGGCAACCTTCCATATTTCTGAGACACAAGCCCTTCAGAAGAAGGAATTCTAGTAATTCAAGAAATTCTACCTGTAGCTTCTGTGAGATTGACCGAATAAAATGTTTCAATTAGATTGTTTTTCATGCAAAGCTGGGTTTTTATCTTTTTATTTTCCCCAGAAAGATCACTTTAGATTTTTCACACAATTGCCATTAATGAGAGATCCTTCAACATTCCACTCATACCTCTGGAAATTTGTATCCCATGTCTGGCTTACAGAGATGGGATGCAATTGGTGTCTCAGATGTGTTTTATAATTTGTTTCTTTCTGATATGTCATAACCATAATGAAACCTGTTAAATCATGAGCTTCAGATTTCAGCAAGCCCTTTCTTGAAGGTAATTGGGAGTTTTATTTATTAAGTAACATTCTTACTAATTAACAAAGGTGGGCCAGATGGATCAGATTCTAAAATAAGGCCATTTTATGACTTCAATTCTGCTAATGGTACTTAGAAAGGAACGCTCCATGTCTTCAAGGAGTTGTGTGCCTTGAATTACAGCATTTTATAATGCTCTATATTATTGTGCCTCCGAAGCTGCAATTTTCCTGTGTATTTGCTAATAGACCTTTGAACTAATGCAAAAACAGTCGCCTGGTAAATCACACCTTCCTCAAATGATTACCTGACTGGAATCATTCCCAAGGGCTGAAGTAGCCACATGCATGACACACATATTCTCTGTCAATGTACAAATCCAATTCAGACTTCAGAACTGAGCTGGGGGATAGCATGTATAACCTAGTCCATTTAAATTACCAATAGATGTATTTATAACTTCGTGTGTATGTATGAATAGATTATTTATAGCCTTTTACTCCCAGCAATTGGGGTTTTGTATAAATATAGATGGACAACTGCTACATGAGTAATACAAACTGGCTGAAGTCAAGGTCAAGGATGACAAGGGATACATACTAATGGAATCATTCTGTTCTTTTCAACCTCTTGGATTTTTTTTTTCAGCTTTCAGGATAGAAAAAGCCTCTTCCTTTAGCTTATCCAGACAGACTGGGAAGATTGTCATATTTACCATGAATAGTAAAGATTTCTCCAAGACAGCCTGGATGTTAAGGCAATGAAGAGAGTTTGCTGTCATGCTGACCAAAGCCTAAGTGCTGCCCAGCTCAGAACTGCAAGGATTTCATAAGGTCTGTGGTCTCTTTAAAATTTATCGTTGCAAAAATAGCACAAAAATATTTACCAACTCTTATTCACAAATCTGATTTGAGTTTTAAAAAAAGAGAATAATCTAATGGTGATGTAATTTGAGTGAAGTGTATGCAACTATACATAATTTTATCTTAGTTCATTTGCACCACTCCTTGCACCCGAATGGGTGCTTGTGGTTTTTACATAAAACAGTAAAAGTAAGTAATACCGTGGCATTTCATGGCAAGTTTGGCCTATGAACATGAGGTCTGCCTGTTGTTTGGTTTGAGCAACATCTTTGTGAACAGGTACAGATAAACAGGAAGGGAAGCAAAGATTAAAGCACAAAATAAACCACAATAAAGTAGAAAATGTTCATATAGCAAGACTTTAAAGAAAACTGAGGACAGAGAACCTTTGGTGCTGCCAGAAAGCATCTCAGAATTGGAAGAGGAGAATCAGAAATTTTTGTATAACTTAATTACTGTCCTGTTCCAGGAAACATGACTCTTTCACTATTCTTAATAAATAAACATGATAGCACAAAGGAATAATTTGATTGATGTTTCCTAAACAAATTTATTAGAAGGTTCCAAATAATGACTGACTGGTTCAAAAGTGGGTCAAGAGGAATATTTGTTCAACAAATCTTAATTTTTAGTTCTCCAGAACTTTTATGGTGTTTTTTGTTGTTTGTTTTTTTTTTTTTTTTTTTTTTGCAGAGACAATTATAAATTCATTCCTTAGTGTCTTACTTGGAGGCAGTCAGGTCAATATTACATATTTATATTAAAGCCTCAACTGAGAATATAGTTACATTTCCCAATCCTCTTATAACATGCTAATAGTTGGGATATTTCAGAGAAAACTTAATTAAATAGTTCCCTAGATGCGTTAAGTTAAGCATTAAAACAACTAGCGTGACATAAATCATTTAACAACCTTTATAAATGCATTTTCCCCCTACATTTCCATATGTCTGTGTCTTGCTTTTACTCAGGATCATCTGGTTAAGTTCCAGGAAATTCAGAGCCCAGCCATGCATTCTGGGTTCAGAACATACAGATGGCTGAACTTAGAGATTTGATGAGGATTGAGTGGCAGTTTGCTCATTATCCCAGGCTGCAGCTGCGATGGGCAGGTAAATGCCAGCAGGAAAAGCAGGATGGGCGTTTCAGAGTGCTTGTGCACAACAAAACTCAGGTCAAACCATACACTTGCACGCTTTTAACACATGAATTCTATTTGATCCTTTTATTATTATTGTGGTGTTTGATACTACTTCATTATGTCTTGGTAATTTGTCATCCTTGGCATGCATGGCGATTCATCCACTCTGTAATGCAACCCCTCTTCTGTATCTGGGGAAGAGCCAGGGCTTGATGGAAGTGGGGCTGTCTTTCCACCCTTGGCCAGGGAGGTGATGATGTGTGAAATGGTGTCCTTTACTGCAGGAGATAATGGAAAGCTCCTTTCCTTTAAGTAAAGGAATTAAGCTGCAGCTTTTCTGCTCAGGTTGGTTGCTGGATGCTACCCAGGACTTCTGTTTCACCAGGACTGAAATGTTAAGTTCTTCCCTTTTGGAGAGGATTTATTATGAAAGGTTTTCCTTGCAAATTCTGTTCTATCGTCCTGCAATTCCTCACTTGTGATGTTCTCAAAACCTGGTCAAAAGGGAACATTTTACGTACCACTAGGAATATGATTTATCTTAAAATGTAAAAAGAGCACCCTTGAGGGGCAGCAGGGTCTGTTATAGAGTTCGGTGACAATTATTGACATTGTTGCTCCATGAAGATGAAGGAGCAGCTTCAAATGCAGCATACACTGTTCTTTGATGGAAACACTACTACATTCAAGTCCCTCCTAAGCACCTGAACAGTATCAGGAAAGTTAACTCTGACTTTAAATAACCCACTGAGTATCTAAGGAGGCTGGTAGCCCTGATTTTCTGATGAATAACTCACCTTAGTTTCACTGACCACATTATGGTTACATAACTCATGGCAGCAGAGTATAGCACCCACTGCAATTAATTTAGTTAGATGTTAATGAAAGCTATGTTCCAATGCTGTTGGCCATTTGCCATAGTATGAAGAAATGTAATATATAATGCAGCACTTTATGACATAATTCAACCAAAGAGCACTTCTCCTGTCCCATAATCACTGAATCACAGAATCAACTAGGCTGGAAAAGACCTTTGAGATCATTGAGTCCAACCAAATGTTCAGTTTCATTCCCAGATACACAGACCTATGCAGGTGAACAGTCATGTGCACAATAAAACAAGAATTACTTCTGGAACATTAGTCAAAATGAAAAGTAGTATTTATCTGGCTTTTGTACTTCTCTGAGTGCTGTAGGAATGATGAGTAGGAATTCTTAATCCCTTACCACATACTGGAAGAAAGAGGGATAGTTTTTGGCATAAGTTAGAAAAGTGTCTCTGTCAAACTTTCTCCAGTTTGCCTAGGTGTGTTCCTACTCTAAGTAAATTCATAGCCTTGGGAAGACAGGTTTGAGTCTGTGAAGTAAATTTAAGAAATTAATCTAGAATTGGGTTTGTTGGTTTTTTGTTTGTTTGTTTGTTTTTGTTTTTTATAAAAAAAAGAATGGTATTGATAGTCTACTATTAGTACAGATGTTGGCATGAAACAGCTGGCAACTGCACTGAGTTTATGCAGCTATAGTATGTCAGATATTCTTGTTATACCCTTCTAGATTTTTACCAGTTATGCTGATGTTGTGTTAGACCATTCTTCTACTATATTGGTTTTTTGCTTTTAGAATCCCAGTAATAAAATAGTTTGCCTGACATAGCAGAATTTATTTTCTGAGTTTGGTTACCCGAGGTCTGCACCACTTTCCTGACAACCATAAGAAAATTCTCTTTAACTCCACTGTTACTATTTCCCTTGCACAAAGCAAACTATAATGAAATTACACTTAGAGAATGGATTTGCAGGTGGAATTCCCTAGTTTCTAGTAGATAACTAAAAGCATATGAGTCCATTGAGCTAGGAAAGAATATTCTGGGAAGTATCTGTTATGACTATGCAATATGATGACTTGATGATTTACTGTGGATGGAGGAAGATCATATGCCACAGTTGCTTGTGATCCCAGCCATTTTATTCAGGGACTTTCATACTGCTCTTAAAAGACCGAGGGAAAGAGCAAATTTCATGTCCCGTTCTTCACAGAGATGTTTATGCAACAAAATTGATTGGAATGCATTCCGTCTTACACTGCACTCAGAAAGCAAACTATTACTTTGGAAAATAGCTTTTTAAAACAAGCTCCTTTTTAGAAAAGAACTTTTCTGGTCAGCTTTTCTGTCCAGGCAAACCCATCTGATGAGGTTGTTGCTATACAGTAACACTCTGGTTTTGATGGGAAGCAATTTCCTTGCTGCTGACCAAGCAATGTTTTGCAAAAAACCCTTGCATATACCTTTATATGGCAGGTGATGTTGAAGGGGAACCTTTATAAAAAATAAATTTTTACTCTTAATTCCTAGATTTTCTGAGCAAAAGCAAATGCAGTGGTTATAAGCTTTGATCATGACACTCTGAAGAACAAGAGAAACATACCAGTCTACACATGTCTTAAGGGTTGTGTGACAATTTGTCACTAGATAAATTACAGTCTTATAATGAACAAAATACATTTTTCATAATCTGAAAGATGCTTGGAAGTTTTTAGAGGAAAATTTATCACCATATTAAGTAGCAGACAAAGCAGAAGAGGAGAGCCTATCAAATGAAGCAAGACAGAACTCCATTATGTAAGATACCTAAAATCTCTGCTCTATGTGACATAGTGAAGAAAATGATTCGACTTTTCTGATTGACCTTTTTCTCACCGAAGTTGTAAGACTTTTTTAAGTATAAAAGGAAATTTTGATGAAATTCATGGAAAGCAGCCAACCTATTATTTAATATTCCACATGACTGGATAATATTATTGATGGATAATATGCAATTTGTTGGAATATAGTAAGGAAACTCATGCATATTTTTCCACTTATATGTGCAATTCACTGAGTAAATTAATCTTCTTAATTTTTATTATTTTTCCTGTAGATGGAAGAATAAATACAAATTAAGAGAGAGAGCATGAGGTACAGTTTTTTTCTGTAGAACTATATTTCTCTTTTCTAATTTTGTAAAACTCTTTCAGAAATATGTTGGGAAACTACTGCGGAACAAGAGGACATACTGATGGAGTCACAATAGCTTCTTCAAAATAGAAAAATGATGAATAATGTTCCCAAAACTTAACTGTGGTATACCTTAGAGGTTTCTGAAATCAATTTTCAAATAAAGAAAAACTCACAAATCTTGTAAGCTTTGTAAGAAAGAATTTATAGCATACTCCCCTTAGATGCTGTAAGGGATTTCAGACATAACCAGTCCTGAGGAAAACTTCTGTCTCTCAAATGAATGCAAAACTAGTTTCCTTGTCTGTGTTATGGGACTTCTAATTTTTGTTGAATATTTGTTTGAAAGGTTTAAAGGCTTATTCTGTTGTTCTCTTCCCATTAGCTCTTCTATTATTTTTATTAGAATATAAACAAAAAAAGTTACTTTAATATGATCACATAGCTCTAATGTGTCATTTCTACTCTGTGCAAATTTCCCTGGCTCTAAGTTTACAGCCTCATTTGTCTATTTGGTTTTCAAGATGTGAGAGCATTTTTAAAGCACGTTTTTCCCTTATAGGCAGTAGCAGATTTTATAGCTGTTGTCTCACATGCTGCAGTGACACACAGCTTTAGAAGGGCACTGAGACCCTACCAACTTGCAAAGTCTGATGAATATTTTCATACTGACTTGGTAAATGAGTCACAACCTTTGTGGATTGCCTGAGGGCACAAAGCAATTCAAGGGAAGTGTCATTTAGAGAACTCATCTTTCCAAGCTCCTGTTCTCTCTTCACTAGTTAACAAGGGTCCTTTTGTAATCACAGTAAAATGCTGATTTCTGAAAGTGAGGAAGGATCATTCTGTACATGCTGTGTTCATATAGTCTTATTTAAGCATCTGCTATTGACCAGTAGCAGAGACAGAATAACTGAACTAACTGGATCTCTGATTTGAGACTCTGATCAGTGTTTATCTTTAGGCAAGAGACCTCATATTCCTCCTCAAGTAGCTGGAGGTAAAATATTATTTCATTAATATGATTAATATGCATTCATTAGGTATAGGGAGGATCTGCACTTCACCCAGTTCTGAGGAGGCCTGGCAAGACCTTGTTGAGCTGTATGAACAACCACCTCCTACATCCCTAACAAATGTCTTTGGGAAAAGAGGGTAGAAGAGTAAGGGAGGCTGGAGGAGTTCGATATTACTTTTTGAAACTTTCAAGAGCAAGCTACAAGAGCTCTCTCAGTTTCAGTCTTGCATCTCTTCTGTCATGGTCTGGAGTTACAATAGTGTAATTTAGATTAGACTGGAAATGTGGAAACAATTTGGCCAGTGATGCATTAAGGAACAGAAACCAGTTCTCCCTTTCTGATCCTCATCTGTCAAGACAGAGAATAAAGAGCAAATCATCTCTACTTCCCTTATTAAAATATGGTTCCTAATATTCAAAGGGAAGTAATCCATAGAATACAAAGGCACTGTTAAGACATAGGTAATTTAGAGGGTGGCAGAATGTCTTATATAAGGCTAATGGAAATGCAATACAACAAAGGATTTGTTGAAAAACAGGGAAGTTTTAAAGTAGCCTTTTTTCATCTGTTCTTTTCATACAGTGCCTGTTGCAACTGTGTTTTACAATAATATAAAATTGCTGTCATTAATAGTATGGACCTATTTTGCCTACAGAATTAGGCTCAGCAGGATGGATCATTATTAAATTGCAGAAAACATTAAAATAAACTCTGGGTATTGAGGTAGCTAACCTGAATATAGTTTTAAAACCATGACGTAATGTTGAAGATAATGCAGCACTGGAAAGCAGAGTACCTAGAGTAGACAGGGAGGAAAAAATTGAAGTCTGTCCTTTAGTTATCAGACAAACAAACAAAAACCCCAGCCAGTCACTGAGGCTGCTATGAAAATGCTGTCAAATCAATTAAAGCTGCTTTTCTCCTGGTTTTTTTTCATGCTGGCTGAGGCCCAAACAAAAGACTTGTGATATCCCAGCCCAATTTCTTTTTGACTTGCAGAAAAGGAGGTGAGTGAACATCCCGTTTTCATATTATTTCACCACGAGCCTTTAGAACTGGGAGGTCTATGTTTGCAGTGCTATCAAACTGACACCAGTGTACACACCAAGTATGTTCTTACTGTCAGTGCTGCTGGTGGACCCAGCATTCAGATCTACGGGCCATCTGCCCTTATCCTGATGCAGTGCATGGGAGAAACAAGATGCCTTGGGTTCTTTCTCTGATCTCCCAACTACATCTATCCCCAGATAGCCAGGGTTCACACACAGCTTGACCTCACCCAGCCTGTGGCAATAGTAAGATGTTTTGTGCCATGCTGTGAGAATGCTCTGGTTGCTCTTCAGCAACTGATTGCTCGCAATGCCCCAAAAGAGGGCATTGCCACGGGAGTCACAATGATGGTTCTTACTAGATTTGGTAAATCCCACGTGGAGGCAAAGAAATTATACTGATGTCATCAGCTGAGTAAACAAATATTGGAATTTTACTGAACTGAGAAATAGGTTCTGTACTTTTATTGGAATAAAGGATGATGGAAGCAGAGGCATCCAAGAGGCAGATATATGTCAATGCAGAAGACTCTAATAGAAGAGAATAGCACACTGTGCTCAAGTTCATGGTAATTCTTTCTTTGTGAGAGACAAATACTATTATTCTCAGGGTTAGAACATATTTTCCCAAACTGAACTTTTAGGAAATTTCATTCCTTTGATGCCACTATCCATTTCTATTTCATGATTACCCACAATGCCATGATTAGACCCTAGGAAGAAGGAGGATAGGGAGCAAAGAGAGGGACTGAAAACTGGTCAAATTAGGAAACATGTGGAGTGAGTTTGTTGAGTGAATATTTGTTTCACTCCAGTCTTGCTGATATTGACTGGGAACAGCAACACTGCTGCTCTCACAGGGCAGTAAGTGCATGTTCCCATAGCTGCAGCCAGAGGGTTGGCTCCCAAGGAGCTTTGTTAGCAGGATGGCACCAAGGGCAGGTATTACAAACTCTGCCAGGTTACAAATATTGCTTTCTTAGATAATGAGAAAAAAATGGCGAGAAATCTTCACAGATATTTCTTTCCCACAAACTCACCTTCTCCCCTCCTTCGAACAGAGAAGCAAGGTTCATTTTTCCTTAATGCATTGTGTAGTGGAGGTTGAAACCTGCAGGTGGAAGGCATAGTGCTGTTATTATTACTTACTGTTACAGACGACAACACAGAGATTGCCATCCGTGAATCTGTCTCTCAGAGTTAGGTCTGAAATTTGCAGTCCTCAGCTATCTGGATAGGTTTAAGGAATAATTTCTGTTATTTGTAATATATGAAGCAATAAAATGCTACTAAGAATGATTAATAGCCAAAGCGAAGCTCAGACATTTCATCGATCTCAAAAGCCATTTATTGCAAGTATATGAAGGCAAAAGAGATTATTGCTATTATACAACAAACTATAAAATCAGAAAGGAAAAAAATGCATCTTTTTCTTCGTGCAGATGATGAAAAGGTGTTCTGCACTTTTCCTCTCTGTTGGATTTTCCACTGGAAACACATGCTGGAGGCACAAGTGGGATCAATAACACCACAGACAGAACTTTAAATACTGATTAAATGATCAAGGACAGATACTTTTGAGGATACGCTGAAAAACTGTTCACAGAAGCAGCTGGTGCGGAGCAGAAGTGATCAGATTGGACAATGAGGGTTTTGTGTGCAGATTCGTTTGAATTTTTCTGTCTGGAATTCTGTGCTTGTTATATAACCTCTCTTGATTAATTGAGCCCCTGTGCCAGGTTGTCAGCTGCAGCTGAGGTATGTCTGGCACAGCCAAGGGGAACTAGCACACCAGCCTGCTGCTAGGTTTGACCCTGTTCCGCCCTGAGCCCAGGACAGAATAAGCCACAGGAATTCTTGATGGCCTGGATGTTCCTGTGTTGGTTTTGTACCACCTGAAGGCTTCGTACCAAACAAAATGTCCAGTACTTTGGCTTCACACTGGTCAGAGCAGTCCCACAGAAGTTCTGACTTCAAAAGAACATTCCTGGAGGCCACATCCTCTGGTCATGAGCAGACAGCCTTTTGCACAAGGTAAGAGAAAAAGCCATTCCACTGGTCATGTGCCACTCTGACAACTACTGATGTCTGGGGGACCTAGAACACATTAGATGTATTAGGACAACTGGAATTTGTTATATTGAATATGTAAGTGATTCTAGTTTTTTATTTTTAGGTTGCAAGATGATGGTCTTAAGCGGATGTTCAGAGAAAAGACGTGGTGAGAAGAATTTTCCCTTTATTCCATGCGGTAGTAAGGAGTGACCAGAATTAGGGAAGTCTAATTAGGGAAACTTGCACGCAGGTGAACTTTTTGTTTGCTTGTTTTAACCATTTTTCCTGGCTATGCTCCTACGAATAATAGGGGTTTATTTCAAGAAGGTGAACTTAAATAATTTACCCAGCCCAGTGAGGCAGAGGAAAATTTGGGTGTATCGCCTCTGAAAGACAAGTAACCAGCTCTTTCTTGCCTCTTGAAAGGTGTGTTCCTGCAGACAAATTTCATTAAGTGAAATCCTATGCAATACTGGGTGGAAGCACTACCTTGTACTCTTTCTGCTTCTCTCTGTGTGCTAAGAGCCTTTCTTTATTTGATATTCTTCTACCTAACTGCTTGCTATACACAATCTTTCCTCTTTTTTCCCCCTTAATATAAATCAACTATCTTTACTAAGAATGAAAATTTAATAACATGTTATAGATTCAGATGAATCAATAGCTCTAATGGTTTGGAAGAGAGTTTTGCCCAGTTGATTAATTTGGATTATCAAATTCTGGAGACATATACTGCAGTTCATGGATTTTATGATGCCCAAGATGGCTTTGCCTTCATCCAGGAGGTAACTGACGATGCCTAATTAATGACAAATGCTTCGAACACATACTTGCTGTAGCTACTATAGTCTTTAAGCTGAACTCAGCAATTTATCTTTCTTCCTGGCTCATTAAACTCTATTTTGAGCTCCACTAATATACAGCTAATGATCATGTCTTTAAGAGTATTTGCAAATCAGTCACCTCTGCCCTGGAATTAGTTCTTAAAAAGTCTAAAAATCTACAATCATGTAAAGCAGACTGCATATCAATCCTTCAGGGCCTGTATCATTTGAAGGCTGGGGGGATATTGTCTCCTTTCTCCTGATGATACCTCTTGGTAAGAGGAGCTCTTCTGGTAAAATCTTCTCTCCTCCTGCTAATCTGCATGTGCAATGTACAAAATTCAGTCTCAACTATGTTTTCAGGTTGTATTTATAAATTTTATGGCTAGATTCTTGGTATCAACTGCTTCTCCTCAGAGGAGCATTTCCCAGTATAAAGGAGTCCCCAGTGACACAACACATAGCTATTACTAATGTATCCATCAGAAAATTATCTAGGCAGCAGTCACAAAATTGAGATTTGGGTAGTAAAAATAATTGATTTTTTTCACTACAGTAGCTGAGTTGAGAAGTTAGAAAAGAATCTTAATTTAGGGTGACTGGAAATAGAAGTGTTGAGGTTTTTTCTCAGAATGCAAAAAGGGCATTCACTTGTATGTGGCATCAGGGTTCAAACTCAAAGCAGGCCTGCATAAAGGACTACTTCTTCCGTCTGCCGGGAGCACACCCCGCTCACAGCATTTGAAAGCTATCTTAGCAGAGGTCACCCCTAGCAAACGTCCTTTTGCTCTTCAGCTGTGGCTATGTGAAAAATAAAAGTCTCTCTGGAACTATTTTGGAAATTAAATCTGCATTTTTAATAGACTCAGTATGGCTCCTGCTGTGTTCTTCAACAAACATTTTCTGATACCCTGTATGAGATTTGCCTCAGTTTGTATGTAAAAAACCTCTGCTCTTCTGTGGTCAAGTGACTTTATTGGATGATCTGTACCTTTGAAAGTTTCTCTGACTCTCTTTGTTACCTATTGAAGGGCTTGGCAGAAAGATCACGTTCAGCATTGTGATCTGAAATTGATTGGGATCAGACTCGTTCTAATCAGCTCTGGCACAAAGTAACATAACATAGGGCTCTCTGCCAAGAGCAGTCTGATCTCAGCTCCTGAGCGCTTCACAGTGAAGCACTGCAGCCCTTGGGCTTCCATGGAGAGCAGTTTTTTTCCTAGGGTAAGAATGGAGAACAGTTGCTGGATTAGCAATACTTTTATTTTGGAGGGCCTGTAAGGAATATGGAGAACAGCACCTGGTATGTTCCCAGGAGATTTGTGTTGTTTTGTCTTGCACAGGTGGAATTTCTGAATGCCTTTCCAGTTCAGCGTCAGAAAGAAAGAACTGCATTGACCCAAGTGTGAAACACAGTAGCTAAATCCTCACTGGAGACAAGTAGTCACAGCAAATCAAAAAGATTAAATTGTAAATATTGTAGATTACCTCTGTTTCTAGTAGAATGTGTTATCTGTGTTCTAGTTTGTCTTTATGTTTTATTGAGAAAGATTCCCAGGACAGCCATGGTCGTGTCTCTGAGGACAGGAATGGAACAACAAAGACACTCGTGGATTGTGTATCAGCTGCTGGGGACACGAAGTCATTGTTTCAGAGACATTAGGACTTCAGGAGAGGCTTTTCTTGCTGGCTTATTAACTTCAAGAAGGATAGAAACAATTCAGTTTGACTTACTGCCCCATAGATGGGAGACTCCCCTTTGTCCTGTTAGTGTTCTCCTTTCCCTTATGAGCAGCTGATAATGATCTCATAAATCTCTAGAGGAAAGCTTAAGGAAATAGCCAAATGTAAAGAATATAAGCAATCTCAGGGTTAGAATGCTGCATGCACTTAGTTCATTTTTATGTTCCTTCATCTGAATTTAAGCCTTAGTTGATCATTATGAGATATTTTGCTGAAGGAGGCTTGGTACTACCTTGCATCTTATTTTCCAATGTGAAATTGCCACAGGCACCATATTAGACTTTATTATGCACATTTTCTTTTAAAATTATCGTCTGTGCAACTTTTTTCTTGTGTTTTCAAATGAACACCACTAAAATAAATTAAAAGAGCAAGGGGACCAATAGGTGTTATAAAGACAATATTGTGTTATGAAGGCAATATTATAATGTCAAAACTAAAGCAGTCCAGAATCAATTGCAGAATGTTTTACAATTATTGCATAAATTTGGCTTTCCAGGTTTATGGCTTAAATTTCCATTTGGTATGAGACTCCGGAGTAATGCTGGAAGTTATTTTCACGATGCCTCCCTTTACCGTGTGAAACAAGCAAAGTGGACTCTGCCTTGCAATACAAGCTTATTGTAAGATACTGAGATAAAGGAAGTTATATAACACTCCAGAGTGATAACAATAGGAAGAATCCCATTATCGGTTTTTCCGTATGTGTGAACACACACACGTATATTTCTGGATAAATACTGCCTATGACAAACCTAATAATCTAATTGAATTAATGAGACAATGACTCAGAAATTCCCAAATACCAGACTTAGCACTGGATTCATTTTGGACACACACCTCCTCTAGTCCTAATTTTCCAGTGGTGAAAAAAAAAAAGGTGTGTGTGCATGTCGGATGATTACTAGGTTATTTGTCCATTTGCATACAAATAAAAACAATTCCAGTCTTTGATCTTGCATCTCAATGAGATCTGTTCAAAGGAAATTATGCCATGACAGTTATGCTTTGACTTTAGTTTGGGCCAAACTGTGTTCTTTATTTCTGCTGTCTATCTCTGCATTTCAGCTGGTAGAGGAGGGTAATATCCAACTGCAAGAGCACAGGATATTTAAAGAATGACAAAGTGGAGATGCCTAAATGCAAAGCACATTATTCTAAAGTAGCTCCTGATGGGAGCTATCTATGCCTGGAGTGCCACCTAGTAGAGTTATGTGAAAAGAATACAGGAACTGGAGATGCTGCTGCAGTTCATGTGAAAATGTATTAGATGGCTGAAAGAGGTCCTGAGGAGAAGGGTCAAGAATCCTTTTATCATCTTTCATATGAAAACAAATGAAACTACTGTCCAAAGACGCAGTGAAATCAAAGTCTTTAGACAGTAGACGTGAGAAATTATGAAGATGAAAAAAGGCACATACCTAAAAAAATACATCGAGCGGAGAGATAGAAGAGGATTCCATTGAAAAGATCAGATCTCCTAACCATCCGAGGAAATTATGAAATTAAGGTTTATCATTATTATAAATACAAAAAAGTGTAGTGTAGTAGAAAAGCAATCATGACTAGAATGGGGATTTAAGAAAATACACTGTTAGGAAAAGATGGAAACAGAGTCAAAGGCAACAGAACAGATGTATACATAAAGTGATAATCGGTAAAGAAATAGAACTGAGATTAAAAAATAAAAGACAATGTTGGGGCAAAAGTGAATCAATGTAAGTAACGGCTGGAAATTAGAAAGTTCTTAACATGTAGGAGCAGGTGAAGTTTGATTATTTCTTTGAAAAGAACGATGTGACAGGTGCCTATAACGACTGAAGACTGTGCTTCATGATTCTGAAGTTTACTCTTCTACCATTCAACCCCATGAAAAGAGAAGGGCTCTATATGGTTTTCCCCATACAGTAAGCAGTCTATGCATGTCATTTTCTGATCTTCTTCATGAATGCATGGCTAACTCACCCCTATTGCCTTTGTAAGATTCTGAAGTACCTGGAATACAAATTAACCTACCGCTTCAGGCAAGCAGAGTTATGCTCCTCTATGAGTCATAGTAGTAACGGGGCCGGTTTAAAAATTGTAGTTCTTTACCTTTGAATTCTTTCAGGTTTTTCAGTAGCAGCAACACAATTTGCTTTTTATTGCAATGCTTTCTCACTGCTGCCACAAAGCCAGCAGCAGTTGGCAACTGGCAGAAAGCTTGTCTCTGTCTTGAAATTCAAATAATTGCTAAAGGAAGAATGGTAGTTTCATAGACTGTGAAAGTATTAAAACACATGGCATTAAAGAGATCTCTGATTAACAAAACCCAAACAATTGAAAAGGATACAAGTCACATACACAAAAAACCCAATGCTTTATACAGCAATCCTTCAGTTCCCTCAGTTTCACCCAAACTAAATTAAAATGAGAACCTTCAGGCAATTTGCCATTAAAAGAAACTCTTAAAAGGAGAATGTACAATCTAATTATAGTGTAACAAATGTGTACCTTTCATCTACAAGGCTGGTACTCCAAATTATAATAGTCAATTATGATTATATAATCTATTAAAAAGAATAACCAAAGTGCTATAATGAAAAGGAAAAACCTACAAAAGAACATGAAAGACATCTCCAGTGGCTCAAAGTGGCATAACAGTAGTACCCTATACAATTTCCTTTCTCATGTAGCCTGTATTTAGATTACGTTGCAGAGACAACGGGTGCTGGCAGTCATTTCCTGAATTCTCAGGAATGCATTCTCTATGGTTAGTGCCCACTGAATTATTTTTTATGATATCCCATGAATGCAGCTACCTGGAAGTAAAAGACAAGCAGCTCATAACTAAATCAATAAATCACGGTTAAAAGAAGTACTTCCTTTTATTTCGCAAGTCATTAATATATTTTCAAAAATTCCTTCCGTCCTTCCTTCTCACAATTTTTTAATTACATAATGACACAAGTAGAAAAAATACTGTGAAGTGCTAAAGCATGATCAAAGTTATGGAATAGTTTCTATTCTACAAATGAACAACTAGAGCAGGGCCTTTCAATCTGAAAAGGTGAAACTAAGGGAGATATGAAAACTTTACAGTATCATGAATTATAGAAAGATGACAAATAAAGAATCTATCCACCACCTTTTTAAATACAAGAAGTTAGGGGGCTCAAATGAAACAAAGAATTTACTTTATGTGTGGGTCAGCTGAGGAAGTTTGTAATAGGATATGGTAGATAGTAAACCCATTCAGACTCAAAAAGTGAATGAACAAATTCATTTAAAAAAAATATTCCAGTGTCTCTTGAACCAGTAGACACTACCACTGCCTTAGGGACTATCTGAACTGTGATACTCTGGAGGCTCTGGGAACTTAGTGTGTTACTACCGTGTTCCTGCACTCTTCTCTAGACATCTGCATCAGGTACTTTCATAGTAAAACCTGTCCCAAATATCCCTTAACAAAACAATTTTAATCACAGTATATTCATTTAATCTATGCTAAAATTTCTTATTTCTTTTCCAGCGATAGAATATTATTAGTGCAAAGTAATGGTTTTATTTCTTTCTTTTTTATTCCTTTTGAGAACTCTCACCTATGAGAACCTGATTTGTCTTCTATCTATTTCTGTGTGTAACATGATATTCACCTGCATGTTCAGTCAACCTCAGACTCAGAAGTAAATTTCCACAGACATATATACATCAAAATGCCTTTCAAAAAATCCCTACCAGTAAAGATCTCCTAGGAACTTACACTTCCTTAAGCAATATCGTGGAAAAAAAAGAACGGAAAATATGACTGCAGACAAACTGACAGCTTCATCTACATATGGGGTTTTTTATAATGCTGAACTGTGTAGTGTAGCATGTCCTCCAACAATTCCCGTGGGCCACGACTAATTGCAGAAGTTAATAAGAATGAATATTCTAGCCTGACAATTGCCATGTGAATGTATCAAACAAGTCGCAATGCTTTTTCTGACAGTTGCCTCAGCTGCGAGGAAAGCAAAACAACACTATTATTGACGAGAGCAAAGGCTTAGTATAGCAATTTTTCTGGAAAAAATATACCAAACCATGTCAGTTCCAAGGACTGTTCTGTCCTGCCCATCATGGCATTTGTGATAAGGTTAAGTCCAATACAAGTTTTTGTTTACAGGTTTTTTTTGTTTGTTTCATTTTGTTTCCCACTTCGTACATATTCCACTTCATATAAATAGTTCTTCAGTAGAGCAATTAAGTCAACCAGAGCAACCATGAGATAGGTCTGAAGCATCTCAAATCACTTGGTTACAGTCAGTCAGGCACTTACTCCAACAAAATCTACTGAAGTCTAGATTCAATAAATAAATAATGCAGGTCCAAACAATGCAGGGTAGGTGTCTGAACCCGAGCCTGCTAACCTCACAGGGAAATGCCCTATCACTCAAGTACTAGAAAGGGAATTTCTTAGTCAACAAGAAATATTGATCCTTTCAAAAGTAGCATGTGAATTTCTGTGCAGCTTCCACAGGCTTACCTTAAACAATCTTTTTTTCAGAAAATTTCTGAATGCTCAAGCGGTGATTGCAATGGAGTGCTGTCTAAGATATATTTATGGATGAGTGTAGATATTAGGCCTGATTTAGGCACCAGAGAAACTTTTCCTGTTTCTTTTTTTTTTTTTTATATAATGCACTTATGAGTCCAGCCCACAAAAGTCCAGAATTCAGGGTTCTTCTTGGGTGGATTGTGCTTCCTGAGGAAAATATTTTACCAAAAATGCTGCTAAAATACTGTTTAAGAAACATTTTATGACAGTTATTGGACTCATGTTGGCCTTTTTTTTCAGAAGTACCAGGCACTCACTGTTTCCTATGCCTCAACACTTGTTCACAAGAGCCTGAGTTACCAAATTGTAAGTATATATATTGTTCATATCAATTTAGTTCAAAAATGTTAGTAAGAAGACAGCATATATATGAAAGACTGCAATCCGAGTTTGACTTTTTTCTCAGTAGCATGCCATGACTGTGGAATGTATCCAAATAACATTTAATTGGGAGAAATCTTACAACTGCAGGATGACTTTTATGGGGCAGTTAATCAGCATATCTTTGTTTGCTTCACAGTGTTTGTTAATGCATATTTTAATAGAGTATCAATCTTTTCCATAGAATACTACATACAAAAAAAAAAAAAGCTCTTGCTTTGCTTGATGTACTGTGCACAGATTAATTAATTAACATACTTCATTTTGACACAGAATTATAGATACACAGGAAAACAGAATAATGAAATTGGCACCATTATTTTCCAGTAGCTCTAAAATTTAATTACAGGAAAAAAGACTCTGTGCCCTCCATCCACCATGTTTTTACAATGTAAATAAGAGATTGTGATGTGGCGTAAAGTTAAATGAGGAGACACTTGCTCAGGGGTTACTTGTCCATTACCGAATGCTGATTTCCATTCCCAGCCTGTTTACTCAACAATCTGAGCTTTCCAATGGGGTTTACTTGAAATAAAAACTGGCTTATGCAGGTGGTAGTTTTGAAGGAATCCTTGATCTTGAACCTTCGATTTCAAGGGGTCTTAATGAAGTTACTTAAGGCACCCTAAGGCTTGTGGAGAGCCAAAATGGGCCGCGGCTAATGAACGTGAAGCTGGTGACACCGGCTTGATTTTGTTTGTGGTTGTTATGGTACGAACTGCGTCAGGAGTTATGCCATGATTGTGCAAATACTTGGCCACCTGTCTTAATACTAAACACTGTAAATCCAGCGTTTTGGAGAGCCGGTGGCGGTAACGCGAGCCCGAAGGCTCGGGCAGGCAGGGCGGGGATCATCGGCGGCAGCAGCAGCAGCGCCCCGGCATAGCGCTGGTCTCACCTCGGGCACCAGGCACCCTCTCGCCCGACACCAGCCCTCCCTTCCCGC
>VZTF01002829.1:289592-312484 GCA_013397755.1 Cnemophilus loriae | reverse complement strand
GAGGGCCGTGCTCCGAGCGCACAGGGAGGCTGCGGAGGTGAAGCCTCTGCTCCCTCGCCGGGCAGGATGGAGACTCTTGGCGCTGCAGAGGACGTGTTTTATGAGGAGGAGGAGGAGGAGGAGGTGAACTGCTACGACTTTGAGCCTCTGCCGACGCTGCTGGAGGATGAGGTGAGTGAGACAGGTGCGGGGATGGAGCCGCCGCCCTTGCGCTCACCTGTGGTGTAGCGGCCTCAGGATCCGCCCGCGGGAGGCGGCCGGGGCCGGGGGCGCAGCCGCCCCCGGGAGCGGCCAGGCCGCGGCCACAGCACCGCTCGCTTTCCGTGTGTGCTCCGCCGGCTCCTCGCTGCCCCCTGCCCCGCGGTCCCAGCCACCAAGTTGGGCTTAGCCCATTCCCGTGCACGTTGTCCACACAACAGCAAAGTCATGGTCCTCGAGTGTGGGGTGTCTCGTCACTGCTGTCGTAGCCGTGGGTTAATGCTGCAGCCGGCAAGTACGTGTCCTTGTCGCACCCGATCAAGGGAAATTTACATGGGCAGAACAGTTTCCCGAAGCTGCCAACCACTTTTTCGTACAGCAGTATATTGCTGCCCTGTGCTAAAAGGCCTTTGACACTGGGAAATAAAAAACAAAAATATCAAACTGCTAAATCTGTTTGTTCAGTTGTTATGCCAAATAACCTGTGGCTAAATCCAGTTCTTGTAATCACATTTGTCTGGACCTATTATTGGTTTTGCACTTGCTTTTTATTGCTCTTGCTCATCTTTTTTCAAGTGAAGCGTATTTCTTGAATGTTTGGGCAAAAAGTTAGGAGATTTCTTCCTTTTTTAAGTAAAGGTTTGGTGAACCATATGTAAGCTGCTCATTCCCTGAACCAAATCTTGCAAACTTTCTTATTTGCTACGTCAAGAATCCATGCTGAATCAGGAGTTAAATGTAAGTTTGAAAGCGCAAAGCTCCTTTCAGCTTTCCTAAGTCCCCCAATGGCTCAGCAGTTTGACTCTTCCACCATCTGTAGTATTCAGTGCAGTGGGCCCTCTCAGACTGGCCCATGCAAAATCTAGAAGGAAGGTGGTAATGGCCTCATTCTTTATATGTTGGCTTAAATACTTAAAGTATTTTCTCAGAATGGAGAAGGCGAAGGGTAAACTCTTCTGTACAAGAAAAAACTGGGCCCATTTTTCATACCTGCTCGAAATATACTTTGCTTATGGGTTTGCACAAGTCCCATCTATTTAGTTATTACAGAAGCATAAATAGTTTCAGTATTTTTGTTGGGAGAATGAGCATGACCTATCACTTGGTGATTAGATAAGTTAATAAAAAAGGGCTGCTTTGAAGAGTACTCAGAGAGCTTACTCAGGCAACCCAGTGTTTTTCTTCAGATGTGATGAATGTAATGAATGGCATTTGCCACATTTCCTGTGATTCTGGAATAGATTGTTTTGAAGTTTGTGTGAATTATCATGGCAAAAAGGTGTCAGAAGACTGTGAGTGCTGTTGTACTGAACTCTCAGCTGCTTAGTCATTTAGTGGAGTCTGCTCTTCTCATTATTGTACCTAGTATAAAGAATGAGGTTGGTGTCTGATGCATGTGATTTTTTGCCAATATGTGAAGCAGGAAATCTGCCTGAGCTGAAGAGTGGAAAATGCTAAGGATGAGGGTGTGTTTCCAATTCTTCTCTTTACTACAAATTTCTTCATTTCATACACCTTAATATTCTATTTCAAAATTTTTAAGGAATGGTCTGTGGCCAATTGTTTTCTTTTTCATTCCTACTCTCTTTTAATTGTCTCTGCTTAATTATATGCTACTGAACTGTTTTGTACTTGCTGAAGAAAATATAAGGGAAAGCTGAAAACTAAAGTGAGCAGTTAAGCATGGTTGCCTGACCAGCTTACTTTTTGTAGTTCTTAGTGTTAAAACCAGACACTTTCATATTAAAACCAGACACTTTCATATTAAAACCAGATACAAGTGTCTTTTGCTGAAAGAGATAAAAAAGAGGCATCAGCATCTCTGATATGTACCACATTTGAATGAAGCAACTTCCAGTGGTCCAAAGTACTGAAGCAGTTGCTCACCAGAAGATTCAGCTTGCCAGAACCTCCTCTATTACAGTGTTAAAAGGATGGCTTTTTCCACAGTGAAAGCTTTTGGTCTCTGTTGCTTTGGGGTTACAACCTAGTCAAACGCAAGTCTCAGTGTTTTCAATGCTTCGTTCTCTACAAAGGCCTTCCTTAGCTGCAATAACAGCTTTAATAACTAAGGTCAAGAAAGTGTGATCATTTGGGAAATACGTCGTTTCTGTGAAGTAAGTATCTTACTGCCCATGAGCATCGGAAATAGAAAGGCCTGCTGTGTGGTGGTGGTGGTGCTTTGTTTTATCTTGTTTTTTACATTTGTTTTACCGTCACCTAGCCATCCACTGGTGATGGAAGCCATGGAACATTCATAGGACTTTTTTCCTTTCTCTAATTTTTTTTCTTTTTCTGTATTACATAACTTTCTCATCCTCTGGAAGATAAGCTAATCTTATCTGACATTAGATCATTACCTTTTGTTTGCTTCCCAAATAACCACAAGACAAAGATGTTTTTGTAGGTTTATACTGTAGATATCATTGCTGATAATTATTATCTGCAGTGGAGTTCAGCCTCAAAGCTTAGCTCAAAAGAAGTTCTCTCACGTCCTTATTGTGACTGGAATGTGATATTGAGGCTGTCTTAAAGACTGCAGGTTTAATTTTTTTCATGTACACTCTAAATTGATCCTCTTTTGTCCATATGCACAGATGAAACTCTCATAGTTTTGCATCTTGTTTAGTGAAGCATTCTTTTATTTTTCTGTTGTGGCAAATGCCATTGTGTCACCTAGCTGGAGGATTCTAGGAGAGGTAAAAATAATTACTGGTTCATTGTTTTGCTCATAGAACTTTTATTTTTTTTAACTCTTTTTGCTGGCCATAGAATAAGCAGTGTGTCTCTTCTTTCCAAGCCTATCCTCATCTCACTGCTCAGTTTGGTCAGTTTCAAAGCCTAATGTTTGTAGTAGAGCTTCTTGCCGTGAGTTTTTGTTTGCAGATAGAAGAACCTCTGTGCTGCTCTTCGTGCTTGGAACAGCTTCCCTATGGAGATGTGCAAAAGATCCTTATCTACCCTCAAACTCTGATGGCAGCATTACACAACTGTACTGAGCACAGCGCAGAGAAAATAAGATTTTGTGCTGAGATCTTTTGCTGTTCATTGTTATGTAGGACTAAATTTAATGAGACCAGGATCCATAATTAGTGGTAGAGGGCACTGTAGTAATGCTGCCATTAGTAAATCAATCCATGTCTAGGCTAAAGAAAAATAAGACCATTGAAGAGAGAAGTTGAGTTTCCCAAATAACAGTGAGTGTGCTTTATTTCGTACCTCATATTTATTTATTAAGCATTATGCTTTAGACTAAAAAGCACAATGCGCTTTTGGACTGAGGTTTGGTTCTTATTTGAAGGATATTATGAAAGCAATGCTTAATTCTCTGAAAGACATGTTAATAAACTGTTAACCCCTTCTGTATATGCTAATCCAGATAGCATTGATGTTCTCCAGTGCTGGAGTAGGTAAAGAAATTTATAACTGTTCTCCAAGGGATTAGAAGTTTAAACCACAGCAGTTTTCTGAGCTGTAAGATACTTCACATCCTCTTTTGCTGATGATGACGTACTTTCTTTTTTCTGTATGCTAAACAGTGTGTATCTGTATCTTCCATTCAGGGTATATTTAATATCACTGAGAAGTATAGTCTTTAGTCTTAATTACTTACATATAAATGAGAAAATACTGTGTAATTAATAGTAATTATAGCTCTGATACAAAGTAACTTCAGTAGATTACCTTCCATTTCTGTTACCTTATTTTTCCTTATAGATGGAATTGATATTTTGTTTGTTTGGGTTTTTTTCTCTCACTCCTTTTAAGTTAGTGAAAACCTGACTTCTGTAGCTGTGGGTAATGTATTGGGTGTGTATTCCAAAAATATCCATAGAGAGGCTGGTTGCTTTGAGCCAAGTATTGTTTCTTGTCCAGGAAAGCCACATTAGAAACACCACAGTTTGGGACTGGACTCACAGCCTTACTGTGATAATAGGGTCAATACAAGTTGACTTACAGTTTAGGACAACTTAAAAGCTTAAGTCCATGAGCTGTTTTGATCACTAAGAGCTCTGGATGTAATAGGAAGGCCTAGGGCAACCAAAGTGTTTGGTTTTAAGTCCAAGTATAAAACCACTTTTCCTATGGCATGTTTGGCTTTTCGATGTTTATTAGATAGTGTACGCCACTAAACTTCACAACAGCATCATTCTTAAGATAGGCTAATCTAAAGTATATTTTTTCCCAGATCACAAATGGTAGGGAGAAGTGCTGTGAAGAGAATTTCTAAGTAGTTTATATAAAGGCACCTGGGAGAGCTTGAAAGGCATGAGTGAAACAAAATGTTTTCATTTAGTCTCTCTGCTTTTACCTCCAAATGGTCTGTTTCGTTTGATGCAGTGTTTATGTAACTTTCATATCTCCCATAGTATTTTTTTAATGTTGGCGTACTGTGATATCTTTGTTCAGGTTAACTGTGCTTCTTAAAACACTCTGTGTTAAGAGCAAAGTCATGCTCTCGGTGTTTCTTGGGCTGTTAATCAGTGTCCTGGAAAGTCTGAGAACTTGCTGGAAACATTACTTGTAGCCAATTGTGTCAAATGTAATCTATGATACAGAAAGTAGTGTCATGAAATCCAGGGTAATTTATTAATTCGTATCTTGGCAGGAGAACGTGTCCCTTGCTGATATTTTGTCACTGCGGGATAGCTGTCTTACTGAGCAAGATATTTGGGCAATTTGCCTGGAGTGTTGCCGTTCTTTGAAGAGCATTGCCCATTCTGCAATCTTCCAGACACTCTGCATCACTCCTGACACTTTGGCTTTTAACACCAATGGCAATGTATGCTTCATGGAACAGCTCAGTGGTAAGTATTTGTGTTTCCAGGCCGTTTGTGTTAGAACTGTGGAAACTCATAGTGAGAAACTGCAGTAAAACATTACATTCTATTTTTAAGACTTACAATTAAAGATAAAATAAAACTTATTTGGGAAGGAGTGTGTATATGTACATGTAAAACTACATGTTCAGTTTTGTAATTGATGAACAAAGGCTGTTCTGAATTTGCTTAGAAAATTCCTCCTAGTTATTTTAAGACTTATCCAGGTGATAAGTCTTCTTTATGTGCATTTGTCCTGGGGTGACCATTTTAAACATACAGATTATGTATCTGTGTAACCGTGTGCTCAAGTTTCTACCTTTGTAAAGCATGTCCTTCATCTCTTAATGATCTTCTAATTTCATAGGTATGTTCTATTTCTGATATTCAGTGTATCTTGGTGATTGTGGCCATAAAAAAGGGAGCAATTCTATTGCATATTTGCTGTTAAAAAAGGAAAGTTCTCTTGATGAAAGGCCTTTTTTTTTTTTTTTGAAGCTCTCTATTGAATAAAAAATTATTATTTTTTTTAAGTCGTGATTTTCAGACTTGCCGAGTATTGGGATTGACTGAGAAACGAATTTTAGTATGTTAAAAACCAGTATGTAGTAGCATGGAAGATGTTTGGGTATCATAGCAGATGAACAGGGAGATGCTTACCTCTAAAAAAACCTGCTTGTTTCAGCTTAGACAAAAAAGCATGTTATGGTTACTGTTCCTTTCTCATGTGATGCATCTCAAGATGATGGGTCTTAAGCCTCTTAAAGATTTTACAAAAGAAGAGGGGGAAAAAAACCAAACAGCTCTTTTAAAAGTACTCCATGGTACTTTTAAAATTATGTCAGCTCATAACTAGTAGAAACATTCTAGTCTATGTACATACTTGTCAAGTTTTTGTTGTGATTTCTTTAACCTAATTTATTTTTAAATCTGTCAGGATAAGTGATTATTCTTTTAGTCAAAATCTAGATCACAATATTTAGAAAAAATACTAGAATAAAAACGAGGTAAGGTAGCATCACAACAAATGAAGATTTGTTGCCTCTTTAAAGATGGTATTTCATATAAATGGAACATCATAAAATATTAATAAAGATGAAAATATATCTTCATAATTGTTGTGATATTTGTTTTTTATTAAATTCCTCATATAGACTTGAGACAACTTTTAGTTCCATATTAATAAGGTAATGTGGAATCAGTTTATTTTAAGGAGCTTGTCATACCTTGAAATTAAAGAAAGAAAAATAAGCTGGCTTTGTATAAGCCAAAGGTATATGAAAGACTTGTTGAAGAGAATAAATCTAGTGGATGAAAAGTGCCCCTCAACTAAGATCTTTGGTTGTAGCTGGGAAAGAAAAAAATCAATTTCTTCTTAAATGTTTTCATCTAATTGAATAGCTGGCAAACAATTGATCCAGGAATGCTGTATTCAAGTACTTAAAATGTAGGATAACAAATTCCTGTGCAAAGCAAATGTACAAAGATTTGTTCCCTGAAGTCATGTTAGTCTCTAAGGAAAAAGACTTTTTATTACTTCTCTTTAAAGAAAGGTATGTTTTCCATAGGAATGCAAAAAACTTACGCATTCGTTCTACTTCTCACGCACGCTCCACTGTGTCTTTGGCTCTCTCTTTCAGATCTCGTTACCATTTGGTTAAAATATAGTTTGTTAGGTAGGCAGTTGAGGACGTTGTCCTTTTTGCTTCCCTGTAGTTGTTGCCTATGGGTTTATTCTTGCAGAAGAAAATTATAACCTCTGGATTTGCTTGCTGGTGACAGAAAATGAACAGCCTGTCATCTCTGCTTCAGCAGCAAGTTCTGCTTCCTGCAGGTTCTGTGGTGCTAAAGTGACAAACATTCAGTAGGATATTCTGCCAAGGGGTCTGATACCTTCTTGTCTCTTCAGATCACACAAATTGCCATTGTAAACATTGTATTAAAAGAATACAGTGAGCTGTAGCAGTGATAAGTTAAATACTTGTACGGCTTTTAAAGTGTTCTATGGAAAGAAAGGGAAAAGGTAGTGGGGGGATAAAAAGGAGCAGTAGTCTGCAGGTGAGGGAGAGGGGAGAACAAAACATCTGTCAATTAGTTCCTTTCTTCTTCTGCCTTCTCTGCCCACCCCCAAAATCAGGAAAAAATGTGGTCATGGGTAAGGAATGCAAAATTAGTTGCATGCCCCTCTTTTTCAGTGGGAAAGTACATTTGGGAATGTCATAAGGAGCTGTAAATCAGTTACTGGCATCTGGCTAGTCAGCCATGCCATGTAGCTGCAATGTATGAATATGTAAAAAAAGTCCTCTCTAGTAGTCTCTACCATATGACTGGGTTTAGTGCCTTCACAAAAAAACTTTGCATTTCACTTCTAAAGTACAGGCACAAAAGTTCTATTAAAGCTAAAGTTGTGATGATTATGCTGTGCCTCTGAACATACTATTTTTTTCTTCTTGTTGAGAAGGGAAACATACTTTTTGCATGTAAACCATCTCAATCATCCTGGCTTCCCAGAAGGATAGATTAGGTGAGTTGGATATGTATGTGCAGAGTAGGTTTTTCAGTCGTGCTCTTGTTTAATTACTTGGTGTTCTTTACTGGGTCCATGTGACGTAAGTGCAGTGTGATACTGTGTCCCTGCTTGGATGCAGAAGCAGCATCAGTTTCTCTTAAGATGTTCTATTCTTCTTTCCTCCTCACTCAGGATTGGCTGCTGCAGTAGCTCAGCAGCACATGTGTGGGGAGTTTACTTCCTCTACTCTTTTATCATAAGTAAAACAAACAAAGAAGAAAGGTCAGAGTTCTAAGCTGGCCTGTAGATGAAGAGGCAATTAGCTGTTCAGACTGGCTTTGCTGCTTGAACCCTTATCACCCAGGTCTGTAGTGGGAAATAGTGAATGGAAGTGCCCAATTAATCAAATCAGGCCTCTAAGCCACAGCTGAGCCACACCAGTTTAGGTGATAACTGGGTCCAAACATAAATGCCTGAGGGCAAGAAGTGGTTAGACATGTTAAATGCATTTTTTGTGGGTGTTTAATCTGTTTTGTTTCTTAGTAGGAAAGTTATGATAACCTTCTTGCAGAAGGTTTGAAAATAACGCTTTATTTTACTTCCAGCACTAGAAACATGGATAACAAGTTCTTTGTAAATTGTTTGGAGTGAACCAAAATACTGCTATACAAAGTTTCTTTTGTATCAGACCGGAGTGTATCATTAAATTTGTATCATCAAGTTGGTTAGTGGTTTTTTTTTTAAACAAGACTACTAATTTCTAATCTAGCATGTTTCCTTTTGTTTTTAAAGATGATCCAGAAGGTGCCTTTGTTCCACCAGAATTTGATATCACCGGTAACACTTTCGAGGCAAGTTCATAAATTTATCTGTAAAATAGAGGGAGAGGTTAATAGTTTTAGTACCACTGGCAATACTGAATGCTCAGCATTCTCAGTATATAATTTTAGAACTTCTAAAGATTGTGAGTAGTAAATGGTGCTGTTTAGATATGTTTTGTGAAAATAAAAAGTAAACTTATAATGCCATTTTAATTTTCTGCATAAACATTTGTTCACTAACTGTTAAAATGTGAGAATCTATTTTGGCTGAATAATGTGTTGCTCTAAACCACAGCTGGCCTATATTATGTTCACTGGTACCCTTCACTGGTTCCACTGGCTTGTCTAGGGACTAGTCATGAACTTTTATGACTAAATATAAAATGTGTTTGCTATCCTCTTCAATAAAATAATTCAGAGAAGGGTAATCAGCGATTTTATCTTTGATTTAATGAAGAAACAGATTACTATCTGTTGCTTTCCAATGCACAAATGCTCTACATTGTTAAATTAAATTAGATTTAAATTGTTTATACTAATTCATTAGCCTCCCAAGTCAGCCATCTCATTGTATGCTACAGGAGCACTTGCTTGCTTAATATCCTTTTTCTTAATATACTATTTTTCAGGCATGTATTCTTAGATAATTCAAATGCTTTAATTAGCAAGACATTTAATTCAAGGTATATTAAAAGTATATGGTTCTTTTTAGTTCAATACAAATATCTTTTGCTTTTTATAGTTATAGCCTTCATAGTCATGTTTATAGTTCTCTGTGTTTCTTGTTTGGGTGGGATGGGAAGGAAGAGAAGGAGAAGTGAACCTTGGAAGTGTGTGGTACCACATGTTAAATGAGAATGATAAGGCAGGAAGGGTGGTAGAATAGAATATGAAAGGTTAGAGAGGCAACATTTCAGTTGTTGCTATGCTTTATTAATGTATCTACATGGGCCAGCAGAGCTCTAGTGATTTTGTGCTCATCTCTCTCATCCCCGTGATGGTTTGTGGGGAGTCTTTCTTTGTGGACAAGGATTGTTAGGAGGTGGCCTGCATTGCCTATAAACTTGGTGACTGTAGAAGCCTTTATATTCGGATGTGGTTGAGGAAAACAAGACCCAAAGGTGACTGGTTTTTGTTTCTTTCTTTTTGTTGTGCTTCTGAAGCTGGGCTTAAGATTTTACATAAATATGTTCTTCATCCCTTAACAAGCTTCCAAGACTTGACACAGAAACACTTACAAGATCTGTGGAATTATTTGCTCCTTTGGCCAACTGGTTTACCCCGACCCTTTTTCCTTGTCTAGAAGTTGCTGAACTTGTCTGCATAAAGTAAATAGATATACTGAAAGAAGTTCAAAGACCAAGGAGATGGAACAAGGTGAAACAGGAATTTGGGAAGACTGTGGTAATACTAAGTGACCTGAAATTTTAGTTCTGTCTGATAGACAAGGCCATTGTATTCCTTTCGGATAAAACCTATCTGTGTACAGATTTGTTGTTTAACTCTTCTCTTTCAGCAGCATGTACAAGCTTATTAAGCCCCAGTGAATCCCAATACCAAGCACAGCACAAACAATTAAACAGTCAGTGAAAGCTGTTTGAGTCAGGAGTGGCTCTGAACATTGCACCTTTTACTCCTTTTGCAAAGGTCAGTGAAGATACATGAAGATACACTTTTGTATGGAAGGAAGTCAACATGCTCTGCCTTGTCTGTTGTGAAGTGGCGTAAGGGCTGGGTGCATTGATTTCTGTACGCTGCTGTTATCTCTTTATCTAGCAAATTGGGAAGCCTTCCAAAGCAGGGAGAGCAATGCTACCACGGTGTCCTGTTGCCTCAGCTGTTTTTCACTGACCATCCTAGAGCAATACACAAGACTGAAAAGCAAGGGCCTTTCCCTGCATTAAGGCAGAAACATATTGTTTTACTCTGGGATTTGTGTGCATTTGGTCAGACTTCTATGGGATTCAGAGTATTTGTGGAACTTTCAAAGCTTTACCTCTTACCATGTATACAGTTTAGTTGAATTTTTAAGTGCTTTAGTGCCAGACCAACTTCTGCCAAGGATTCCATGCTGATCTCTGCTTGTTTTTACTTTTGCATTTCCCAAGACCTACAGTGGGTTAATGCTTATGTACTTACTTCAAGGGTTTTATAATACTGTAGTCTTTCCGAGTTGGCCATTTCCTTCTTAGTGTTAATACTTCAAGTTCTTCTCTTTTCCAAAAGTATTGATACTTTTGTCTGTCTTTTGTCTGTCCTCTAACCCCTATTGTAACCTTCTACTATGCAATAGCAGAATAGTACTGCTTTATATACATCTCCTGGCCCATTATGCTTTCTCAGTATTATGAAGTTCTTTGATTACAGTAAGCTGCCCTTTTTGCAGGGGTGTCAAGTCTCTTGTATTTCTGCTTGCTCCTTCCTTGGTGATGACCTGACTTGGTTCTTCTTTGTTGGAGTGTTTTTGCAGCTGCTTGGTCTGCTTTGTTTAGAACAATGGCAAGTAATGTTTATATTGAAACTGTGTAATTTCAATATAAAGAGAAAAAATTAGTTTTGGAACTACTAATTATGTTCAGGATGATCTTTGATAGCTGTTACTCCAGTGTCAAAGCTCAGCTGATTTAAAATAGTTATGCCAGCGAGAGGTTTTACTTGATTTGTGTGTGACCTATTTTGTGGCTTCTAAAATGGAAGCACACAATGAGGTTTATATGGCTACTGGATGACTTCTTCCTCTTTAAACTCTTTTTTAAAAAATCCTTCAATTAAAGCTACAGTTATTTCAACAAGAGATGTTTTGTTTCTTGCTTGTTGAATTACTGATCTAGACCTCTAATGGTATTGTGACTCCAGCCTAATTAGTTGCTAAACTTAGCTGGCACTCACAAGCACACAAGGGTAATAGACACAGGAAACAAATTGAAATGCATTACTGTCCTAGTGTCTGAAACAAAACTATTAAAGATGTCAGTTTCTAGCTGGAATTTCAGATTGCAACAGATCTAAAGCTTTGTCCAAATGACAATGCACAAGACTGAAAAGTAATTTATTTCATATGATTGGTTTCAGACTTGTGCCTCCTTTCCTGATCTGCTCCCCATTTGTAAAGTAGGAATAATAGCACCAGCGTCAGTTACTGTTGAGAGCTGGAAGGTGAAAACTAGCCCTTCAGTTTCAGTTTAAGGTTTAAAATAGACTTTTTAGAGAGAAACATGGTTAAGAAGGAATTAGCTATGAAAGAGGCTTTTGGTACTGGCAGTGAAGTGCAGCTGAACTTTCCATGGTGACTTTAGTGCTGCCACAGTTCCAGCTTGTGGGCTTGGAGGAAAGGTTGCAGTTTCTGAACATCTGAACACACCTTGAAGTCACTGTGTTGCTAAGTGGTTGGGGTGGCATTGAGTGAGTATGGTATGTTCTTCTCTTCCAGGTGTTTGCATAGTTGCAGTACAAGGGCAGAAAGGCAGCCAAGCAGGTACTGCTGGGCTCTAGGACAGTGCTGAACTAAAATAGAGAATCTCCTGGCTATCTGTTCATGTTAATTTTTTTCCTCTAACTATGCTATCTCCTTACAGACTTCCACTACCACTGTGCTCTAGTAAATATACTGTTAAGAACTGGGGATGAAAAGAGAGAGAGAGAATAGGAGTTACACTTCAGAGTTATGATCCATACTGTAACTCCTAAGAAAAGATGAATTTCTATACAGTACACTTATTATCGTTTGCACTTCTTAATGCAGATGCAGGCATGTGATGTAACTGTGCTCAGTAAAAGTTTTCAGATGGCTGAAGCTGTCACTTGCCTGCATTGATGGAAAGATCTCGCTTTCTGCTTTTCCTCTAAGCTGGAAGTTGTGCCTGAATTTGCTATTGCAAGTATTGACCACATTTTTGTTCTCACTGAATCTTGAGCTAGAAGTCAGTTAGAAACATCTGGAGTATAAAGACTAGCTTCTAATTTTATAATGTTCTACTCATCATACTGTAGAGAAAAGCAAAGAATGTGAATTTTTCTGTTCTTGAAAGACATGAAGAGACTGAGATGCAAAAATACATATTTGAGGCTTCTTTTAAAATTTGCCCTGATTTTGCCTTCTAAATAAGGAAGAACTTTAGCTTTTTCCTGATGAAAATGGTTCCTATTTCATTTTCTTGCCCTAAGCAGTACAGTGTTAGACTTGTGAAATTTGACCAACGGGAGGCTCAACACGAATAGTTAAATATTGTTGAGTTCATTAATAGCCTTACTTCTATCACTACAATACAAGATTGCCTCAGGTTAAAAACATTGGCTGTCTCAAACCAGTTTCAAATAGCTATTTGTCTGCATCACAAAACTGCCATTGAGTCTCACACAGAGGTTCATTGATGTGGAACACCACATTTCTAAGATATGAGCTTTCAGTGAGATGAAGGACCGATGTCCACCATGTGTGAGCTTTCATTTATAGTCTTTTAATAATGTGGCTATTCAGTTTTGCTTGTTCTAGTGAACCTTTGTAATAGAAAACAATGAATTTTCACTCTTGTCTATTTTTTTTTTATCTAAAGGAGATTGGATAATGACTTATTTCATTATTTAGAGGTGATAAGATGCAGTAGTTCAGGAGCCTCAGTGTGCAGCAGGATTAAAACCTTCAGAAATGAAAGAACTGAAAACATAATACAGAGTTAAATGCTACCTTGAAGAGAAGGAGGAAATATGGGTTAGAGAAGGGGAAGAAAGTGAAGTTCGCCCTTCCTCTTTTTCTCATCTAGAACTTGTTCTTGCTTTTATCTATCAGGATAGGAGTGGGGTATGCTGATCTCTCACCTGTGAGAGAATCACAGCTGGAAAAGGCTGAATGTTGTTGCTGTCTTTGTTAGAATGTCATGGCTGTGAACTTGCAGTTCTCAGTGGGCTGTAGTTGATTTATATTATATTAAAAAAAGTGTTTCAGCAATGTTAAAAATAAACAAATGTACACAAAGTGGCAGAACTACTGCAAATAGAAAAGATACAAAATAAAATGTTATTACATTGTTTTTGAATACTAAATTATTAAGATTCATATAACTTATTCCTATGAAATGTGACAAGGCAGTTGGAGTGATAAATACAATACACATACAAATATTTTATGTACATATAAATGCATGGGTTGAAGTGTCAAATGAAACACAGTGTTCCGCAGAATAGATAAAGAAAGAAAGGTTTGGGGTATGTGTGTGTGTGTCTCTCTGTCAGGCCTTCTGAAGAAAACTGAGCAGACTGTTTCACGCTGCAGTATTTCTCAATAGCTGATCATTACTAACCAGTGCTCATGTCTCAGCTGTTGGTCCTTCTCTAAATGCGAAAGCCTTCATCTTTCTCCCAAATCCAAACAGCAGACAGTATAAAGAAAGTTCTTGTCTTTGTGACTTTCCTAGTCTTTTAAAGCAGTAGCTTTGAATACTGTGAGATTATCTCTATTGTTCTATTCTTTCTTTAGCTCTCAGTGCAGGATGAAAAAAGAAAACTTTTATATGTTCTCCTAGAGGGGTTTTTGGTATTGTGTTTATCTGATGGGGGAAGCAAGTCTTTTGAAACACCTAGTGCCTTTTTTCTTCAGTTCTGTTTCCCTTAGTTTCGTGTAGCCTCCCCTTGAGACTAATTCTATCTAACAGCAGCAGGGCTTGTCATCAGCAAATGGTAACTTATCTCCTCCTGTAGTCTAAACCATTCGATCTTTTGAGCATTATTTAAAGCTGTCTTTTCCTCCAGTGACAAAAATAAATTACTTTCATTTGGTTACCTCTGCCTCTACTGTGCTATAGAAGAGAAAATGCAATCTTCCTGTTCTTGCCTTTACATCACCGTCCCAGCTGAGGTTCCTTTCAGGAACTTAGGACTGAGCAAACACCCTTTGTGTTTACACAAAGTTAACAAAAGGAAGAATGGGGCCAATGGAATTTTTTTTACAGCAGTCTTTTTTGGTTGGTTGGTTGGGTTTTTTTCTTTGTTTGTTTGGTTTTTTTTGTTTGATGCCTAGACTATCTTAAAGTTTATAATTTGGTTACCTCAAAAGCCTAAGCTTGTTGCTTAGTTCTGAAGTTGGGGTTGCAAAGTTGTATATTGGTCTTTGCTAGCAAACTTTGTGAGTATATTGCCAGTATTTCTACAGTTTTGCCTCTAAATCTGAAACAACTTTTCAGACTGACTTATTTTTATTGGAAATAGTCTGTCTCCTGGGCAGAAAAATGTCTTTAGAAGAAACATGACTGTACAGGTAACCTGATCAATGCAAATATATAGAATTTTAGGTTTCTTCCTTATTTGGCCACAAAATTCCTATACGAAAACATTATTAAAGTTAAGATATATAATTTTTTCCCATAAGATTTGTGAAGATTATGCCCTCATGTACAAAAGAATTTTTAAATTATATTACTTCAGAATTTTTGTTTTGTGAGGAAAAGATTGGGAGTGAAGAGAGGACTTTATGTTCTGTCTTAAAACAGGTGGTTCTTGCAGTTGAAATTTACTTTTTTAGAAGCCTGAAGGGCTGTGTTGGATAAATTTGTGGATAGTATCCATGATGGGCAAAAAACTATGGAAAAGAGAAGAGACTGTTTTCTCCTGTTACACTTGTGCAGTGTCGTAAATCTCTGGGCTTCTTAATGCTAAAGATGCACTGATGTTTTGGATCAGTTGTTTGTCTCCAGCCTCTTCTGCATAAACTCTTCTCATTAGTAATGATACTTTCTCAGCTATGGATGAAGGTGTCTTCTTTAGTCCTCATATCATTATCTGTCAGTTTCTGGTGCTGCCCATTCAAACTCATTTCTTTGATGGATCCATCATCATACTGGCCTTACTTGCACAACTTAATTTTCTCTGGTCCTTTCCAATTATTTCCATCATTTACTCCGTAGAATGGTTAACAATGCTGTTGAAATGTAAGCCCAAACCCTTAAAGGCAACATGGAATTATTCCTTATCATTACTTTTTATCAAAAGATTCCTTTTTCATTAATTTTATGTCTGTTTTGCATGGATATTCAGGTCACTAAAAGATCCCTGATCATTGCTACGTTGGATCTGGACAATTTCTATTCCCTGAAACAATGGCAATTAATTTTTACCATTTTCACAAACTGAAAATAGAGCCATTTCACCAGTGTACGAGAACATTCGTAAACACCACTATTTCTGAAAGGTTCAGGAAACGATTGACTTAGAAGTAGATGGTAGAATGGATGACTTCCTAATCTCCAGATAAAATTTCAAGACTAATTCAGTTTCCACTGTGAATTAGATGGTTGTAGAGTATTAGGTTGTTGAGATTTAGTCAACAGAGCCTTCAAGATTGTGACAAAATGGTTGTCACTCACACGTCAGTCTCCTTAGTTACAGCATTTCAGGAAACCTTAGAAGAATAACTGAGAACATGCTTTTGAAGCTGAGGATAGTGTCTCCTGGGAAATGTGTCGAGTGTGACTTAAGCTTTCTTAGATAAGCTTGCAACACGTTTTGAATTAATCTCTTTGTATATACATACTCCAGGATTCTTGAACTTTTCAGCCCTTTCACCAAGTTTAAAAATAAAACAAACAAACAAAAAAACAGAAAAAAAAACCAACAAAAAACCATCAAAAACACAAGGCAACAAACAAACAAAAAAACCAAAGTAAAAAAATCCCCACAAAAAAACCAAAAACCCCAAGCAAACGTCTCCTTTCTCTCAGCTGTAATACTGCTTCTGTGCTTGAGTAGAGAAGGAGCAAGGTTTACTTCTGCAGGAAACATTCCCCTGTGAAACAATCAAACTAAAAAAATAACCAATCTGAAATCAGCCCCCAACCCTCCCCTGCCAAATGTTTACATTCCCGTAATACACGATGAGAGCTACCTATTCATTGGCTGTTTCTGTCACCTGCAGCTGTTCTGTGAAAATTGATGTTCTGAAAGTTGTCATAAGATACTATGCGAGAGGAAAATACGGAAGTGTCTGGTCGCTTTTTACGTTTTGCAGTTCATCTTATATATGATCCTTAAAGGAAAAAAATAGAAATCTACATAGATTATTAGGCTAAGGAAGAGTTACTGGTTATTGTACAGTAATAAATATTTTAAATGTCAGAGTCTGGATGTCACTGATTCATGTCATGGTAAAAGAACTGGGATGCTATTCTAGTGTATTGGCCCATAGTGTTCTTAATTGGAAGTACTACAATTCAGTTTTTTACCTCCAAAATGTGTAATAAGTATCCCTCAATACAGAATGGTGTGAATGCATTACTCAGAGTGACAGACTTTACCAGCAGGCACTGTCTCTTAGGTTTAAGATTAAAAGAATGACAGTTTTTTTTAAATAAAGAACTTCAGTAACTATGAATAACATTGTATTTGCCATAAAATGAAAAAAAAAATCCTGCACAGTTGAGAAAAGACAGAGCCAGTCTGCTCAGCATGCATGTAACTGTTTCTCAGGCTTCATTGTTTCTATGCCTACAGGGAATAAGTTGTGTTACCTTAATTAAGTGATAAATGAATTACCTATGGCAAGTAACTTAAAAGTAAGGTTAATGGCTGTTAAATCATAAGGAGAGCTGTGACACATGAAACTCCATTTCAAAGGGAGTTTAAAAAAAATACCATTGTTCAAGAAGCTTTAAAGATAAATGTGAGTAACTTTTGCTATCTAAACCTCTGAAGTCTTCAGCAGGTTGTTTTTTTTTTTGCAATATTCTTCCTTACCTGTCATAATTGTACTTCTTCAGTCATGCAGGAGAGGAGTCAATTGGTGTGCTACTCATCCATGTTCAGGTGCCTGATCTTGGTGATTAAGGGAGCCTAAGAGTGGGATGGAAGTGTAAGAAACCTGTTCTTAATTTGTGTCTTCACTCTGCAAATACATGAGTCATTTCCTGCAAATAGCATGGTTTAAATTTGCTCAAGATTCTGTGTATGTTCATCTTCATGTGACTTCCAAGAGGGAAATGAATCTTTACCAAGGTCACTGTCAGTGGCTTAAGATACATCTCAGTCTTTATTACAGTAGTTAACGTAACAACAGCTTTTTGAAACTGTATTGAGGTCTGTTTGAAAAATCTGAATTTTTCTTCATTTCTGGGTATAGCTCTGAATTGACAGTATTTCTTTTCAAAGTGATTACTACTATAGATGTTGGCAAATTACTCGATGGACAACAATCAGCAGAGTCATATGGAAAGCCAGAATCTATAGCTGTTAAAATAATGTTTGCAGGTAGCACAGAGACTGTTGTAAATGTATCTTATGATTTATTTTTTTAAAAAACAATATGTCTCTCTTGTCAAAGAAGACCTGAAAAGAAACCCCTGAGGTTAGTCAAAAAGTATGCAAAAAAACTTAAAAAAGAATGAAAAGCTGATATTTTTCAAATCTCCCGAAACACAGAAATGTTATGCAAAGTCTGCAATGTTTGCAAATGAATGATACAAAAGAGTTTTTCAAAGAAAGCCATAGCCAAAAAGCTATGTAATTTTTTTGAACATGTTTTAATGTTGCAGGACCTTCAGTAGGTTCACACATTGCAACTCTTTATGGAGAATTATCAAAAATTTGGCTCAATTAAGAGTGTCAGAATAGACTTGTGACCAACCTGACAAAATTAGCAGTAACATAAATTTCCAGGACCAGATGGTGAAACAGCATTCATAAAAGAAACAATTACTTCAAGTAATACTCTTTAGCCTGGAAGAGAATGCCCTGAGGGAGAAGCTCTGCTAGAAATCTGTGAGATGTGCTGTGGCAGCAGCCATGGAGTGAGCGTCAGCTCTCAGAAATGAAGAAGTAGGTGGCAACAAGCAGATGTACACGGGTGGATTCAAACAAAATACTGCCTTTTTATGCTGTATAATGTGGAAATTCTTGCTGCAAAACATAGATGCAAAAAAGCTGCACGTGGATAAAACTTAGACAAATTCATGGAAATAAAACAGTTGGCATGAACCGTTACAGACTAGAAGCTTGCAGCTATAAAACTGAGATTAGGTTGATGTCCTAGGTAGTGTTTTTTAGTTCAAACTGGATGATACAAATAGAGGTAACCAGAACCAGTAAAATGTAGGGACTAGGTAAGAAAGCCTTGCTTGTGTTTTGTGATATAAACTGATGACCTCATGTTTGTCTAACAACATAAATAAACTTGAAGGCTTTCACTTATTTTTGTTAGGTTAATTAAAAGACAATTTGAGAGTTGAAATACCTGCAAAATTCGGCCGTGAGAAAATCTGACCTGTGAATGCATTTTGGTCCCCACTTTTTTTTAGAAGGTTTTTGGGGAGAACAAGTTTTTTCAGACAAAGCTAGCTGTAGTTAGAAGAGACAGCTTTGATAGAAAGTGTACTTCCAGCATTTGCTACCACTTCAAGCTAGACTGTATGTTTTGTGAATGCTCTACAGTGGCTGAGCACTTCTAGCACACTCTGCAGACGAATTACGTAGGCATCCAGAGTGCCAAATGAACGTAAAGCTAATATTTAATCGAGCACCTTCCAATAATTACAATTATGCAGAAAGGCATTTAGTCCATTTGTAATGAAGGAAAGTATTAAAAATAATAGGCCTATTTCCCTTTCATTTCCTTGCTGAGGAATATTACTGACATTCTTTTGCATAAAAGTAGTGCATTTTAGAGTGACTACATAGAAAAATGACACAAGTAAATATTAAATGTTGTCTCTAAGTAGTAATTTTCTCAAGCATTACCTTGAATTTCTTTATAAAACTTTGAGGTTTATAATCACACTGAAGCTTTCATTTATGGAACCCTTAAATGCTTTGAATTGTGAAAGGGTGGAAATGTCTTTATCTGTGCAATCTCAATAAAAAAAGAAAAATACACAAAGTAAAACAAAGGTCCAATATGAATGTCAAAACCAAGAATTGTTTTACACAATTTCTGTAGCTTGTCATTTAGTAAGAAATATTTTTCAGGAAATATTAGTTGTATTATGGTCTATCTTTTTCAGTTCTTCAGAAGACCTACAATTCTGAACTCAGTGAAATCTCCATACAAAATATAAATGGTCATTATTCATAATTACTGCATGCTTGTGCAGTCACTATTCAAAAGCTCTTTTGTCAGCTTTTTCCTGTGGTGTTTGTCTGCAAATGTGAGTTCCTGGAGAAGTTTAGCTCTTTAGCCCTGTCAAGCAGTAATACAACAACGCCTCTGTCATGCTCTCTGTGTAGACTTGGACTTTTTACTTTCTCTCCCAATCTTTTGATTGGCAGATTTTAAAACTAGAGCAGATCATTACTGATCTCTGATTTCATTTCCTATAGTGTTAAATGATTATAAAATGGCATGCAACAAGGCAAGTAACTTTTGATTAGAACTTGCAGAAGCCTTTTGGAATGTATTTCAATCATGATATAAAATCATAACATGATGGCAGACGCTTTCCTCTCCCTTGGTAAGTGCTTCCAGTACTTAGCCTGATCATTTTAAAAAAAGTGTAGTATCTTCACCTTTTGAATTACCTTTTTGGGGTTTTTTTTTTGTCTTGTCATGCCTTTGTGTCTTGGAAACCACTCTAGTATTAAAATTTATTTTGATTTGAAGCTACTTCTATGATTATGACCTTCAAATTTTTTTCTGAAATACGTGAGTTCCCTTGTTTCAGCATGTTGCTGAAAGGACTTTTATTACCTGAAATCGTACTTATTACTCTCTTCAAACATCTTTTTTTTTTTGTATTGCCTGTGGGATTCTTAAAGGGCACATTATTTCCATGATGGCCTTCCCCCTAATGCATATCATAATGGTTTACCTACAATTCTTGTTATCATGGCTGACTTTGGGCTAAGAGTATGTGTACTCTCTAGGACCAAATCTGGAGAGCTGGTTTCCTAATGTGACTTCCTGCCTTTCCTCCCATCCATTTTGAAGCTGACACTGTGGTGCAGTCTTGCTAGGATGGTCTATATATTTTTGTAACAAGTGACATTTTGTCTTTAACTCCTGAGTCTCCTTAGGAATTGCGAATAGATTGCTTTGGGTTTGTTTGGTTTTTCTTTTGGATCTCCCTGGAAATGCATGCAATTTATCAGCTATTAAATTATTATCCTACAATGCAAAATGCTTATAGTTCAGAAAGCTTTTCTTCTTATCTACATTTAAAACAAGTGGGTGTGAGGGGGTTTTTTTTGGGGGGAGGGGGGTGGTGTGTTTTGTTGAGTTTTTGGTTTTGTTTCTTTTTGTGATGGTGTTTTTTTTGGTTGGTTTTTTTCAGAAATTAAGGAGAAAAGCCCTCTTAATTATTCAATAAAATTCCTAATGCCCAATTCAGTCCCAATTCTGGCTGGCCAGAAGAAAAGTTGTTTGCCACCCTTTCCTATTTGTTACTCTCCATAGAGCAGACTGAAAAATCTTTAGCTTGCTTGTGAGATTGTTTTCATTGAGAGCAGTCGCTTCTAGTAAGCATTAGGTGTTTTATACTTAAGAATTTGTTTTGTTTATTGCATATACCCATCTTGCTCTCCTTTCCCAGGAAGTGAAATTTTCTTCCTAAGCCCAGCTGTGCAGTTAAGTAGAAGCATTTTGATGCATTAACTTGGGGAAAGCCCCACCTAGTGGATGATCACAAACTCGTTTTCTCATTGCTCCAGTTCGAACAGGCTTATGGTTACATTGGATTACCTTCAATATTACCCATGTTTACTGCCAGCCTGGGAAATTGATTAAATAGCTGGATTTTCTTTCTCCTTTTTCTTGTGGAGTGACAGTAGTGTTTGGGGAGCTAGGAGAGGGGAAAGGTAAAAAGGGGATTTACATGAAAGAAAGTTTCAAGTTTCAAAAAGATGTCCACATTCCCAATAAATGTTTTAACACAGAAATCAGTTATGAGCTATGGTGCTTAAAATGGCCGTCTTCAAAACTAGCTTGCCTGCATGTCAGAGGAAAGGAAGCACCTTAACAGAGCAACTTTTTGTGTGTTGGGAAAAAAGATCTTTCTTCAGTCTGTGACTGGCCTTTGTCTTGTACAAGAAAAGACACAGTGAACTTCATTAAACAGGACAGTAAAATGGGCTTGAAGCCTGTCTGCTTGCGTCTCAGACACTTGTGCTTTTAAAGGCAGACGAGGGCATATGAGTTATACCCCACTGTGAACAGAAATTACTAATTGGAAAAAGTGGGATGAGGTGATGTGTTGCTCTGCCCTTCTTGTTCCTATGTCCTATAATGTTCACATCCAGCCTTGTGTGGATGAGGAAAATTTGTCAAAACCAAATTCTTTTGTTCCCTTAAAGTTAAGCTCCTTATCTTTCTGTCCCGCTTTTGGAGCTGGTATTCGAGTTGTATATAATGAAATTTATATTCAAATAGGCTTTCTTATTCTCCTGTATTATAAGAAATAGTGAATTCTTATACATTTGTTACTGAAAGAAATTATTCCATTCAGAAGTTATTCTGTTTGGAAGTACCTTCTGACTTCAAAGGTGTCCCCACGCTATATGGCATTATTTCTTCTGGTATTCTAGCATGGTTTGGTCTGTGTAGCATCAGTCCATAACTTGTGCACTGTGTTTTTTCCCTTCAGTTCTTAGAGGAGTGATTACTTTGTTTCTACAATAGTAATTTTGTGGAACAGAGGTGATGTTACTTGCTGCAGATCCTATCAAATACGTGGAATAACTTACTAATACCAATATATTAAACTGCCCAGCACAATACTACATTTATACCAAAGGCTCTTTAAATAGAGCTGTATTTTATTTTTAAGTTTGTCCTTGTTTCCTTATTCTTTTTTTAACTTTATGTTCAGTTGTGTATATGGGATAGGGAGAGGGGCTGTGGGGAAAGTAACCCTTACTTTTGGAATAGATGAACGGCCTTCATTCTTCTGCTAAATCAAAACCAAAATTATAACAGTTCCTGTCTTAGTTTCTCTGAGATTCTCAAATCTCTTCAGTTACCTCTTCTGCTTAATGATGAAGTTGTATAACAGTGAAGAATTTGAGACTGAAGTTACTGCTTTGCAAAAAAACATTATCTTTTCTATCTAGATCAGATCACATATAGTCTGCTTTTCTGACCTTTGTCCTAATCTTGATGTGTCCCAAAAATAAATCAGGGCTTCAGAGCCAGCAGTCAGCACTGGTTTATGTGTTCTTGGTTTGGGGATGGCATGGAGGGGGGAGAGGGAGAGAGAGGAATTGTCCAATCTCATACATACAGCTCTTCCTGATGAAGTGGTGTTGCACTTCCATTCATGGAGGTGTCCTGCCTCATGAGAAAGTAAATCTACAAGCACACCTGTGGAAAAAGTACAATTCATACGATTTAGAGACAAAAACACACCTTAATGAGAAAGCTAGGGGTGGGCAGGGGAAGGAAATTAGTTTTGACCTACGAGTCAGTGTTCTTTCTAAGATAAGAGGTAGTAAAGTGTGTAGCAAATGCATGAAAACCACCAATTTAACGTACAAGTGCAGTCATTATTGTAACGTCGAGTGGGGTGTTGGTGGAGGAACTGCCGCTTGTCCCAAGGGGAACCTTTGGCTAAGGAACCCCTGGCGGTGCTTCTTGGC
>VZTF01002829.1:243480-289382 GCA_013397755.1 Cnemophilus loriae | reverse complement strand
GTACCTGGGCTCTCTGGCCCCCCGGCCACCACAACTGTTGGTTCAGCTGACACAGCATTATTGTATTTATGTATGTATCTGTAAACCTCAGAGGGCAGTTTTCAGTACACTTGAATTCCTGGCTGTGCTGCATAACTATTGAAATGTTTACCTAAACTTGCACTTACATTCACTTGTAAATTTTACTGAATTGCGTTCTATGAATGGAATATAAAATACAGGCTGTCATGATTAAAATAACATTATTGCTTAAGCAGACGTGAAAAGGTGGGGGTTTTTTTCTTTTTTCTTTTTTCCTTTTTTTTCTTTTATTTTTTCTTCTTTTCTTTTTTTTCTTTTTTTCCCAAGAAGCAAAATATTCCTAAAATTAAGAGGTAGCTGTGTTGTATGGGAAATCTACTGCATTAGGACTAGATATAAAAAAGTTGCTGGTTCACCTCCATTTTTATTGGAACTTGTCACAAAGGTTGTGGGCTTTAAGAGAAGCAGAGGTGGAAAACATGAAGTATGTTTAAAAATTCTTTTGTAAGTGTCTTCAGTGACAAGTGGTATTATGCTGTATTTTTTTCTGCTTGTTTTCTTTATGCTTGATAGCACTCATAAAATATTGTTATATATAAAAGGGTTTTTTCAAATTAATATTTTGTTTCCCTGCTAAGAGGAATGTCACTTCAATCTTCCAGCATGCTTCTAACTTGAGCAACACTTACACAACCACAGGGTTCTGAGTTTTATATTTAATTGTAGCCTGATGTAATACTTGTAATACTGGTTATTGATCAGAGAAAAAATAGAGTTCTAGCTGGACCCCACAAGATTTTCTTTTTGTTTGCAGCAAGTATATCCCCCAGAGCAGGTTTGAATCTGGTTTTGTTCCTCATGTTTGAATTAAACCACCTTTCCGGTAAACTGTTACCTTAAAATTGAAAACAGTGTAAGCTTGCATGATCTTGAAGCTTTGGTGGCAAGAGAGAGAGAATTGGTAGCATATTTAATGTCTCTTTTTAAACTTCATGCAGGCACACATCTATTCTTTGGGTGCAACACTGAAAGCAGCGATAGAATATATCATAGAACCTGAGACAGAATCAGAATTTGGGCAAGATCTGCACACTCTACTGGAACAAATGCAAGAAGAGAATCCTGAAAATAGGCCAGATATTGAGGTAAAACAGCCCTATAAATTTTTTTGTTTTAAAAAAGTGATACTAATATTTCTGTATGTGTGTTCATTAATCTCTATTTATCTTGTTTATCTCTGTAGTTATCAAGATGGTCTTGATAAGCAGTGTGCTCAGGTTTTGCAAGAAAGCTAAGGTTTTCCCAGACTCTGCAGAATTTCATCTTTTTTCCCACTCTAATGGAGATACAACCTGAAAAGTAGATGTTGATGTTAGGCAGTGCTTGGATTTTTAAAAAGGTTGGATGAATACCCTGATGGATCTAAATTTTCTCGTTAACTGTTTCTTCCCATTTAATATTTGATTTGCAGAGAGAGAGAGTGTCATTAGAAATAAAAGCACAGACATTATGCTGTGAAATTTGTGTGATAATTGGATTGCATTTAAGAAGAGGATGTAGGGACTCTGCCCCAGGAAACCTCTGTTTCTTGGCATGTTCAAAGCAGTATTGTTCAAAGCATTACTACTAACTAGTTTTTCTGTAAATACATAAAGGCTTAGATATCTTTATTGGATTTTATATTTTATTCCATTTAGCCTCTTATTTTACCTTAGTTGTTAGAAAGAATTTGAAACTGTATAGGATTTTTCAAGCTGATGTTTTCAAAGAATTTACATTCTAGATGTTGGTTACCTAACAGAGTTATTTGACATTAACGTGCGAAACTTTAATGTTTGAGAATGTAACCAGAGAATAACAGTTGTGCAATGTGACTTTTCTTGGATTCAGTTCTTCTACTTCAGAATAGTGCTATCTGCATTTTTTGGGGGATGGGGGAGCCATAGGTGTTTCATTTTCCTGAGGTGATGGTGTATATTCTAAGTGGTATAGCACCTATGATCAATACTTTGCAGAAAGAGTGCTGCAACAGAAGAATTAACAGATTCATTTTTATAAAACAAAAAATATTGGCTCCCTGATTGAGGACTGCCCAGGCAGGAGATGGTACCTAATATGGAGCCTGCTTGATCAGCTGCTCTATTTCTATCTATTTACTTTTGAGTTGTCAGAGGAGGGATTGTATAGCACTCAATCTCGTCTCCAAGTGGTCTGTAGGCCCTGAAAGCTGTTCCTGACTATTTACATCAACCCAAAAATAGTTGGCCTTGGGTAATATATGAGGGTCACTTTGTGAGTATATTCCTTCTGTTCCTTTTCCACTGGACACTTTCTTGGGTGAACAGAGTTGGGGGAGCTATTTGGAGGGAAAACCTGTAGACTTTTCTAGGCTAGATTTTGCTAGAATTCGGTGCAGTTGGATACCTGTCTCCCTTTTTCCTGTCCTTCGTCAATCCCATATGTGAACCAGCACTGCCAATTTCTTCTTTCTGTGCGCAGCAGCAGAGGAGCATTTGAGTGGGTTAATGGGGAAGTGAGAGCATCTCCTCAGAGCTGTACGAGGTCTCATCAGTGTTTATCTAGGAATAGTTACTGAGGAAATGGTGGGATGTGTTTGGAAAGGCAGCTGTCTTCTACTTCCTGCCCAAAGGGACAGGTTTTTAAATGTGCGGATATCTGTAGTTAATTGTGTGTGAGACCAGTGCTAATGCTGTCAAATGGTGCTCAGGCTACGGATCAGAGATATGAAGTACTGTTGTTTCTTGTGATCTGATAATGATTGCTTTCTCTAACTGGGAATATTGCTTTTTAGATATTTGTATTTTGCAGTTTTTAAAAGATTCAGGGTTTAATTTTAATGTAATTTCAGTAATAAAAGCATTCATTATCCTGCCTGTGTCACTGAATTCAAGCGAAGCACTGGCTGTTTAAAAAAGTAATCAACACTTTTTTTGGCTTTTTGCATTTTCACTATGTTATTCATAAAGGATAACATTTAAGATAATTTTTATCAGTTGTTCTTCATGTTCTGACTGTAGGCTAAAACTTGAATTGTATTAAATGATTTCATAATAGCCCATAGTAAAAACAAGACTTTAATTCAACCACATGATAGAAACACGCAGTATAAAGAATTGTAGAAGAAAGACCTCCAATGTAGTATCATATAAATTCAGATGTACTGTGGGAGTTAACGTCATTCATGTTAGTCAAAATTCAGAAATCTATTCATTATTAAGTAAGTATTTAACATTAATTTTCTCTAGAGCATTTTGTCATTATGTGAAGAAAAAATGAAGATTGCTTCATCAAGTAATATTTGTCGTAGCTTGTCTGCTGTTGGAAGAAGAGTTCTTTCAATTGAATCATTTGGTGCTTCTCAAGGTAACCTTGAAAAGTATTTAGTCTAAAACTTTAGATTGCCTGATATATCTAATGATTTTTAAAAGACTGTGTTTGTGTGCTCTCCTGTTATAGGTTCCTTTCTAGATTGCAACAAATCATTATTAAATACTTGTAGATTGGTGGTGGGGAAACAGGGACATGCAACTCTTAATTAACATAATATATTTAAAGTGTCCCTTATGATTCAAAGTGATTTGTTCAGAAAGAGAGAATTTGTGTAACATACTGAAGATATGTAACAGCAATGGCAGAAAAAGCAATATAAAGATTTACTAGGAGAGATTAGAAGGTTTAAATACACATTTAATATAAGCATCTGTTTTTGTATCTAGATGTCTGTGATAACATGTGGAAGGGAAGAATGTGTCAGAGAAGTTTGGGATCTAAATTGTATTCAAATGAGAAAAACAACATAGCAGGTGATTCGTCTGCAGTGGAAGAGGTGACGACCGCCTGTCATAACAACTCTTCTGTAGTTACCATGGTGACTGGCAGAGAAAGTGGTTTAAAGGAAATGCAAATTGATCTGGATAATGAGAAAACTCAACATTCTCAACTTGCAGCTCAAACTGAAAAGAGCAAAGAAGAGGACAAACATTCAGTGTTTACTGACAGTTTTGCTAGTGTTGCTTTGGATATAAAATCATGTGTTATTGACCTGGAGAGAGATGGCCTTTTTAAGAAAGGTTCTTTGAGAAAAATGAAAACCCTTCCAAAGCTACCACTCGAACTTGCAGATACAAATAACTTTTTTACTTCTGTAACCAACAGTGGACCACTAGACAGGAAAAATCACTTCCTAACACAAGAGTCACTACCTCTAGACAATAATAATGAGGTTGCTTTTTCAAAGGGAAATCTTAATTCGTTTGCTGTCAGCAGTCCACCAGAAATAGAATCAAAGAATCACCAAGTTGATGATCGTCATTTAGAAGCGTCATGTGTACGCACACAGGTGTCTGGCTTGAATCTAGAAGAACATATGTCACTTATCAATGGTAAAAAGATAGTTTTTTCTTCATCTGATCATAAAGAAGACTGTTCTGGTGCTACCTCTGAAGTGCTAAAACCAACTCATATGCTAAAAGGCCCAAATCAGTCAATTGCTGGAGCAAAAATGCTAGACAACTATATGGTGTTGGAAGACTGTTCTGAGACTTTTCAAGGGTCAAATGAAAATTATGTACCACATTTTAACAAGATGGATTCAGTGTTAACGACAAAACCCAGTGGAAACAGATATGGATCAAACCTAATTAGGCCGCCAGAATTAAGCAACAGTGTGATGAGTGCAAACAATAATGAAGATAATCTTTGTGGAGGCAGAGGTTCAGAAATCAAAAGTAATGAGCAGGTAGTAAAAATAAAGTCTTCATTATATAGTTGCTGTAGTCACTTATGTGGAGATGAGATGACTTAAATACTGTGTGATTTCTTCCCCCTTGTCCCCTTTAGCATCCCAGAAAATGGAATTTTGCTAGTCTGCACACTTTAAGAGTTAATATTGGAAACATGGTGATACTTTTTTCCTCTTAAATTAAAAAGTAAAGTGCTACAGTGCTGCAGTGAAATTTATGCTGTTGCAAAATCAACTTCCATTTTAATTTTTTTTTTTTTTTTACAAATGGAGTCTACTTGCTAGTGTGTTAGAGCAGCATTCCTTAATAGCTGATTACATTTGTAAGAGAACATGACCAAAGCATGCATATATTTTTAACTCTTTATGTTACTGTCAATGCATAAATTTCACTACCTTGCAGTGAGCCTCCCAGGTGCTTATGAAAATTGCAGAATTCCTGACTGTAAACCTGACCTCATTGAAATCAATGGCAATATCCCATCAGCTTCAGGAGGATAGAGTCTGCTTTTTTTTAATCTTACATGTACATTTAAGTTTTTGGAAATTGTACATATGCTATATTTGTCCTGTGTTCTTAAACTGCCGTGTCTGTTTGTTATGTATGTTCCACTATAGAATTTAAATATGTGCACAATATGATGGATATGTTGTCTCATGCATTAAGGCTTTATAAATAGCCAAATATGAGAGGGAGAATCTACCAGGATTTGTTGATAGATTATTGTAGTATGGTCTCTTCTCTGCTTAAGTTACATATCTCAGGGTGGACAAGTTTGGTCTCTGACTAGATGGTTTTCTCTTGTGCCACACTCAAATGTATAAACAATCCCTGTGGTAGGAGAGCTGCTGGCTAAAACTGCAGCGTGGTTTATCCTTCTCCGGCTTTGTTGTGGCAGGATAAAAATGAGCAGCACAAACTTCACACGTTTTGTTTCCAGAAATTATTCTTAGGTGAAGATGTTGAGTTTTTTCCTTGCTTGTCTACTGGCAAGTCAGCCGTGTTCTCCTTGCCTACCAGCCCATCTTCCAGCCATCCCATGCAGTGGCACTTAGAGTTATATTCAGCCTCTATCCATCCCTCTTTTCACGTTGCCCAAACACCTCCACTGGAGCACTAACCTAGAATTGTCAGGTGTGTAAAGAGCCTCTGGTTCATCATAGCTCAAAAACTAGTGCAAATTGAGGAATCTGTCCTTTTTTCCCTTTCCTGTCTCTTTTCCCTCAATAAGTGTGCTTATTAAATTCATAGTTCAGGAGGATAGTAAATATGGATAAGTACCATGTGGCATGGTTTTGCCTTCTGAGGGGTTATTCATTGTGTGCATATTGAATCCTTTATTTAGTTTTTAAACCCTGCAAGTGCATTCTTCAGACTCTGAGAAATGATCCATTTGTTGGACACACATCCTTTTTTTTTTTTTGTTCTATTTCTGCCATCACTTACGAGCATAAGTTGAGTGTAGTGCTACGGGTTCTTTTTTAAGGAGGAAAAACATGTTGAAATAAGACCTATATTCTGTCTTTACCGGATTACCAGGGCAAAAGTTTAAGTCTGGGTGCATGAAGGTAGTTTCAAGAAAATAATCTTCCCCAGAATTATGGTTTTCCAAAATTCTTCTATGACATTAAAAGCTGTAACGGCTCTCATTTGCTTTTTGTGCAGCAGCAGCACTTTAGACTGACACACGGAAAAGTAAACCAAACCGCATTTTCAGGTTATTCTGCCATTCTTCTGAAGTCTTCTTTTTCTTCAAATATTTCATCATCAATTTAAATAAAGTGTTCTTTCAGCCTGAACAGAATTTCATTCTTGCAAACAAGTAGGCTCTTATTAACAGTGAAGTTATCCTGCTCCCACTGAACTCACAGTGAATTAGAAAAGGTAACTCTTATTCCAGGTACCCTAATAAGCAGTGTTGTAATACATAGGATCTGAAATAAAGACAGCAGGGTGGTGATTCTTTGTTATATCAGAGGTTTATAGCTGTCTTTTCAATAGAAGAAATGTTTGATAGACTCATGCTCTAGATTCTTTTTTAGTAAATGATTCCAGAAAATGTTCAGCTTCTGCTGGATAAAAATATGCTATTTAGAAAAATCTTGTTGGTCTTAAACAAAAAAGAGCAAACATAATAAAATCTTATTTAATAATTTAACTGCTGTAGGGAGAAAAAAGCCTCTTTAAATATATTAACGATGCCTAGGCTTCTGATACAGCTTCCTGAAATGCTGAATTTCTGGCCTCGTAATCCTTTGTTTTCTGAAGGAAGGTCATTCAGAGTAGTTGTTGAACTGTATAGCAGACTTTATTACAAGTCTTCTTAGAGAAATGGAGTGTGTTAATGTTTTCAGCTTTTTTCTTTTGGAAAAGAGATTTTATTCCTCAGGCTTCCAAAATATAGCAGGTTTTGCCTCTATGTTACCTCCTGACAACTGAAAAAAAAAAAAAAATCCATACTGTGCTATCCCTTACATGACAAAAGTACAACTGCTGTCACTCTCTCAAGTTCCCCTTGGCCAGAATTTTACCAAATACGTTTTTTTTAAGAAAACCTGAGTCTGAGTGTGTTCATTTACTGCGAAAGCACAAGAAGTGTGAAGCCGCAACTAATGTGATTTCTGCCTTGTGGTGTGAATAGAAAACACCTCAGAAGATTTGCAGTGCTGCTCTTTCCCGAGTTTTCTACAACAGATCGGCATGATTGCAGCAAATAAGGCTTTTAGAATGGTATCTCTAGCATTCCTTTCAATATTTCATGTTGTTTAGAGAAGGTGCAATACCAGCGCCATCCGGTTGAAGATCAACCTTGTCTACTCTGGAGAACAGACAGTTTTTCTTGCCTGTCAGTACTTCTCCAGTGGACAATATTTTTCTAATACTCAAACACTGCTTCTTATTGTTGTGCGCTTTACTGCTAGTAAGCATTACTAAAAATACTTGCTTGCTTTTGTCTGGCTACTGCAATGTATCTTGTGAGGGTTTTCCTAGTAATTTTTATAGTTTTGCATGCCATAAATAAATATTTTTCACTTCAAGTTTGAGTGGGGATCTTTTATTTCTCTAACAAGTTTCATTCCAATCAGGTATGTCTCATCTCTAATCCTTTTAAATGTTTCTCTGTGATTTAAATGCTATGGCCTTTACTTGGGAAGGGTTAATGGGAACCTGGCATATGCAAGTTTGTTTTCTGTTGGTCATTCATACCCTGTCAAGCATGAGAGAAGTGAAAAGCCATGTAGCTAGAGGCTGACACTTTAACACTGGGGAAATAACACTTGAAGGAAAGAAAAGTTGTCAATTCCCAGAATAATACTTGCTGAGAAAAGAATGATGAAAATCTTGCTTTGGCTATTTAAAACATGCCAGCATTATGTTCATAAAATAGATTATGTTTGCATAGTTGGAATGCTTTACTAAATTTGGGGTTTACAATTCTGGTTCCAACAATTAAGTAGAAGATCTGTTAAATGATATTTGCATCACTGCAAAAATCGCATCACTTTTCCAACAAGTAAGGTTTAAAATGCAATCTTTGGTCATAAACCAAAATGGCACCAGAATGTAGCAAAAGGCAATAATGGCTCGTTTGGCTTTTTTCATATTTTCTGACAAAATTTCTGTACTGTGAAAAACATTTTCTTACTTTAAAAACTGGGTAATATAATTTCTGTTATGAAAAGGTCTGGTTTAGAACATGAAAAAAATTTGGAAAGACATCAGATTATAATTTTATTTCTTCTTTGGTGCAGTTTCACTGGTGATAATATATTAATGAATGTTTAATATCAATATTAAAATAATGTTTATAGTTTAAATGAAGTCGACTTATAAATACTGAACAGTTGTCTTGAGCTTGCTTTGCTAAAATATGTGAATAGATAGATAAGAAACAATGCATGCTACAGATGGTTTGACTAAAATCTTTTAATCATATATTTTCCAGTACTTCAGATTTTTTTTTCGTGGTGGTTGAGTGGGGTTTTTATTTTCAAGTTTTATGAAATAGCAGTAGTCATGAATCAGAGACTTGCATGTTAAAAAATGAAACAGCCAAACCTGAGACATGCCTAAATACATTTACACTGAAATGTTTACTCAACCAAGTTTCAGTGGAGTTAGAATGTGCATTGTGTTAAAATAGCTTAGAGGTGAGGTACCAGGAGCATTGCAATAAATACCTTTATTTAAGGATTGACGCTTAAATAAGAATTGCCTCATAACCATAGGTTGAGAAGTGTATTCTTTTTCCTTTGAAAACTGTTCAAACCAGACTGCATGCATTTTTCACCACAAATGCAAATGTCTGATGAAACATGTCTTGTCATGTACCTTGACTACAGGGGGCAACTTCTGCAAGGTGTTAGAAGCACAAGTCCTCAGCAGGTCTGAACCCTCAATTTTCTTCTGAAGTCTTCCACATTTCTCTTACTGGTGTAGGAAGGTGAGAATTTGGAATAATTAGGACACTAGAAGAATGACCTTCTCAGGTATTTCTTTCAGGAAGAAAATTAATCTTTGATATGATCAAGGTGAGGAGAGACATGAATTATAGTAAGAGCAAAAGCAGTGCAGGTAGTTATTAGCATGACAGAAGACCAACTAGCACATAAATACCAGCTAACAGTATTATAGTTGAAGTTCCTTATTTCTTTAGAATGATTGCCAGAGAAACAATGAGCATATACAATTAAATGAAGTTCACCAACCTGTAACCAGACTGCATCCTTTTTTTTCCTGACTCGGTTTGATTTGGCCATCCTGTGGATGGCAGTGATTCTCATTTCTGCTAAGATTTGCTTTCCCTACATACTTTTTTCTTCCAAAACAGTTTTTCTGGTACCTCTTCATCCTCTATTTCTAATCTATCATTGACACTTCTTCCTTATCATAAACTTTTGCTGCTGCTCTTAGGATTTATTCCTACTCTCCTGCCACGCCTTAGTTTCTTTCTGTCATTTCTTTCTTACTCTAAAGAGTTTGGATCTCCCAGAGGTGATGAGAAATACTTTGCAGCTTTCTGCTGTACAACAAACTTCAGTCTCCAGTTTCCTGAGAGATTCTTCTTTCCCTGGCTAGCCATTCATCACCTTCTCCTGAAGTGAAAGGTGATTTGTATATGTGGTAAAGGAAGTCCATCTTTCTTCGCTGCAGCTTTTAGAGCCTCTAGAGACATAAACTTCAAGAGGAGGGATTCTCTTACAGAGAAACATGTGGCACTAGTGTGTACTTACTAGAAGAAAATTCCCAAATCCCAAAACCTTCTTAATGTTTTAGTCAGTCTCTGAAATTTCTCTTATGATTTCTCTTCACTCATGTCGGCTGTGCAGGGTTAATTTGAAGATTTGACTGCTCCTTTCTTTGTAAAGTGTCTGCGAGCAAAGACACTTGAAGCACGTGAGAACCATGGTGCTCTGGACGGGGAAACAGTGCTGCTCAGGGATAGTAATCTATCAACAGTATGAAGCTCTATCTTATATGTTCTCTAGACTAATTCATTCTTTTGACTATCTGTCCTTTTCCTTCCTGCTGTGTGATTGATGGCTTTTTATCAGACTGTTCAAGAGCTCACTTTTCTGGATATAGTAAAAGAACACACAGATGAAAGAATTTTGCACTCCAGGGTGCTGGTGATAGCAAAACTGGAGGATGAAACTGAATCTTATCACCTGGCTTCAAATCTGTCTCTGCTGAAGTTACTAATTTTTGCAATGTGCCACAATGTAGGATAGAAGAATAAAAGTACCAAGTTCGTTTTTATCTGTTGGAGTTAGGCAGAATATGAAACATATTCAGTAAATCAAAAGGTGTGTTTCCTGACATATTCTGTTAGAAAAATGTAGTTCATCTGGTTCACCTTCAAAGAATATTTAAACAATAAGAGCCTAAAGTATTGTGTTCTGTCAGAAGGTCCTCTGGTTCAAAATTATCAACAAAGTTTCAGCTACAGGAATTAATGTCCTTCTTTTCTCCATAGATTGCACTGAAGCTATTTCTGTTTGTTGAGCTCTATGAAATTCAACCCAGTAGTCTGCTCGTTACATATTTCATGATAAAATCCAAAGAGCATCTCAGTAAAGGGATGAAAAATTGACTTTAGCAAATGACAGTGCAGAGGCTGATTTGTCAAAGTTAACGATGTACTGCAATTGTGTGTGGGAGAGACCCTTAGTCTACGTAGATTTTACAAATACTGATTGGGATATAAAGGTATCTGTAAAAGCAACAAAACAATTCAGAGGGGTTTTTGTTTGTTTCCTGTGCTTCAGTTTTGTGTTTGGGTTTTTTGGATTGATTTGGTTGTTTTTTTATTTGATTGGTTTTTGTTTGTTTGGGTTTTTTTTTTTTTGAGGATGGGGTGTTTGGTTTTTTCCACAGTTAATCCTGAATTACTTCTGGTAATTCGTTTCCCTAACATGGCCTGAAGTTGACTCTCTGAGGACTGCATATGCAAGAGAAAATGTGCTGTGCTCTTTTTTAAAAGAGTTCTTTGGGTCTGCTCTAACTCAGAGGTTTCTGCCTACAATGAATTTTTTAGTGTTCCTTTGGTAGATTAACGGAGATCATAAAGTGCAGCTGATGTCAAGGGCTGCTACTAGAGATAAGCTTTTCCATTAGCATGGTTTGATCAGGAAGGTGTGTGTGCACTACTATAAATCTCAAGTTCTTAGATTCACACAAACACACACCACCCTCCCAAAAATAAAAAACCACAAAATGTAAAACGTGTCTCTGAAGAACAGTAAGTTTCCATGGAGCAGTCTCTTTGTCACATTAAGGTATAATGCCAGGTATCGAAAGCTAAATTGATAGTCTGAAAATCAAATGCTGTTACTACAAATCGAGCAGCCAGTGATTATAAACAAAACAACGTGCTTGGACTTCAAATAAACCTGTCATTAATTCTGTCAATATTGTTAACATCTTTCACAGAAGAACAAGAGATGTTGATGAAGTCTTTAAGGTAAGATATGTAATGCAACTGTCAGGGTAAATCAGGTTTTGAATGTGGGACTGTTTTGTTGATGGAAATCACTTGAATTTTTTATGTTTTTCAGTCTAGGTGTTGTCCCTATAATTATGTAATTATGTTTCATCATAAAATATGTCTATTACACAATGGACATTCTGAGAGTCTTTCCTTAGTGTGGTAAGAAAGAGCTTTCAGACAGCTCACTTTTCCTGAAGCAATTAAGAAACAATTGATTCATTTATGCAGTTAGCTAACTGTGCCATGATTTCTTGATAAGTAGTATTAAATCATAACTGGTAAGCGCAATAAATATATTTTCTTGTTACTTTTTAAGTTGAGTGTGTTTTATATTAGGATTTACTTTTTTATTACATTATTAAACATTTTTAATTTGTGATATTTTTTATAACTTTCTGCATCCTCACTGTTTTTTTTCAGTGGATCTCTCTAAAACTCCTGTTATCCTGGTATGGTAGGCCTCTGAAAGACTATGAACTCTGGTCATTATGTCACGAGTGTTTGTGTACTCTGCAGACTTGCATAGATTATCCAGGTATAGTCTTAATTATCATGAAGTATTTTTCCTAATAATTTATGTTCACTGTGTTAATGTTTCCTTTATTCTGTTGATTGAAAGGATCTTGACTTTCATTTTGTGGACAGAAAATAATAGGCAATATTTCTATTTTGACTCTCTTAAATTGTGACAAAACTCGATTAGGAGTTTTCTTCCATATATCGATGAATGTCTTTTTTTCTCTTTATTCTGAGTTTTGATGGCTTTTGCAGCAGGAATGAATCTTTGGCTTCAGGCAGTGAAACAAATTTTAGACCTTTTTGGAATGGAGAATCTCTACTGTGACTTTTAAGAAAAACACTTGTGACTTGTATCAAGCAGGAGGAAATAAGTTTTACACATATATATATGTAAACAGAAAACTGCCTCTTTTGCCTGGATTTCTTTGTGACAAATGATTCCTGACGTATTTTCTACAATACAGGGCTTTGTTGTTTTAAAGCACCCAGGATCTCGTCACGACGTTACTCCTTCCATATCCCCCATGCTTCAGTTTACGGATGAATTATCAGAAGTAAACTTCTGAGAGAGGAAGAGAGAACTGACCTTTGACAAAATTGGAATATGTTGTGTATGACTCGGGAGATGACCATCCTAGATTTCCATGGACATTCTGAATCATGGTTTAGCTTATACTAATGACAAACCTATAGCAGTTCTGATAAACAGAGCAGAGGTTTCCACCACCGCCGCCTTTTTCTTGATTTAAAAAAACTCACTTTTGAGAGTATGGGCAGGGATGATTTTAAAGCCTGTAAGTGGCTATAAACACATGGATAGTAATGTACAGAAAACTTACGGCATCTCTTTGGATTTCAGCTTCAGTTATTTTATTTTTATGATATAAAACTGCTTAAAAGGAAATAAGCCATAAATGAAGGTTCCGAGCACTTTGAGAATTGTTACCCATAAAACTGAGTATTTAATATACCTTGTAACAGAAGGATTATTTCAGCCTCATAGCATGTTCCTAATGTTTCTGAAGGTTTCAGATAACTGCACATAATGGCTCAGATTCTAATGTAATATGCTTAGCCAGCCTCTGTTACAGCACTCACATGCATCCAAATGCATGTCTTAAAAGTATTAAAGGTTGTCATCTGAACCTTATGTAGCCTGTAGAAGTGAACATAATGATACAAACTGCCAAATGGAAGACACCTTACTTAAAAATTCTGTATTTGACAAATAAAGCGACCTTGAAGTTGAATATTGGTTTCAGATTTAGGATGTTTCTGCAAGAGGATTCTCTGCCTGTTCTGAGGGGAGTTGTGCACTGTGGAAAGGTTTACACTGGTGTTACTACTTCAGTGCCCACACACACACATAAAGTTCTCTTGACGTTCCTTTTCAATAATACTTACTAAAGGTGAAGCTGATACGTATTTTGAATATATATTGTTAAAATAACCTTTGTCTTGACAACGGTAGAGTAAGACTGGTAGCTGATGAGTCATAGTTAAATGTGTGAAGGTGGATTATTTTTTATTTATTCACATAGACAGTCTTTTCCTCCAAATCCTTCTTTGATTACACTTTTTTCATTATCCTAAGCAGGAATTATCTGGCTAAGAAAACATACCCCAAAGCTAGCCGCCTCTTCATGTATTTGTTAATTCAACTCTGCTACAGAAGCTGTTTGTAACCTCCCTTGGGACTTTACTTAATTCCTCTCTTCTTATCAGAGGATGTTGCTTGCATGTTGCTCATGGGTGATTCAGGGAGCCCAGGTGAGGATGCTTACATTGTACTGAACAAGCTGAGATCTGGTTTGTGTGAGCAGGGCCAGGGGCATTAACTGCTGACAAACAAAGACACATGAGCATGAAGCTGCCTCTGCAGAAATAACCAGCAAAGGTTCTCATTTGGGAAAGCTTTGCTTTTCAAGACATATACTTCAGGTCCAGCTTAAATATTATTGAAGGTAGTAGACAAGCCTTCATTTATGTTAAGCATGGTGAATAATTTAATTTTAGATGTGTTTTGTGCAGGTAACTAAAAAAAGCAAAAGTGTTACTGCCTTTTTTTTCTTACTTTATTTTTTCCCTCAGACCTCTTCAATTAATTATTTATTAATAAATTAATATTTGGGTTTCTCTTAGACAGCTTTAATATTTTATTTTGTAATTAATACATTTTATGTTTTAAGCTTTTATTCAATTTAAGAATCTATTCTTCCAGTACTTTGTTTTTAATAAAAAACAGTGCATTTGATGGTAGTCTAGAAATAGAGGACGACGTTACTGGCCAGTTGGCTTCATATATTGAAACGTTTAATTAAAGTGTGCTTTGAAGTTAGCAAACAGATAGACACAGTGTTGCCACAAGATTTTCAACACCAAATTTATATGACGTGATCTCAGTACCTTAATGTTAAGTTCCTGAAGACCTCAGATCATTTAAAATAGTTTTAGAAGTCCATTATTTCTTTTTTAACAATGGAAAAATTCATGGCCTTGCAAATACCGACCTATGTAACATTTCTTCACTGAGAAAGTGTGATTATAACTATTTGTGAAAAACTGGACTTCATATCCTGTTGCACCTAGAGGAGTTTTGGATCTGGCCACGTGTGTGTCAGCTTTCTCCAGGTGATGACCCTCTATTTTTGTGGGTTTGAAGAAGGAGAAGAGAGAGAAATTCTTAAGATAAATTGACTCTTTTATTGATACCTTGTGAGAAGACTAGAGTATATCTACCTATTATATTTATTTCTTTTTGTTTTGTTCTTGATCTTCCTCTTCAGTGCTGGGTATAAAGAGAATAAACTTCCAGTTTCTTGTCTTTGTTCTGCAGAAATTGCTTTGAGTAATTATACAGCCACTGTCTCTTTATTGGCTTGTGTCTGTTCTAGCATAAATGTTATTTAAAGCATCATTTATCATAGGGTAATTTCTGACACTGCAAATTCTTCTTAAAAATTATTTATTTTTATTAGTGCTAAATAGCTACAAGAATAGATACTTACTATGCCTTGCCTTTTTGTGGGTTTTTTTGCAGTGGTCTTATGTTTGGACTCTGTGCTGATTGACTGCCATGGAAGGATCCTCTTTGCTGCTCCAAAAGCTGAAGGTAAAATAATACACTGCATGCTCAGCTTTTATTTCTTTGCAGGGGAAGTGGAGAAGAAAACAAACCTCTTACCTTTTGTTTCTGATTTTTTTTTTCTCATTTAGAATCTTGTGATGTGTTTTATTTAGCTCCTGAAATGGAAGAAGAGGATGCAGATACTGAGAAGGTAATATGTGGTAGGTTATGTGGGTTGCTTTGTATTTTATCAAAGGACAGTTTTATCCCTCTGCTAGTTGAAGAAGAAAGCTAAACTCTTTTAAGATTGTGTCAATATTTCTCATTTCTCCCAAGGTTTCTTGGTTATCTGTGGTGATTTTTAAAATATATTGGATCTCTCATAAATTAGTTGCTTCTATAATTTTGCCTTCCAGAATTCTTGGAGTAACTGCCAAAAATCTGTTATTCAATGGTTTTCCATAAGACTTACTTATTTTCAGTTTTTTAGCAGTAAGACAGACTTTGAAGTCATGTTTTCACATTCTGAAGGTCACAGTAAGATCAGTATTTTAGACTGTCTGAGCAAGAGCCCAAACATTATTCACATTTAGAAGACTGGATAAAAATGTCATTATCAGTATGTTTTTAAAATAGGAACGTTTTGAGTTATGTCTTTTTCCAATATAGTTTTCTTAGAGCTTTTTGCTATAGATAAAAGCCATAAGGAGCTTTTAGAACAAAGATAATAAAAATAGCAGGTGAGTGTGTCTCCTCTGCAACTACTTTTGAGTTGCAAACTGTACCAAAGTGATCTTAAAAGTTAGAGGAACAGAATTTACAGTACCTTTCTATTATGTAACAAGGAAAGAGGTTAGCTAATATGTACCTTGTGTCACATGAGTTCTTTGGAATTAGACATAATAATCATGAATCAGAAAATAAAAGTTAATCAAAATCTACTAAAAACATTCTATTTTCTGTAAAGCTATCTGTAACTAGAAAATATTTGTATATCTTTCCTAAAACTGCTATTTCTTAAACTGCTTTGATCCAATGTGCAGGTTTTTCAAAGGCTTCAGAAGCTTAAACTAACCCTGAAATATAATACAGCAGTTTCACCAGACAGTAGAAATTAATAATTCTAAAATCTTTGTGCTTTGTTCTTTTTCTTTAGAATATCTTTAGAATACTTGTTTTTCTACAACATTATATATAGAATAAGCTGATGTGGTTTTTTGCCTTTTTCCTGATGATTGTATAACTTTCTAGTTATGAACATTCAGTTCAATTTATGGTATGGGAATGAAGACTGTGTAGTGTCAGTCACAATAACAGTAAAAAGAACTTTCTTTGACGGATCTGATGGCTTGGATGGCAAGTTTTTCCTAAATAAATAAATTTAGGGTAATCTTGGAGTTCTGAACCTAAGGGAATGAAAATTATTTTTGTTTTGATTGAGCTGCTTTCTCCATTTCAGGTGTTTTTGTACCTATTAGTAGCTTTTGTTCAATAGTTCAAATGGTTCACAGATTATTTTGCTTATAGTGAATTTACTTGTTATGTTTAGTTCATTGCTGTTCAATTTGCTCCAAAGAGTGCCAGAAAACATTGTTTTATGGGACCACATTATTTACTACTGTACTTAGGGTTCTGTCCATTGACCCTTTGTTATACCTTTCAGAGGCAATGTAAAGTATAGAACTTTAAATTTGTTAAAATTGCATTTATAGTACATGCTAACATATGAAAACTAAGCATTAAATGGACTAAATCTGACTCTGAAAATTGTAATTCTTCAAACAAAACAAGAAAGCTGATAAAGAACAAGTCCTTTTCAAGGTTCCTCATTGGGGCAACTTCAATTGGTCTAGCTGCAGGTGGCACAATAATTGCTAAAATAAATATGCAGTGCCTCATTCTTCTGACAGGTATAATCTTCTCTATAAAATATGACTTGTGCTGGCTAGCTTGTAATTACTGTGTGCCACTTACTTGCTGAATTATCATGACCTTTTTAAAGTAAATTGCAGCTGGCCACGTTTTATGGTAGAACTCTGAAGCTTGCAGCAGTCTTTTTACATGAGAAAGGAATTCTTCAAAATGGTTCTAAAATATTTTTTCCTGAATCATTTCCCTAGGTAAAGAATAAGGCAATTAATGTCTGTTGCTCCAACAGTAGAAAAATAGCTACTGTTATTGGCCCTGCATGCATAAAAAAACTAGATTTTGAAATGGGCTGGGATTGTCATCAGCACTCTCAAAAGCCAAATGTAATCTGTACTTTAAAAGCTCTAGTAATTTTTTTTTCTTTTTTTGGCGGGGTATGGGGGGAATTTTTGGATAATTTGCTGTAATTGTTTTTGAAGTTGAGGTTTTTTTTTAGTCTGTTTTAATCTTTCTTGTCTCTTACGTTATACCAATAGGTCTGTGTTTACGGGGTTGCTGCAGTTCTGTGGATGGCTGCAAAATACAGTGTTCCACCAAGTCACAAACTAGTATTGCCAAGAAAATTAAAAAAACTACTTCTGGATATGGCAAGAAAAAACCCTGAAGAAAGACCCTCTCTAACTGCTGCAATTAAGGTTACTAGATTTAGTTGTCTCTAAAGTCTTATTTTAGTGGTTTTAAAATCAAAATAATAGCTTAATACTTGTAATAGACTGATATCTAATTAAATCATAAGTAGTTACTTTGGGTTTTGTTTTTAAAGTTACCTCCTTAGGGACACAGAGGGGTGTGTTTTTAATTTATATTGAAATTATCAAGGTACTTGGACTTGGACAAGGTTCATAAGACTTCCTAAACTTAGATTACTTCTAATTGATTATTTATCTTGACTTTGTCCTTGTCCAAGAATACCTCACTTGATTGAAAACTTATTTACTGACTGAAAATTCCAATTTCTTTTTTTAGACATGCAGTCATTATTTACTTGAACAAGGTATAAACAGCAAAAATATTTTGACATTGTTGGGTAAACCCATCTTCAAGGTAAGAGTGCCACCTTTCTTTAATTCTGTATGTTTTTTCAATTAATTCTGTAAATGTATTCCAGTAAGATTTTGTCCCCTGCAAGTGGAGCTGGATTTTGGTTTTGGTTTTGTTGGTGTGATTTTTTTGGTTGGTGGTTTCTTTTGGTTTTTTTTTTTTAGTGTATTTTCAAGTAGTCTGTAAGTATTGCCTTTTCCTAGTTCTTGCTATTGGAGTGATCACTCCACAGATTGTGATACTCTGACTCCACAATCTGTATGGGTGAAGAACAAGTAGCTAATTTCATAATCTCTCTTTTTATTTACCACCCTGCAGAAGAAGTTATTTTGTAATTGTTGAGTTCTGTTTGTGTTTCAAATGTGTGTATATAAGGCATGTAGGATTCAGTCAATCCATGGAACTGAGTTTGTTCAAAAATTTGATTATCTTAAGGTTCTGATTTGAAACAGCAAGTTATCAAGATTCCTGAACAGTTCTGCCAGTCCTTAGACTTCTGTACGTAATTTGTTTAATACCTCACCTTGGCACGACTGGGTTGTTGCCTTGCAATATTCTAGGTGTATATGAGCATTGGAGTTTTTTTAAAGTAATGTGCTGAACAGAATTTGAATAAAGAAAGTGCTAATAATGTCAATTTGGGCTTCAATGTTTATTGTTAGGCTGTTGAGGAAGAAGTCTCATCTCAAGATCATGTTGTTTTTGAATTTAAAAATGAGAAGCATGAAATGGACCCTTCAGAGTCAAGTCTAGGTAAGCAGTCAGGCTCTGACATGTTTACTCGGGTTTAGCATTCTCTGGTTCAGTTCTCCACATAAGATTTTTCTCAGTCCAATATGCAATTGTTTTTGTAATTAAATTGATTGTTACTTTTTTTGCATTTCTGTTTTACATATTGATCATCTTTCTGTGTTTTTGTTTTTAGGATTTGTGCCTTTTACCAGTGAAAGTAAACTTGTAGCAGTTAAAGGACCAGTACCATGCCAGATTTCACTAACCTGTGAGAAAGCAACATTGCCTGTTGCATTCACCTCTCCTGCAACTCACTTTAAGCCTATTATTTTGCAACAAGATGCAAATATAACAAAGTTAGTATATCCTAAAGCAGAATAAGTTAAAGCTTAAATTTCATTCTTAAATCTACTTGAATTTTCCTTAAAAAAAACTTTGGTTTTTTTTCAGAGAGGTTCACACACCAGTTTCTGAGCAATTCAAGAAAGAGACAAAGAAAGAAAAACATATGGACCACAACAAATCAGGATATATAGAAGACTCTAAAAGCTGTGGTATTGAGGATACAGGTGTTGTTGAAACTGTACCTGAAACATCTGAGTGTGATTTACAAGTTCCAAGCCACTCATTCCAGATGTCTTCAGAAGAGCAAAACTCAGGCAATACGTTTACTTCTACACTTATGTTACCATCACCATCTGATTCCTCACACACTCCACAACAGAAGAGCATTTTATCTGAAGATCCCTCCAGCTCCTTAGCTTGTCCTACATCTCCTAATTTTCTTCACATAAATAACATCATTCTCAAACAGGACTCGGAGAAAAGAGTTCTGACATTTGTACCAGTACATTTGGCTGTATCAGAGCAAATACCAAATAAGCCTCTTCGCTCAAGAATTGCTTATGATTGTTATCACAGTTTGCCAGGGCTGCTTTCAAGTGCTATTGCAAGTTACAAAATGAGCATGCAAACAGAAAGTGAGGCCTCCCTTTGCAATGTGCAAACTCATGAGACTACTGATACAGAGAGCCAGCTGGATAAAAGTAGCCCAGTTATTCAAACCAACTGCCAAGAAACTGAGCGTGCTACCAGCACAGACAGTTTTTTCGCTGGACAAGAACACATACCATGTACTTCAGTGAATAAAAGCAGTTATAATTTCTTCAATGATAAAGTCCTGCCCCATCATTCAGTGAATAAAGACAGTTATAATTTATTCGATGATAAAGTCCTGCACCATCAGAACAGAACAAGTGACACTTTACTACAGGAAGTGATTCATCTTATACAAGAGGAGTTTGCATTTGATGGTTATTTAGAGAATGGAGCTGAAGTTTTTGGTATGGGTATGTGCATTTTCTTCTGTATCTTATTATCATTGATTTGTAAGAATATTGCTGTTAATTTTTTTTCTCCTTCTTTTGTTTGTTTCTGTTCTTTTTATTTTAAACAAGGTAACTTCATTTTAAACTTAAAGGAAATTAAGTTTGGTATGTTCTCTGATAGAATTTGTGAGAAGTTTTGTGACCTCTACTGGGATGAAAAATTACTGGAGAATCTCTATCAGGTAGTAAATGGAGGAAGATCTTCACATTTATGGTAGGTGTTTTTCGACTTTTGCCTTCTTACAGTTGAATTTAATGCTTTTATCCCTAGTTCACAGAAGCAGGAAAGAATATGTAGTTTCTCTTCAGGTATTCATACTTGTTTCCTGTAAACCATTAATTTCACAGTTTGAGGTTTTTCAAAGCCTTCTCCATGGAAAACAGTGCTTAATGGTTCAGTCAAAAATAATTTCTGCTACACTTGTCTGTAACTCCATCTTAGGATAGCTGAATAATGGAAACCCAATTCTGATCAATATTGGTTACAACCATTGATGGTGAGCTTCATAGTCTTGTTAGAAGGAGGCTGTTTAATCAGAAGTATTGTTCTTACTCTTCAGTTTGCTTATTCTGTTTGAAATTAGTTCTTTATACATCATGTGTTCTAATCACACCCAAGAAAAAGGAAATTAATTTAGCTTTGCTAGAAATGTTTTGCTTAACTGGTTTAATTTGACTCAGTGTTCCTCCTGGCAGTCTTTTGTAAGAAGCCTGTTAAGTGAGAAAAAACAGCTAAATTAATTTCTCATTTTTCTTACTTAATCTTCAATGACATATCTATCTACTTGAAAAATAATTTTTAAATTCTTGTTTTATTGCAGCCTTCAAATGTATCACACTTTTATAAAAGCTTCTTGCTCAAGACTCTTGAAAAAAGTAATCAATTTATGTCAAAGTTAATTTGGGGGTTTTCGGAACTACAAATTTGAAGTTTTGACAAAGAAGCTTAGTAGATACAGTTTAGAAAAACTTCAGTGTTGAAAGGTGTGTAATCCTTACATCAAGTTTCAGAGATAATAGATTATGACCTCCAAGTACCCAACCTTGGTATGCTGGCCTATTTCCCATTTGGGTTGGGATTTTTAAGGAGATACTGAAAATTGGTTGGAAGTTAGGCCCTTAGTTCACCAGAGTTCAGTGATATGGTAGGAGAAACCTGAGCTGTTGCAGCTGAATTACTGAGATGTATGAAGGGGTTATCCTCTATATGACCTTTTGTTACAAAGTAGTTTTTGTCAGTGAGAGATCATAATTTATTATCAAGTGAAAAATAAAGGTCTAGATTTTACATCACATGCAAGGCCTGTCTTAAAATATCTCTCAGACACTGCTTACTTAACATTAGTTTGACAAAGGCTATAGCAGTTTTTCAGTGTTAGCTTCTTTGACTTAAGATTCTGATTCTGACTAGGAATGACTTAGAGTTATCCAGAGGTTGAATCCTGAGTCAAAAACCCACTACAGTAATTTGTAGTCTTAAGTTATGCCTGGAGTTATGCCTTCTGTTTGTGTGTGCTCTGGTACTTCTGTTGAAGTTCTGCCAAATGCTGTACGGGAAAATCTCTGTCTTATTGTGCTTGAATAGCCATATGAACATTGTTTTTACTGTAAAATAACAACTGAAGCTGAACATGAAAGCTTTAGGAAGTAGATAAATGCTATCAACTCCTTTAAGTGCATGATAGAGTCACTTGTAAGATCTGATTTTACTGATGTAAATATAAAAGTATAGGAAATATTAATTTAATTTTTCTTAGTCTCCTTGTATTTTCAGCATAACTGAGGCAGATGAAGCAAAGTGCAGCAATATATTACAAGATGTGAAGAAATCTGAAAGCTTTTTGGCAAGCTGTGATCAGACAGAGGGTGAGAAGGGACTTTATGTTTCTGTATCTTTGTGTGTGCTGGGAATTTATCAATGACAGAAGCTTTGAGACACTTTGCCTGTGTCTTCAGGAATGCACTCGCCTTAACACTTAATGGACATTTTCACTGAATCTGAATATTATCAGTGCCTTAAAGACATAAATGTCTTTTATATGAAGCTTACATATGACCCAATGTTATTTTGTGGGATGTCATTTACTTTTGCTTACTTTTATTTGAACGGATGTGTCTGTTGAAAACTCTCAAAATGATAACTGCTGTATGTGGTTTTCTTGTAATTGAGTAGATATTCTAGTGTCTACTATATTAATGGATTGTTTATTTATACTTCTTCAGTTTGGGTTTTACATTTCTCCTGACACACTTTGTGATTGAAAGTTTACAAAACATCTATCTTTCAGTAACTGAACTCAAAACTGAGCTGGGACTGGTGAATCCCAATATTATAACAAAACCATTACCCTTTCTAGGCTTGGTGCATTTATGAACAGCTTCTGTTTGGTTGCTGTTTTACCAGTGTGAGGTTTTTTCAAGATAGTTCATCCAAATTTCAGCATTTAATCTTGGTTGTTTCTCTGTTTTGAGCAAAGGAAAAATGTGTGTGCTTTACAGAAGGGCTTATACACTTATACTGTTCATTTTTATAGCAAAGCATAAATTTGTAATTTTGCACTTGGCTGCTGTTGTTCAATATTACAGTTTTCCATTTTGGCTCAGAATGATTGCAAATGTAGAGCTAGACTTTACTGTGGAGTGTGGGATTTCCTTGCACCAAGAATTTAGGTTTGTTTGACTCCAAGGTGGCATATCTAAGCCCTGGAGGGTTGCTCAAGTGAAAAGGAAGAGTTCTGGCAGATATAAATGCTCCTGTCAGCATTATACCAGCCTTTGACTATCGCCCCAGTCCCTGAAGGTTGGTAGTAGTTCTTATAACTGCAAAAAAGTCACATCATAACTCAAGGGACTGAGTCCTGTAGGAGTAGAAAGTTTAACATCTATTGGCTGTATCAAGTATTCTTGCCCTCTGTGTATAGGATAAAAGCTTCAAGACTTACGGATGGAAAAAAACTCAAAAGCTAAGCATTTTACTAGTGTGTGCTTAGGTCTGACATATTTAACTTCTGTTTTAAAGTTTCTCTGTGTTGTTTAAATGCTTGTTGCATATGCATGGAAAATATTTTGTACTTTTCAGAAATGTATTATGTAACTATTGCTTAATAGTTCTGAAATGTTTTTAACCTTTATCATTTTATAATGTGTAGTTGGGAAAGAAAATGTAAAGTCACAATAAGCATCTAAACCCACTGTTAGAGCACATAGGTAGTCTCATAACAGTGTTTTGTATGTGTAATGTTCAAGTTCAACAAAGCATGCATTACAACACATGACCGTTATTTCTTTTCCCTCATACACCTTTTTTAGGAAAACGGGAAGCAAACTTCGATGTGAAAGCTGAGCCTGTGATAAGAACATCATTAGCTGAAATTGATTTTGATGAGTCACCTTTGGATAATATCAAAAAAGATTTGACTCTGCAGAGTACAATCCCCATAGCAAAAGAGCAACAATATTTGCAAAGCAACAGCTGTGGTCCAGGCTTTGCAGGAGAAAATACAAGTTCAGAGGAACAGGCCATGATAAAGACAGCTGGAAACAAGTACCCAGCATCTCCCAGTCTACCTGACTTTTGTGGCTGTAGTCCTGGTTGGAGCAGTGCATTTTATGGAGCTGAATGTTTTGATTCAGAAGTTCATAGTTACTTGAAAAACCTTGGAAAGCAGAAATCAAGTGAGTCACAAAATATAGATGCTAAAAAAGTGGTGAGTACATTGATTTTAAATCATTAAGATACATCTTGCTGGTTAAAAGTGTGAAAAAATTTGTTCTGTTATAGTGAGTCAAAACACCATTTCTTCTTTTAGATATTGACTCTTAAGCGGTTTAAAATCCTCAAGATTTGTTATGTCTTAGCGATAAACCACAGTGGAGGTGTAGTGTTCCAAAATAAAGCGCACTGACACAGAAGTGCAATCACCGATCTACAACCCATCTTGTGTTCTTAAAGGTGACTGGAAAAGCACTGTCTGCCCTTTGCACCAACCCCATGGCGGGGATACTATAGAAAAGAGCTAAGAATGACTGTGACTGGAGCACATCACAGGCATAGAGCTTCATCAAAAGTTTTTCTACTCTAGACCTACCTGAATTGGAAAATGTTGTGGAATAGGCAGGGAATTTGCCTCTGACTTCATTGCTACCTACCCCAGGTTTTTTAGGGGACAAATCACTTTGTCCACTGGATTCCAAATGGTTGCTCCTTCTGATTCCCTTTTTGTTTACACAGTCTCTTAATCACCTTGATTTTCCTTTAATTGATGGAGCAAAACCAGACCTTGAAGTAAAAGCAAGCAGCTTCCAGTTAGAATCTGGATAATAATAATTTCCTATGCTTTCCCTGTTCTCTATGTGATGCCTCTTTTAAAAGATGTAGGAGTACATCTTTTAAAAATCCAGGGGGCTTTTGTGACTCGATGCTAATGAACTATGTTGTTAAACCTTTTGAGCTTTTCTGAAAAACAGTGACAGGTTTTTCTTAAGCTCAAATTAATTTCTAGCAAGTCCATCCCATTAAAGCTAACCTATTTACCAATCTGTTGTTTGATATGTTAGCTCTGAGCTGTGTGTTTTCTGATCACTCTGCTTCTGGGAGTTGTCTGCTGCATTCCGTGAACTTACTGCATTTAAAATGCTGTTTCATGTAACTGGGTCACTGGTAGTTAACTTAGGACCCAAGTGCAAAAGTCACCACTTTTAGAAAGCACAACATACATCACGTTTGTTGTTTCATAATAAATCAGAAGCTGAACCCAAAGTGGATGGCCCATTTTTACTGGCTGGTAAAATAATGAAACCTTTGATATGCAAACAATTATAAATGTAAATTTTTACTTTTAAATTTATATATTATGAGGGGCCTGATATACTTTCATTTCTATTCATTGCTTAAATTACATAATTCTATAGAAATTGTTTAACTTTTCCAATTTTGTGAAATACATAAATATAAAATATGAAAGCTGAACTTTGAAATTCATATGTCCTTTATTTTTAGAGCATCTCTCTTCTCTGCCTTCTGACCTGGTTGTATAATACCATGTAATTATACTTGTCTGGAAGCCATTGATTTCAGTCAGACTTTCAGTTTTTGCTGGAAATATAGGTCAGCTGCTCAACAAAGTGTTTCTGGGGCTTGCACTAAATTCAGAATATACGAGTTTTAATTCTGGATGACTTCTGATTGTAAGTTTTAAAAGTGCTCTTGAAAACAACCAGATAAGTACAATTATAACTAAAGGCATATTTATGTGAACAGATTCAGACAAACTTCCATGCAGTCTCATCATACACAAACCTGCTCCAGCTCTTTAGCTGTAGAACTGTGACATCACTAGTGCTTTTCTGGGAACAGGTAACGCCTGCTGTATCTTGCCTGCAAGCACAGATGTGAAAGGTAGTTTTTCATTGTTAGTATCATATTCTTGTCTGTTTGGATGTTCTTTTTTCTTCATACAAAATAATTCTCTTGTAAAACTTCACTTTCTTACTAGAAGCACCTTCCACTTACAGTTCTGATCAGAATCCTATTTCTTTTTAAATAGGAACTAGAACAATTGCTAATGATGGAGACAAAAAATTACAGAAAAACCATAAAGTTTTACCAGAAACTGCTGCAGAAAGAAAGAAGAAGCAAAGGTGAGATTACAGCAACTTGCCAGTAATAAAATGGCTGCAGAGTACTTTTAAGAACTTGTTCTGTAAATCTGAATCATGGATGTTCTTATGCCATGTATTTTAAATCTGAAGGTCCTGAAACTAAATCTATGTTGCCCAAACTGAGAGGACAGCTACAGGAGATGAAATCAAAAGTACAGTTTCTTGAACTGGTAAAGAAATACGTGCAGGCAAGTTAGACTTTATTTCACTTGTGCTTCATTTATCATTTCATTACTGCATCAGTGTAGCTGGCCACTGAGATCACTACATGAAATGTGAAATGTTTTGTGTCAAACTGGCAAATTAAGTAAGATCGAAAAGAATTATTAAAGGTAATTGCTACTGGTATTGTTTAAAAAGGAAAACACAAATCAACTGTATGAAATGCAATTTGTCTTTAAGTTGATTGCATTTTGTGTGAGTTTTCCTCTTTAATTTCTTGTTTTGTCATGGCCTTCTTTGAGCAGATGATGTATGCAGAGCAGTGGGGTGTGGAATCCTATGTGCTGCCTACAGTCATTCACAATGGGAAAACTGACACCATGGACATGGCACCTACGGATGAATCATCATTGCTTCTTTACTATAATACAGAGAAACACCAGTGTAATAATCAAAATGGAGTGAGAGTTCTGCAGGCTGGTACACCACTTGGTTTAATGGCTTATTTATATTCTAGGTATAGTATATTTTGCACCTAGATTGGGAGTGGGTTGAAGCATAGTTGCTAAATCAGGAAAAACTTGTCTCTGTGATAAATCCTAGTGACTCAAATTGAATAAATTCTCCTCTCTTCAGTCAAGTATATGCTATTTCTGTGAACACTCACTGACAGAAATGGACATGAAAATGGTAAAAGATCGGCTGGATTTGATTAAAAGTATTTGATAATAAATAAAAAACTAGTAACTTTAGACTTTTTGATCTTGAGGTTTGCTCTGATAGTTGCCATGGAATCAAGACTTTATGTTACTACCAGCAGCACAACCATTCTTCAGATCATATAATTTGGTAATTCTTGTTAATAGGGTCTGGATATGAAAACGTTTAGGTTCAGTCCTACAGATTATTGCCCCAATAATCAGTCCTTGGCACTGATCAAGATGCAGGCTTATCTCAGGGTTTAAATGGGGACAAAGGTGTCCTTCAACTCCAGTGAGGGTAGTGTTGTTCTAAGGTACCTGAGCTGTAATAGTGTGAAGGATGGAAATTGCCAGAGGCTCCATCAGACTTGTGCCACTATAGAGGGAGCAACTTCCTCCCAGCTACTTATCCCAGTTCATCCTGACTCTGAGATCCAGTTACTTACAGTGAGTGCTGCTTTTCTTGGTAGTTACTCTTTTGCACAAAGTGAAGAAAATGTTTTGGAATTGGACTTTCCACATTCATCAAACCCAAACTTTCATGATTAGCTGTAAGCCAATAGGGAGAAAAAACAACTGACCTGTGTTAAGACCTTGAGAGTGTGTGTATATAAAAAAATAAAATGCCCTCATTTTTAATGTGTGTATAATAAGTGTATTCTGTTGTTAAAGTAACTACTACTCTAATTAGAGCTACAGGGAATATTTTCTAGCTTAATGTATCTACTTCTTATGCTGTTGTTATAATAAAAATATTTTAAAGCAGCATCAAGTGAGACAATAGAAAAAAAAAAGAAAATGTAATATGTTCTTCCATACTATTTAGATCGTAACTTGCCTTAATAATAGAAATGTCAAAGTGGTTATTCACAAAATTGAAAGTAGAGGAACTCTTTATAAAACAAATTATGCTTTCAGGGTTGGCAATCACAGTACTTGATGTGTAAAAATAATACGAAAAAAGAACCAAGGTTTTATGAAAAGCTTGATAATTTAATATGCCTATTCTTGATATCTTGAGGATTTTTTTGCTGTTGCTGTACTCTAATGCAAGTTGAAGATGTGTTCTGGCTTGTCTGAAGTTTTTCTTGTGTTTCACAGAAATGCCTTTTTAGAAGGTTATGTACAGCAGTTTCTTTATACATTTCGCTATTTCTGCACACAAGAAGAATTTTTGCAGTTTCTTCTTGATAGAATCAGCAGCACTTTATCCAGGTACAGTAAATTCCCCATGAAAAATATTATCAAAGCACAATTGAGTTTCCTCCCAAGAACAAATAGCTGTTTCTCAAAAGTCCTACTTAATTAAAATTAATTTTTATGTTTGTTTGTGTAAGATTCTCTTAACAAGTAAGAGCAAAACTAGAGCAAGAGCTGCATCTGACAATGTGCATCTCAATTCTGCTTGTCCCTTTTACCAGTTATCCAGTAATGGGTAGTAATTACAACCTCTTTGTAAACAGCTTTGTTTCCATAGAGCCATGGATTCTAGAGACATGAAATTTAGGAATTTAAGATACTACATTAAATACCAAATAAAACTTGTGGGTTTTGTCAACACTTATTTTTTAACTGGAATTGGATATCAATTTTGGCGTAATAAGTTTCTTTTTCTTCCCACCAGTGCAAGCCTGGATCCTTCAACATCCCTTACCAAAATATGTAACCGCAGTTTCTACATCCTGCAGGCATGGATTGAAGACTGTTACAGCGTAGACTTTGCAACAAATACTGATCTTCTGGGTACCCTCAAAGAATTTATTTCTTCCAAGGTAATTCAGAATTTCAGTAGATCCTTTAAGGAAAAAAAAAAAAAAATGAAGTCAGTTATGGGATATGTGACATTCTTATTACAAAAAGCTGCCCTAAGTACAATCAAAGTAAATAAAGGAAAAATAATGCTATATTTGACAGCTGTGTTCAGTATGTCTGGTTTTGGACAGGTAAGAATCTTACAACTGTATTGTAACTTGCTTATAATTTCTGGGAAACTGAGTTTGGTTAGCCTATTTTGCATTCCCAGGTTGCATCATTAAATGGCTACGGGGAGCGCTTGTTGTCACTGCTCGAGGACGCCTCTGCCAGGAAAGGTGGCAGTGCTGATCAGTGCTCCAGTATGGAGAAATGTGAAGAGGAAAGTGAGGAGGGCAGAAAAACATTACATTCCCTGTGTAAAAAGCTCTCAGAAGATGTTTCCAGAAAGGTGTGTTTTTTCTTCAGACTGCAGCGTATGGAGCACTTTTCCATATATTATGTTCTGACAAAAACAGAAGTGTCCAACTTAAGAGTCCAGACCTACTTAGTAAGCATTATGTACATGCGTTTAAAATTTTCTTTTGAATGTATCTAAGATCCAGACAGTTCTGTAACTGTGAAAATAATCTGAACTCCTGACAGCTGTTTCAGTAATCTCAGATCAGGTAATCAAAATCTTGAGAGTTGAACTCTTCATTCTTGACCATAGCATGTGATTTGTTGTTATTAGGAAACCATTGCCCCCTTGTCAACCATTAATGCTTTTTATTAGGCATTGATCTTTGTAAGACTATAAATACAAGAAAACAGCAGGAGCTACAAGGTTCCCTGCTAGAACTTCAAAGCTTGTAGCAAGAACTTGTCTGAACTTTTGTCTGTATTTACTATTATATTGTGTTCTACCGTGCCAGAAATCAGAACGTACTGCAGGCTTTTCCCAAAAACAGATCTCTTTGCAGAGTGACCAAAATAACATGCGAAAGTCAAATGTGTCAATAATGTGCAAGCTGAATTAAGCATCAGCCTCGTGATAAAGGTGCACAATTCCATGGGTGTACTGGGGATTCAGCCAAGAGAGGGGAAACAGAATAGAGGAACATGTTATTGTCACTGCTTGATAATGATGATGGAAGATGGAAGAAGGGAAAAGAATGAAAAACCAAATATTTATTGGAAAGGGATGTTTTATTCTAAGCAAAAAGGGGAAGTGAAATATTTTATGGCAGCAAGCTTGAATATATAGAGGTTTGTTTTAAATACTGATTGTTGATTGAGATCTGGCAGCCTCCTGCTTAGACTCATCCACTGTGCATATCATATTAGCTTAAAATAGCAATGTTGAGTAAACCAATTTGTTCTGGGCTGACCTTGAAGATTAGCTGAAGAGTTTTGCATGCACAAAGGTGATTCTCTTAACAACACTTTCCTGAAAGTTACGTCAAGGGGAGACATAGTGTTTGTTGTAGAGAAGTTGTAACCTTACTTTTATTTTTTCTACAGAACTTCTACTGGAAACTATCCAAAGGTATGGGACCAATTGCACAATATCAGAGAGAGCAACTGCACACTGGTTCAGCAGTTTTGCCAAAGCCCTGCTGTAGCAGTTTCACAGAAGAATCCTCAGTCTCCTCTGCTAGAGCGGATGAAGTGGGACCATTTCTCTTGATAGAGTGCAGTGCCCAACAGCTTTGTTGGCAGCTGACACTACTGCAACAGGTACAAAGGTCCAGGTTTATTAGGAAGTAAAAATAATATCTATCTACTTGCCCTTTCTCCTCTTTCTCTACCATTTCCCAACCTTGTTTCAAGCTTATTTCATATTATTTTATAAGACTTTGAATTAAAACTTTTCTCTTGAAATCTCTACAGTGAAATTTAGAATGCTATTCTTAGGCTGTGATCCCTGTCATAAATTTATGCAGGTGGGGTGGGAGGGGGACATACTTTGTCATTTTTATCCCCGAGCATTGTAAAAGAACTGTTAGAACTAACAGCAGATATATCTTGCTTTTTTTGTTTAGGACATATTTAATAAATGTCATCCGGTACACTTCCTAAATTCCAGAGCACTTGGTGTTAAAGACAAATGTGTTGCTGTGCCGAAGTAAGTTGCTTGTTTTAACTGCCCTTCTGTTCTGGTGATGCAGAATACCTTAGAGTGTTACACTTTTAATACAGCCAGAAACAGAGAAACAATTTAAATACTTCATATTTTTTTTAGAGACTAGGTAGCCTATTTATATGGGTTATTTAATTTCAGGAGAGTTCATACCTGGATATGAGTAGGTACCTATGCACGTGCATGTATGTGGAAGGTCACATTTGCCAGGTGATTTTTTTGAAATCTGAAGTGAGTTGAGGCCAAAATATTTTTAAGAACTTGCATTGGGGATTGCTTGAAAGGTTGCATTTTTGGCAGGGAAAAAATGTAATGGATTCTGAAGTAGGATCCTTGGTCACAAATGTGTGTACGTATATAAAATCTCTAAGACATTTACAGTCTCACAGAATAGCTGAGGTTGGAAGGGACCTCTCAAATTCATGTAGTCCAACCACCCTGCTGAAAGCAAGGTCGTCTGGACCAGATTACCCAGGGTTGTGTGCAGTTGGGTTCTGAAGATGGGTGGAAACTCCACAGCTTCTCTGTGCAATGTTCCTTCCGTACTGTTAGGGAGATGAATTATTGGTATTCAGGGATACACAGGAATTTTCCTATAGTTACTAGAGTGGTTACCAACCTATTTAAATTATTTGCTCATCAGTAATTAATGTTTTCATCCAACCACATAGACCTAATTATTTTTATGATGGTCTACTTCTTACATACTCAGTGGATTCAGTTAGCTTCTAATTCATAGTTGTTAATTGCACTACCTATGGTAGAGTTTTGCTTCCTTTGCTTAGAATAGGGAATGGACATCTAAAGCAACTCATTTTTTACAGGTTGTTCAATGGCCAAGGCTAGATCACCTGGTTTATACAGATTTTGGGGTTCAGTCATGGGAAACAAAGCATGTGGTGCCACTTGATATCCGGCTCGCTTTCTTATGTGGCTGCGGTTGTTGAGTTTGGAATTCTGGCTGTATTTTGTGTCAGATTGGCTAGGGTTTATTATTCACTAATAGGTGGTGAAAGTGTTTTTATGTACAGAAATGTATCCTGCATATGATTATTTTTTGATCAGATATAATTATCTTGTAATTAAAAGGAAGAAAAAGTAACACAGCTCACTATGTACATCATGAAGTATAAAATCAAGATGGCAAGCAATGCAAAATTATTTTAAATGGTTAGAAGTTGACATCTTCACAATCTTCACAATCAAGGTTTTCTTTTAAAATCCAATATCAGCCAGAATTATTTTTGCTTTTTTTTTTTGCTGTATTTTCCTTAGGGCAGTTTCTGCTGACACAGTTTCACTTAAAGTCTGTAATCTGTTTCTGTCGAAGTGCATACAAGACCAGTACCTTCTGCAATTATTAAAAAACGCAGACAGTATCAGCACCTGGGTTGCTGCTGAAATTGTAACGTGTCACACAGCTAAGGTTTGTCATTGTTTATTGTGCCATTAACTACAAAACAGTTATTTGTTATTATCTATGAATTGCTATGTAGCAAACCTGCAAGAAATATTCTGAAATACACCTGTGAGTGGGCAGTTAACAATTTGGTTTGTTGTCACAAGGAGGGTCTTGGATGCTTTTTAGTAGCAGGTGTCACAACCGAACAGAATGTAAGAAATGGGTTGTCTGATGGGAATACAGGTCAAACTTTTATCGAGGACACCTGAGTGACAGAAAGAGAAAAACTTCGTGTGAAGGGAAATGTTACTACAGTCAGTAATTTTGATAAAAATTTGAGAAAGGAAATACCTCTTCTTCCTTCTCATTTAATTTTATTATATAGATTTACCGTGTATATATATGTATATATTATTTTCTTAATTTTTTTCCAGCGGCAGGTGAGCTTGTTATCAAAATTTCTTCTTATAGCAAAATGCTGCTATGAGCAAAGAAATTTTGCTACTGCAATGCAAATCCTAGCAGGCCTGGAAAATCTTATTGTACGACAGTTACCAGTAAGTTTGGGGCTCTGTTCTCTAACCATTTTGCTTAATATAATCTTGTTCCAATATGGACATTAATGTGAAAAACAAAAATATATTCTGTTTTATTGTAAGGCCTGGAAAATTTTACCTGCAAAAGTAGCTGAGATAATGGAGGAACTCAAGGCTGTTGAGGTATGGTATAAAGTCCTTAATGCAAAATTACATCTTTGGGGTTGGAGAAGGTGCAGGATCTGCTTAAACAGGTGTCTCTGCAGGATGAAAACAATAATTATTACTTTGTATTATGAATTTAATTTGATTGAAGACTTTTTACTCCTAATCCAAGAGTTTACATAAATTTTGATCTCAGTATTTCTTTAACTTGTGTCCTGTGTGACAAATCAAAATTTCAAAAGCAAGCTAAAAGATTAGATATGCTACATTGCATTAGAAGATTTCTGAAGAAGCTTTGGAGCTGTAATGTGTTCAGAAAAATTTTAAATGTTTATTTTATTGTAGGCATTCTTTTATTGATCTATACGATTTTGAAACATAGAGCGAGGTTTTAAAATGCAGTTCTGCCTGTGATTTAGAACAATTAAAATTATGTATGAAGTATCTTTAGCTTAAAGTTACTTTATTTATTTGGGTACTTTTAAAAGGTTGCCACTAGATGAATTCATAGTGTTGTCTTCAACTTCAGTGCCAAAAGTTAATATTCATGACAAATAAATAAATAGTGTTAAGTACATGGAGAACTTGTAAAGCCTTCCCCAATACTTAATGTGAGATTAATCTGTGTGCATTTTTTAACTAGGTGTTTTTAAAAAGTGACAGCTTATGCCTAATGGAAGGAGATAGGTTCAAAACTCTTCCAACAATTCCATCAGCCCATGTTTTGGCTATGCATGTCCAACAACTTGAAACTGGAGGATTCACAATGACAAATGGAGCTCACAAGTGGACTAAACTTAGGTAATTATTTTAATTATGTATCATATCACCTATATTTTTTATTATACTATTGTCTAATGAGATAATGAGAGCTAATGCAGCATTTCACAATTAACAGTTCAAATAGTTTCATTTGTTTAGATATGTAACTAGAGATACATATACAATAGAATAAAATGCTTGATGCCTTTGAATTTCCTTTAAAGTTTGTTTTTGGTTTATGCTTTTGTTTTTATCATCAGCAAAACAAACTAACCTTTTTTACCGTATTCTCTTACAAGAAATATTGCAAGAGTTGTGAGCCAAGTTCATGCCTTCCAAGAGAACCCTTATACGTATGCACCAGATTTCAAGCTGCAGTCTTACCTCAGACAAAGAATAACTCGTTTTAAAGATGCAGACATTTCTGCCTTGGCAGCTGACAACTGTGCCAACTTCCATCAGATACCAGCAGAAAAACATTCTCGAAAAATTCAGGACACACTGCGCAGGATGAAAGCAACATTTCAGTAATTATTTATGTTTCATCTGTTCTGTTCTGGGTCTAGACTGTAAAACTGGATTAAGTTGACTTTGTCTACTGGACCAGTTTCCAAGCAAATACTTAAGTGAAGTGACAGAAGATACTGTCTCAAGTTGAAATTATTATATTTCTTAACATGGAATTATAAAATGCTGACTAATGAGATTTGAATCACTGGCAACTGGATGGCAGATCAAAAGAATAAAAAAGAGAGATAAAATTCAAGAGAGTATAGATGAAAAGGATTATTAATTTTGTTACTCTTCTTTAGCATAAATAATTAATTAGCCTGAAAACCAATATCTAAAAAATACTGTGGGAAAAAAGTTAAAATTACAGCTTCCGTTGCCAAGTTTGCCTAGGAGACTTCAAAACATAGTTCATTAAAAGTTGAATCTATTTTTATATAAACACAGTACACTTATATCCTGTAACATTGTGCATATAATTCAGGAACACAGATCCTCTGCTATTCGTTGACTGTTGGTGTGTCTTGCTTTTATGTTGTATATTATGAAAACTGTAACTAACTTAAATAATTGGCCATCTATTTCTCCTACCAAGGAAGGAGAGAAATGCTACCCTTCAACTGGTTTTTTTTGTTTGTTTGATTTTAAAGTCATCAGACTAACGTGTTTCCAAATGAAAGTAAGATCTTAATGTAAGTATTACCAATATGTTGCTCTGCTTCTGCACTCCTGGCATTGTGAAGACAGTAAATGTGAAATTGCTTTTTTTATCTGTATTCGGCACAAGAGTCACTTTGCCAATTTATGTCTGTCTGTATGTGTGCACATTTGAGTATGGCTTTTGCTCCTGAGGTTGTTTTTGTAGATCACAGTGCTCCAGCAGCATCCAGCGGAAGACAACTGTGTGAAATCTGGATCTGCAATTTGTAAAACGGTGGTGCTAACCTATTCATAGAGCTTATCCTTACAAGACCTTCTAAATTGCCATGCAATGTGTCGCTATTGCTAGAAAATTTGTTGAGCTACCCAGGTTTATGCAAGGCCAGAATGTTAAGGCTACAAATTAGTTACAAATACAAGTATTTCTACCAGAGGGAGCAATGGTAGTGTTGAATGAGAAGCAGGGAAGGGCAAGAAACCCTTAAGCATTGTTCTGAAAGTGATTTGCTTAGAACTGTGTTTAAAAAAAATGAAAAAGAAAATACTTTGAGAGAAGTGAAGGGCAGATGTGAAGTAAGTATCTCATCAAGTGTTAGTGATGGAGAAGAATAATGATGGAATAAAAACTGGGAGTGTGTACGTGTCTGGTATTTTGCAGCTGTACTGTTGTGTTTGACAGAAGTGCATGTGCACATGCTAAACTGTAGCTTTCTCAATGTATAAGAGGAAGGCTTCTCCTTTTCTCTTGTCAGTAACAGCAATATTACATCTCAAGCCTCTCTCATCTTCCTCAGTAAAAACAAGGTGTGTCCATACTTTCCATTAAATACTCAGTTACTTTTCCCTACTAGTACAATAATACTAACTTCTGGCTCTTATTGGTTTAAACACTGGAGAACTCAGTCCTCAACAGGGTTTTCTTGCCTTTGTTCTACTTTTAATATGATTTATTTTATTAAACATATGTAGGTTTAACGTGTTGTTAATTATAGTATTCTGACTTACCCTTAGGGAAGTAAATCATGTTGCTATTTCTCTAAAAATTGCCAAATGTGAAAACATTTAATCTTTACCTCCTACCTTTATATAATATAATGATTTAAAAATGTTAATGATAATGTTACCTTCAGACATACATTTCATGTATTTTATCATGTATGCATTTATTTTAAATAATTGTTTTTATTAGTAGTTATTTGGGGTTTTATCAATTAAAAATTACCATTCACTTAAATCCACACCTTGCCTTTGAAAGACAGCAAAATTTTACGTAGCATAAGCTTTACTAATGTAAAGTACTCCACAAAACTTGCTAATCACATGATCTTAATAAATTCATTTTATACAGTTACCAGTCAGACTTTTGAAATCGCTTTTGTGAATTTTCTTGTCATTTATATTTTGCACTCATGGGAATTAGCTCACATATTTCTTAGCTCTGTGTTACTACATCTAGAAAATATTGCTTATTCTATGACAATAACTAGTGCTATACAAGATTTTAAAAATCAGCTCATGTGTCCTGTAAATGCTTCAGTGTATCAAACCTTATATTGGTATAAGCGCGTAGCATTGAGTTATGGTCCTTCTTTGGGGTGTTTCCATCAATCAGACATTTCAGATTTTGTGTTTAGGCACCACCCCAAAACAACAACAGCAACAAATGTTAATAGCTATTGAAAAAAAAATCCACTCCTTTGCAAGGAAACTAGTTTGGTTTTGTCCATGAGCAGTGAGGTATGTGCATCTTATATGACACAGATTTCAGAAGAAAGGTACATCTAGCATATTACTTGTATTGCTTATTTATGACTAACAAGCAGTAGGGGTTGAGCTAAAGTTTTCTCTCTTTGTGGGGAATGTCCTTTAAGAAAAAAAAAATGGGATAAAATGTATCAAAGAAACATGTTCATTTTTATCTAGTTGGCAAAATATTATTGGCATCAGTAATCGTAGTGCATAAGTGAGGGACTTTGCAATCTGGCCCTGTGCTTCCATTCCAATAACAAACTAAAATTTTTGGGGAAAAAAAATTGAGTTTGTTCTTTAAGCTAGAATTGTCACCAGCTATCCTAGCTCTTCTTCATTTTTTCTACATTTCCCTCATCTTGCTTTCATGTTAATTTTTCCAGCAGTGACCCAGGGAGTTCTGAAATGAAGTCTGCTCCTTGGGACCCTTTCCAGTTGCTCTGTGTATTGGTGCTATTTCTGTGTCCCTGTGCAGATGTTTGCCCCCAGGATCTCTGGGGTTTTGACTCCTCTTGTGAGAGAGCTGGGAAGTGTGTCCTTGTTACACCAGCTCCGTTAGAAATCAAGTTTCCAGCTCCAACACCTCCAGAAGCCTGCCAGGAAACAGGGATGGATTCTATTGGATCCTATGAACCATTCTGTAGAATCCCAAACTGGGGAGCTGGGACATAATTAATGAATCAACACTGATTCATGATTCTGACAATTGCCTTTCCTTAGAAAATTTTCAGCCACTTCTAAACTTTGCTTTGGTATTAGTTTGGTTTCATAAGCATTGCTGAGACTCATCACTTCTGTGAGTACTCTGTGTGATTTGCAAAGGATTAAAACTTGAGAAAAGCTTTTAAATTAAAAAATAAATAAACTACAGTTAGAAAGGAGAAGAAGCCATCAGTTGTTTCAGTGTTAAACATACAGTTGATTGCTTCAATCCTTGATATTATGATGGTGGAAAGAATGCAGATAAACTATTTTTCTCCCTCATGCTTGCTTAAATACAATCCAAAGTATAACCTTGTTTAAATTCCAAGTGTTCTGTTTAGAGATAGCTTTTCTTTTTCTTTTTTTTTAGAAAGTCTTTTTTTCTCAAAATGTGGTTTATAAATAATTAGTTTTAAATGTATGCTGAGCTTTGACGGACCCTCAAAGCATTGGCAATGCAGGTTTGAGCAATATTTGAAAACTAAAGTCCTATAAATCAAGCTTAGTTGAGGGGACATCTTTGGGATTTGACTGATTAGGAGATATTCTTCACCTATAAATGTTTTTGCCTTCATTAAGTTACTAGAAATGTAAGACACTGCCCCCACTACGGTTTGGACTATAAAGGTGTTTTGGGGTTTTTTTCCCCCCAAGAGACCTTGTAATTATTAAGCACCAATAAATTACTAATTTGTGGTGGAATATTCTATTGGAGATTTTCATGTGGTTTCATAGTCTGATAATCCTCTAAAATACATACGAGAACGAACAATTCAACCTTTCAAATTTCTGTTTAAAAATTCCTGCAGCAAACAAGTTTGAAGAAACTTTTAATGTGGCTGGTTTTAGTCTATCAGTGAATGACAACAACTCTGCAAATAGATGCTTATTTGTGTCATATGTGATAAAATTCATAAACAGTAACAGTAGCAAATTATTCACCCAAGTAGCAGAATTCCAGGATAATCAGCTGCACAGTCGTAGACTAGGATTACTGAGATTTCGTGGAAAATGGGAAGATAAAGTCACTTCTTTTGGGGAAGAAGTGTCTTGATATCCCTTCAAGATATCTCCTAGTTCTCAGTTTCTTGATGCAAGGAAGGGAAAGGGCAAAGGGCTTGAAAAGAAAAGACTGAAAAACAACAGATAACTCCTGAGATGACAGTACAGATCCAGACATGAGCAAAGTAGCTTTTCTCCATGAAGGTAAACTGCAGGTCAAAGGTTGGAAAATTCTGTTAAAGACCATTGTTGGGAATACAAAATCTCCCAAATTAGTTTATTTAAATAAGATAATTGACTGAAACCTAGAGAAAGATGTGGCGAACTCAATAGAGTGCCAAAAAACTAAGTTTTGATGTTTGATCAACTAAGCTGATGAAATATTGAATATCCTAGGCTGCATGTAAAAGTTGCGAGGATGATGTATTTTGAAATGTCACAAATAGTCTCTCATTTTTTTGTCTCTCCAGACCAAAGGATGTATTGAAGTACACTGTGCTCACATCCCTACCCATACCACCTTCTTATCCCTCTGATGACAGCCAGGATATGATTTGCTCTGAGCCCGGCATGAGCACACTTTAGATATAGCTTTGGGTATATAAGCTAGTGCTGGAACCATAGGGAATAATCTTACTATTTAAGATTTTACAGTGTTTAATAGATAAACTGTTGAAACTCTGAATGTGGAAAGCAATCAAGATGAAAGTTACCATGAGACAACAGAGTTCATGATTCAAAGGAAAGAAAGAGATGAAAGAAGCAGAATAATAACACTGGGCTTCAAAAAAGCAAACTTCAACAAACTCAAGGAATTGGTACATGAGTCCTGGGGAAGGAATTGAAAGGCAAAGAAAAATTCAAGAGAGCTGAGAGTTTCTAAGAAGAGTTTCTAAGGCCATATTTTAAGTATAACAACAGTCTATCCACATGCAAGGGAAAGAAAACTCAGAGAGCACTGTGGCTGCATTAGGGGCTCATCAATTACCTGAAAAAAATTTAAAAAAAAGAATACTGGAAAAAAGAATAGAAACAAGACGGCTGCATTACCAAGAACAAATATAAAAGAACAGCACCACAGGTTAGGAACAAAACTGGACAGAAAAAAAAGTTTATATCAGCAAGGGAAAAGCAAAACAATAAAAATGGATTTTGAAATATTTTTCTATTATACAATAAGAGCTCTCTGCTTACCAGAAGAGGTGAGTAAGTATCAGATGGTGCAAAAGCCTGGAGTGCTTGCTGTTCCACTGCCTCCCCTCTAAACAGTGCATGTCATGATCAAAGTTAACCAGGAATGCAGGTCAGAGGCTATCAAGCTAATTAGATGTATCATAACATTGATTTCTGATCAAATCTCTTCTATAATAATAAGGAGGAAAACTGAAATCATCTTGGAATTACTGTATTTTTGGTTGAGGAAGAATGAGTGAGTTCCCAGAGAACCAGAAAATAATACTGCTTTTTAAAAATGGGCAAGACCACAGGAATGAGTGGAAAGGTGAGGTAAAGAGAATGACAGAGCATCAGCCAGGCAAACCTTGACACTAGAAGACTTACTGAAAAAGCTGTCTAAAAATCTGCAAGCATAGAGACTAATTTAAAAGGCTGACATTCTTTTGTCCATGAAGTAATTTTTAAATAACCTAATGGTCAAGGTAACTGTCCCAAGAGAGAAAAACAGCATGTTGTACGTTGAAGTCAGTAAACGCCTTGACAACAGATCCTCCTGGCTTGATTATATATTTGGTCTCTCAGATTCAGATGATGAGCCTCTAAGGTGAATACACAACTGGTTAATACATCATTTCAAAGGGTAATTACCATGCTTGTTAAATTATGAAAGTGAATTGAGTTGGGGTTAGGACTATCCAGATGTTATGAGTGAAAAGCAGGTGCAGATCCCTCAGGGACTAGGGATAAGTGAGAGCTTTGGCTTTATCAAAAGTGTAGCATTCCCACAGTGGGAATTCTGGAGCACCAATCAAATGAGGACCCAATGCAGTGGAGCCCTGCTCAGGAGTGAAGCTCCAGGGAAAGTGCTGTGGGGGTGAGTAATGAAACCTGTGCTAATTAATATTTCATACATGTGCAATGTCCTGTTTTGCTCATTAGCTGCCCCATGTAATGCGGGTGCTGCTGTCTGAATTCCAAGATCTGCAGATGGCCTTCACCTTGGCACCCGCGCAGATGGGGGGAAGCAAAGTATTCTGGCTTACAGTAATGAGATAAAACGTGCTGGGTTCTCAACACACTCGGGTGGGAGAAGGGAACTATCACAGTCACAGTAAGAACAAGGTAAGACCTGCTTGGGACTCTGCATACTCTGATGATGGAGGAAAACTATCCAGGGTTACCATAAGGAAGTCTTCTCACAGCTTACACTGTATGGAATATGTAGGAATGTCTGTGAATTTTACTGTTGAGATACAAGGTGGGATGGAAAGCATACTTATACAACATACAAGCTTAGAACTCACAATAATCATGCTAACAGTTGAAATTTCAGCTTAAAATCTTATGCTTTTGAAGGATAAATATTAAATTAAAAATAACTACAGAGCTTCAGTAAAAATCTCTGGGGACTATAACAGATCACAAGCTGAATCCATGTGTATAGTTTTCAAAAAGAAAAGAAAAAGGTGGGAGGAGAAGACCTGAGGTGTACTACACAAGAGCTACACGTGACACAAGGTAATTATTTGCTCTGTTTGGCAAGAGAAGCATCAGCAGGAATACTTTACCTTTTAGGCACTGCACCTAGGATACACACAGCCAAAATGAGAGAGTAGAGGATCACAATAAGTATGTGTTTAGAAACATAAACTGAGAAAGACTGAAAGAATTGGACTTACATAGACAAGATTGGATTGAGCCGACCTGTGAATGTGAAGTGTTGCTATAAAAAGTTGTAATAGCTGCAGAGTGATGTTTTTTTTCATGTTCTGTGAAGTTTGAGTACTTAATTTTGAAACAAGGCTGATTTTGTTTCAGTTTTTACATTGGAAAGCTGCATAGGAAGCACTGGAATAGGTTACTCATCTGTAACACACCTACAGGATCTGCTTTCCTGTGAATTTTTAAGAACAAGTGAGATAAAACTCCATCATAAGTGCACAGGCCCCCTTGTTCCTGTAAAATGAGAGGGACTCAATAGGGATCTTCAGTAAACTAAATTGGACACTAATGCAAATACCTACCTGGATTCAGGGAATTATTTTAATTTCATTAATAATTTGATTTTATTCCAGTCACTTCAATTTGCAGGGATTTATTTGCATTCTTCCACTGATACGTACCAAAAAGTAGGTGATGCTGGGGGATGAGTTGCTAGAACTGATGTCAAAGATGTTTTAGAGGGATGCTGAATTTCCTTTCTATACGTAGGCTAATGCCGTGGAAAAGGGACTTGATGCTAAAAGCAGCAGCAGAGGAATTAGAGCCCAAGCCTGCCAGGCACATCCATGTGCTGGGTGAGTCGTCTTAGCTGCCAGGAACTGAGTGACCATCCCGGGAGTATTCCTGTGTACGTATGGCACTCAAGGACATGGTTCAGTGGTGAACTTGGGTTAAGGGCTGGACTCGATGGTCTTAGAGGTTTTCTCCAACCTGAATGATTCCCTGATTCTATCACTGCCTCAGCTAAACTTCTACTGCTTGCCTTCCTTTATGTAGCAGCTTTCTGGATGTGAAGTCTCCATATAACCAGGAGATGGCACAAGAGGCCCTTTGCAGCGTTTTAGATGTTGATGCTGCACCGGGAGCAAAGGAAGCGTGAAAAACGATCGGCCGCCCAGATGTCTGCCCAAAACCTGCCCGTTAGAAACATGCGAACACAAAATGGCAGGGGTTTTTATATCCATTTGTGAAACGAACATGTATTTACATTCAGCGTTCAGCTGCTCCCTTTGATCTTTTAGAGAACATTCACACACATCGTCGTAGTCTTAAATCCTATTTACCTTCTATCTATGTGTAATACACTCATTTCTGTAAAACCTGGCAAAAGAATTACACTGCACTGTCCTGAGGAAATGTAGACATCGAACTGCAGGTTGAGTTAAGCAGTGTTAAACATCTCAACCTAACTACATTCGTGTTCTCACCCACTGAGCCCGGTTTTCCCTTATCAGTAAACTAAGGAAATGTCAGGACATGTCTGTGCTCCCTGTTTGGAATAAGTGAAAGCAGACATACAGTGTCATTTAACCTCTGTTGCTGCAGTTATATATTCTGCCAAAGTTATTCTCTTCTTCAGGCAATAGTAACATTTGCAGGATAGTTGATGGAAGTGACTGGAATAAAGAAAATACGAAGAAATGGTGTATAGCAAGGAATACAGATGAAGGGGAGAAATAACTAGAAATGTGAAATGGAGAAGAGCCTTGAAGTCAGAAAAAAAAATGGTAAGGATTATTTCCATTTAATTTGAACAGACTGGTTTTGGAGCAATACAAAGACCTGATTTATTTCAGGTGTAAGTTAGGGGAAGGAAGAGTCAGTAAAACATTTTCACTGCTGAGACCAATGCATTTCAAAGCGGCATTGTATGGCATAGACCAGGAAGGGCACAGAGCGTGATAGATGTCCCAGGGCTGCCAGCTGTGATAGCTCGTTCTCCTGCTGACTGACTCATCATGCTCAAATGCTAACTCTAAAATCAAGAGGGAAAATTATTCATTCTTTAATAGCCAAAAGTGAAAAGTTACTTTCAAGAATAATAAATGCTTTGGTCAGTATAATTTCTTTCATTTCTTTCCAAATTTCTTTAGAAAGTATTTGTGGGAAGTATGAATGTAATGGAAAATTTCTGATTTAATGCATTTTTACTTTTGTATGTTGCTAAATGTAACTTCAGAAATAATCATCATGAAAAAAATATCTTTCAGCAAAGACTGACAAAGAAAAAGGCCTTGATGTAAAATGTGAAGTTAGCCTCTCTGTTAGGTTTTGAAAAGATTGCAAGGTGTCTAAGTGTGTCTAATTGTTTTTAAAGTCTAATTTCTAGCCTAAACAGAATTAAACCAACTACAGACTTCTGAGCAGTTTCATTTGAGCAGTGTCCATAGAGATCTCCCTCTGGCAATATGATAGCAATGAGTGCTGAAGTAGGATTTACATTGCTGAAACTTGGATGGTTTTCCAACTATAATAATTTGTCTAATAATAAATAAATAAACAAAAGACTCTGCTGTGGTACCTTGCTTCTGTAACAACAGCAGTACATGTTTTAAATGTGGTCCTGCTTCATACTGAATTTGTCTTTTTTTAATGTAAGCTTAAATTGGGGTAAGGAGCCATAAAAACAAGTAAGTGTTTCTTTCTTAATATTTGCAGCATGTCTCTGTAGAATATATATATATTTAAAACATTTCACTGACTCTGTTTAGCTGCTGGTGGCAGCCTTGTGTTAAGGAGCCATGGGAGCTCTTGGCATTTTGAGTGCTGTGTTGATTTAGATCAATTCCAAACATGATGAGACATTTAATTTTCATCTGTGCATTGTCACTATGTTTATACCAGGCCCTCCTGGTATTTCTGCACATATGGTCTTTAAATGCCTCATAGAAAAGTAGCTCTTATTCTGTCAAAGAGGAACGATAATAATAATAATTGATAGTTAAGAGATTGGTTGGAGGCCATTTGTAATGCTTTTAAGTCCTAAATAGTGATTACTCAGAAACAGAATGTTTGGATAAACACACCAGGGCAAAGACCATGTAAACTGCATACCTGATGCCAGCAGCCCTTGCTTCCCTGGGCAGACCTTCATGGGAAATCTGCATGTCCACAGGTGAACACATGTCCTCTGTGTGGCATAAACCGCATGGGTTTCACTCTTTGTGTTGCATCACCGCCTAGCTACTCCTAAGAACCACACACTCCTTCTACTCTAGTCTCGCAGGACCCTCCAATGTTATGGGAAAGGGTCACCTGCTGGTGACCCCTCCTTGGGCCTTGCGTACCCACTGCAGCAAGGCCAAGTGGTGGCACTTCTCCCTGGTGCCTGTGGCGAACCCAAGGCAGTCGGCAGCCTCAGCTGCTCTCTCTTCAGTTCCTCCATAGCTCCAATAGGGAGAGGATAGCTCAGCACAATCCTGCCCCTCTGCAGGGCTCTGAGCTGGCTTACTAGGGCAGAGCTGAGCTTTGGCCTGGAAGATGTGGAGCCACAATAGATTGTCAAAGGCCGAGTTGTTATCCCAAAATATTTCTATTATCAGCTGGCTAGTAGGCAGCCAAGTAGGACTGGGTAGTTCTGCAGAATCTCCTCAGCATGAGACCAGTGTTGTGTGTGAAGATTTCTGCAAAGCTGAAGGGGAAGGTGCTGCCTCCCCTAAGAGGGCAGCTGTGTATTCTGCAAACATCTGCATACAGTATTGCCATTATCTATGGTAAATGGATCTCCAGACTCCTGCTAGTGGCAATCATGTTGGTATGTCTGAGCTCTTTGTCTCTACCTCCCTGTAGCAGCAGAGTAAAAGCTGCTATCTGTCCCTACTCTGACAAATTTCATTAGCATGAGCAGGTTTTCATCCCGTTGGTAATATCCCTTGATTTTAAACATGATATTTCTGAATCACAGTTCAGCAGGAGATTTTCAAACAAGCATTTAATGAATAACAGATAGAAACAGAAAGAAGGCAGCTTAAGAATTTTAGATAAAATTAAACTAGCAGCTGTTAAATATTGTAGCAGTCATTACATTCAGAAGTCATCTGCTACCTGTCCAGGAGACTTACACATTTTATGTGTAATGGAAATGAGATTTGGTTTAATCTTGTCACACTATGATCAATTTGCGTCTCTGGGAGCTCAGCATTTGACACCATCTTTCTGCAGTGCCATTTGCTTCAATACAACGCAATTAATAAACCAGCAGTGTATAAAGATGTAATTTGCAGCTCAGATGGTAAAAAGTCTTCAAATCAGTAAAGGCAGATTTATCAGTGGATGACAAAACTCAAGATTTTCTATTTTTAGAGCTCCATCATAGGTCATGTATTCTTTTTGTCCTTTGTTTATACTTATGCATATTATTCTGTAAGAACTAAGACTGGAAATAATTCTGGGCACATGGGACATATTTAGCTCATTGGGATGGGATTGTTCCTCATCTGTGATGCAGAATGCTGTTATGGTGATCAGAAATATTTAAATTGAGAAGGAAGCTTGCAGAAAAGTTACATTTTCTTTTTCTGACATTCACGAGAATTAGTCCTTGAGAATGGCATTTTGCCTGACTGCAGGGGAGGCTTGGCAGGATTCTGCAAGCAAGCAGTGGCACCGATATTCCCAGTTCTGACTGGAGAGGTGGCTGCCAGGCAACGTGTTAAATGCAGCTTACTCAAGGGACTTGTCCTTCAGTAATTCAGTGAACAGAGCACATTCCTGTAAGTCTCCTCTCCATCTCCTGCCTGCTTGGTCTGCTCTGTGAAATATGTTGCCAGCAGGACTGTCTAATGCTCAGAAGTTCTGGTACTTTAAAATATATCTGCAGGTTTGTGGTGGGGGAAGTTTTCACGTTTACCTAAAGAAAAGAATAGTTAAAAACCTGAAATATTCGA
>VZTF01002829.1:231927-243411 GCA_013397755.1 Cnemophilus loriae | reverse complement strand
GGGAGGGTAGGGGTGTGTGTGGGTGTGTGTTATAAAACAGGAAATTTAAAAGCAGTCTTGTACAGTTTGGTCAAGTAAGCTTTCTAAACTTTCCATCGTTAATCAGAAAATGCTTGGGAATGATAAATGGATGAGGGTTCTAGTAATTAGATATCAAACAATTTTATGTGGTGAAAAAGCCCCACAAATATATCTATATATATATATATATATAGATATATATACCCCATATATGTGGGTGTCCCACAGACTTTGTCCATGCTAGAGGTGTTTGTGAATTTCTTTAGGTGGATAACATATATGGGAGGCATTAATGCTTGAATGTTTATTGACATGTTTTTACACCTTTTTACTCCAGGAAGCTTGTTTCGTGGGCTCGGGCTGCAATGTCAATCCCTGCCTACACAGGCCAGAAACAAAGGGCTCTAGGAGGGCTCTGGTCATGCATGGTTGTCGTTCTAAATCAGTTATTAGACACCTTTAAATAAAGGTGACAATCGTGTTTGTATTTTTGTTTGGTTAGAGACAAACTCTTGAACAGTGTCATCACTGGTAGAGCAGAGTAGGACTCAGAGTATGCCATGAAAATGAACAATCAAGAAGAGACAGAGCCTAAAAGGGGTTCACAAGTCAAACTTGAATATAGTTCAATTAAACAATTTTCTGGCAAACAAAAAACTGTAGGATTTCCTGATGAAGAGATATAGCAACTATATTTGGAGTGGACAAGAGGTTGAAATGTTTGGTTTAGGAAAAGATTGACAAAGAGGATTTTAATAAAACTTTTTACTGGATTAATATAAAGAAAAAAGTATATATCTGTATATTAAAATTGAATGCATAAACTAAGTAGGAGGGTTTCAGCCTTCAAACCTCTGCCTCACCAACAGTCTAAGAAATAGTTAGAACCGTGGTTACAGTAAATTATCACAGAGAGAGTGAAAGTTGAGAAATGCTGCTGGAGTGGCAGAATAACAGGTTGGCCAAGTCACAGGGTAGACAGACAGCAGAGCACTGGGTTTGTGTGCAGGTGGTGAGTGACTGTAAAGCTGCAGGCACGAACAAGGACAGATAAATAAGATATGCAGTCATCATTTCTGGAGGCAGACTGATACCAAGCTGGGGTGTCATAGGAGTTATCAGTGCTGTGGAAGTCCCGCTCTGTTCTTGCACAGGAGGAGAGGGTGAAAAGGGGAGGGAATTCATGGTTACCCTGCAGTAAAAAAATGCCCATAAAGCACCAAGAGCCTTTTGTCAATATACTACAGAGGCTTTACTGCAGAAGCTAAGTGTTCCTGTTGCACACAAAACCCAAAGATGAACGGAAACATTTCTGAGACACACATAAGGTAGTAAGAATAAAAAGAGGCGTAGTAAGATAGCAGAGAAATCTGGATGACTTGCACAGCTGCAAGAGAGCTGGGAGGGAAGATATTACATGAATTTTGTAACCTCAGCAGAAGTCTCAGCAGAATGTGAATTCTAAGGCAATAATTGTCATTTTTTTGATTCTTTAGTCCAGAAACCGTACTTTTATATCAACGACCGGAAGCCTGTTGATTAATAGAATCTAATGACCTTGACATTTACCTTTTACTGTTTCACAACCTTCTCCTCCAAACCCCTCAGCGTGTGCCTGGTGCTTATAACCTGATGCTGCAAGTCCCGGAGAACGCAATGAGTTTCTCTGCTTGCCTGCCTGAGGCTGTCTCGGGAACGCACTGCTCAGCCCAGAGAGGAGCAGGCTTGGGAAGAACCCTTTGAACAGTGGACCTGGTGCTTGAAAAGGGATGGAAAATCAAACTCCAAGGGAAGGGAGATCGGAAGCAGGAGCGTCCCCTCTCCCTCCAAGGAGGAGCGTTCCCTCTCCCTCCAGCGGCCGGGGATGCTGCGCACCCCCGGGGGTAAATTCCCCAGCGCCATTTGAGGCTGCTCAGCTCCATAAATGCCATTTGCATGGGGATAGGATGTAACAAGAGCTGTAAATCACTGACGGCGGAGAGAACTCCTCAGGGGCAGACACGGCGGAGCCGAGCCTCCGCGAGCTGGGGCAATGTGTGAACGATATCTTTTGTTGGGGGGGAGGACTGATAGCAATTAGATGATACTTATCTGGCCCTTTGATGTGTATTTACACAAACAACGTTTTCCTCCAGGAGCTGCGGTATAAAGGAGAGGCCCGTTCTCCCCGACACCCTCCTTCCCGGCATCTCCGAAACAAGGCGGGATGACTAAGGCCCCTTTCTCCGTGGAATGGTTGTCCCAGAGCAGCCAAGCTCTGAAGAGCCCCACCGAGGGCTCTCCACACCGAGCACCGTCCGCGGGCGACCGGCCCGGCTCCGGCCCCAGCCAGAGCGAGCGGAGCCAGAAGCAGCCCGCGGGCCTGCGGGACAGGAGAGGCGGCAGGAGCAGGGACCGCGCGGCGGCCACTCCCGCCGCAGGTACCGAGGTGGCCGGGACATCCCGGGGCTCCCGCGCGGGGGGCGGGGGGCCTGGGACACCCCCGGGCCCGGGAAGGCATCTCTGCGCGGTGGCTGCTCGGGGGCGGAGGAGGCGGGCGGTTCCCCACGCGGTGCCAAGGCCTGGCTGACCCTTTCCTCCTTATCCCCGTCCCGCGGAGCAGGCGGGAGGCCATCGGGAGCGGGGCAGCCCGTGCCGGAAGAGGGTCCCGAGTGCCCGGGCCCCGAGGAGCCGTGCGGCCGCGGCGGGCGGCGGCTGCGCACGGCGTTCAGCGCGGAGCAGATCAGCACCCTGGAGAGCTCCTTCCAGCGGCAGCAGTACCTGGGCGCGGCCGAGCGCCGGCAGCTGGCGGGCAGGATGCGCCTCTCCGAGGTGCAGGTGAGCGGGGGGCACTGGCGGCGGCGCGGGCTCGGTGAATGGCGACAGCACGGTTCCAAATAACGAGATCATCCAGGCTGGGTGGCGTTCTAACCTCGTCTTTTCTCCTTCCCCCGTCCCCTTCCCACAGATCAAGACCTGGTTTCAGAACCGGCGGATGAAGCTCAAGCGGCAGCTGCAGGAACTGAGGACGGAGCCCTTCTGCAGCCCCGCTCTCCCGTACGGACCTCAGAGCGCTGTGGTGCCCTTGCCGCTCACATTCGTGGCCCGGCCGCCACCCCTGTCTCGGCAAGGGGCTGCCCCTGAGGGCTTCCCTTTGGCCGCCCTGCCGGCACCCGCCCTGGACCTCAGCAGCGCCTGCAGAGCGCAGCCAGTTGGCTTTTGGGCAGCACCCTGCTTCGTCGGGTACAAGGACCCCAGAGCTTTCTTGCTGGGTGTCTGACCCTCTGACACGGACTATGACCAAAGAGGATTTGCACTACTGATACCTGGGCTGCTCTCGTCTGTAACTGCCTGGTGGAGTTATGATGCAGCACCGATCTAAACATTTACAAAGACATGCTGGACAATCTGAATCACGGACTTCAGGCGCTTGCATTTATAGGCAACTGTAAAATATAATCGGGGTGGGACAAACAATAATATAAATTGAATCTTTTAATAAACCTAATTTTTTTTCCAGCTTTCATGTGAATTCGTTTCTCAAGGATTGTAGAGGTATTCATCCTGCCCCAAAAGAAAGCTCCTCTTCATTAAAAGAAGCATAGACTCCTTCTTATCTAGATTTGTTCTGCCCCCCTGCAATTTACTCTGAGTGCAAAAAAGCGTGAATTTCCCTCTGTCTTCTAAAGCAGGTATCCAACCCCTTCAGATACTCACTAGATGAGATTTTCTGTCATGGAACTGTGCTTTTAGCCGAATATGTGGATACACCTGTTACTTAATACTGGGCTTGCTATAGTAGCAGAACAGACGATTTTAAGATTTTAAAAAATGCTTTCTAAATAAGTATGATATTATATCTTAACCTTTTGATGTGCTGCCTCAGTAGATTAGTAAGAACCTCTTACCTAAACAGATCATGGAATGGATCTTGAAATTTCTTATCTACAAAAGAGTATCTAGTCATCTCACATGGAGTTACCAGGGTACACGGGTGATGATCAAAAGAATTTTAACATTCCAAAGCTGCTTTTCCGTAAGTGGCAGTAAAATTCCTTACCACTGTGCTATGCACCTCTAAAATTTGAATAATGGTCTAGTAAACCGATGATCAAAATGGCCTGATTTCAGGCCAGAAAAAGGGCTCTGAGAAACGATCTTTGACTGTAAGTTGACATAAATCTTGCAAAGTCAATTGTCAACTAACATGAAAAGAGCAGTAAAAATTTCCATCACTTTAGAGGTGATCTGGGGTTTTATTAGAAGATTTCCGGTGCACTGGTAATTTGGGCTCCTGTAATGAATGGTCTGAGGGTTCACTGTCAGTCTCCTTGAACATCTTTTGTAAAAGGGGGCCATCTACCACTCGAGTACCCTTGCCTGGTAAAAAGCAACATTATGTGCTGCTGTGGGCAGTGAGCTTTGCAGTCACCTCTGGAAGTTGCCTTGTTTCGTAATCTATGCTGTATTTTTCTAAACTTTTGAGATATTAGTATTTGTTTGTGATTGCATAAATTGTGTGTCTCTAATGCAAGAGTTTCAGCTAAATTAAAAAGGGCTCAAGTGCTATCAATCTTTCTGAGATGTCAGGAACTTTATGCAGTTTTGGATTAAGGAAATTTGTTGACACGTAAGTAAAATTCCCATTCCATGGAGGCTTATTTCCCAAAGTCAGGTATCATTAAACGGTAATATTGATTCAGAGAAATCTCTCTGAGTCTTTCAAACATGAGGGAACTGGAGTGTCTCCGGAAAGCACTGCAATGGTGAATATTTTCCCCTGCTCTGAAGCAGTCACGTTTAAAATAACAAAACAGTAAAGACCAATTAATATGCAATTCACCTTAAAAAAAAAAAAAAGTATTAAGCATTAGGCTCCATGTGGCTATTCTGTTTCCAAGGGAGTAATGATTGAAGGGCTAGGTGTTCCCTTTATAATTTTGTATGGCCACAGAGGAGAGACCCACCACTCCTCCAAATGCTCTGCCCAGCCCGTACAAAAGGAATAATGGTAATAACCCTTCCTGCTCTCAGAAGCCAGAGCGGCGGTATGGGGAGCTGGGGGTGAAGGGACGGAGCACCCTCTGAGGGCACCGGGACTCCCCGCAGCGTTCCGGGAGCGCCCCACCCCCGGTCCAAATGGGGGAGGGTGAAAGGGAAGTGGGCACGGGCAGCACCGCAGCTGGGCCAGGGAAAGTCAGAGAGATGAAAAGGCTCGGGAGGAGAGAGGGAGAACAAAGTGCTCCCGCCTGGCCTCCAGCCAGGAGTGAGGGCTGGTTAGCAGGAGTAACGGGGCATCCCAGCCCTGGGCGTACGAGCTGCAGAACGGCTGGCGAGGCAGAAGCCGATCTCTGTTGGAAAGGGTGCTAATGGTCACTTAACATAATGACTGCTTGGCCACAGGTATACTCAGCAAGCAGATGAAATGCCTTGCTGGTGTTTTGGCAGGGCTAGCTTCCAAATATTGTTCTGTTTCCCGGCAATTGCTTAAATGAACTCGAGAGGTGATGCTCACTTGGTTGAGTCCCTAATGGTATCAGGTTCCTCCGAATGTCTACAAGGTAATTTCTCTCCTACCTGCAAAAATCGGCTTTCTCTAGCAGGTAACTACTACGTTCCAGTGGTCTAGAAAGCTTTATGTGAAGTAATTTCATTTTTGTTAGAGCTGTCCAACTCTGGCACTAAAATGTGAGTGCACGTTTTTCCTTTGATCTAGGAGAAAGAAACTCAGACTTCATGCTTTATTCCTGCTTGTTTGATTTTCTCCTTCACTGTGTTTCAGCCCTGGCAGCAGTAAAGCGGCACTAGTGTCACGGCAGGCCCCTGCACGGTATCAGCCCCTCGCAGGAGATGGGAGCGGTCCGGTTCCGGCACCGCACCCACCGCAAGCCCCCGCAGCCGGTCCCCGGGCAGCCCCAGCGGCGCGGCGGGGAGCACCCCGCCCTCGCGTCTTCAACCGCACCACAATAACCCAGCACCGGAATGCTCGCCGGCAGCACAAAGCGGTGTGGNAAAAAAAAAAAAAGCCGAGGCGATTAGCTGGGGAGGAGTAGTTTAATGCTCGTGGGGTGAAATTGTCGGAACCCCTCGGCCCGGCGGCTTTCGAGGAAGAGGCTGTATAACCTGGAATCTAGGCTCCCCGGGGAGGAAAAGCGGATGGGAGGGGAAAATTGCCAGAGCGCTAACTTCAAAGACTTTCTCCCCTGCAGTGCGTGCGCGGAGGGGGAGAAACCTGATTGAATTAACACCGCGGGGCGGGCGAGCCGCCGGCAACCGCGCTCGGAACCGCCCGTCCCAATTTGGCTAAAGCAGTCATCAGGGGACTGGGAATAGGATCGGGGTATATCACCCCCCTGCAGTCCCCAGACATGGTGGAGCCACTCCAGGGACCTCTTTACAAACTAGATGAAGTTATTCGGCGTTGTGTGCTAATCGAGAGAGATCTCGCACTGTTAGGCCATTACATCTAATTGCTGCCATTATCTCTTTCTTTGATACTCAATTAGATGGCAATTAACTTGATAAATCCCACCGAAGTGGAGGGAGGAAGAAAGAGGAGAGGCTTCTTGGTCTCGGCATGATGCTTGTGTAGACTTTACTACTTTTTCTTTATATTTGTGTCTTAAACGCCTAGGCTTCGACCTAGTGTTATCCTCTAAAAGTACCTAGTGGGCAGCTAATCCCAGCGTCTCTTTGGTATTCAGGTAGGCTAAGTGCTTTAATTCTTATTTCAACTCTTAGTTATTCTAAGGCAATTCTGACAACTGTGGAGGTGCTACAAGTCCCCAGGCAATGTGGCGGTGGCGTGCATAGAAATTCAAATACTAGTTCGTTTCGAGCTAACTTGTACTTAACTTATCTAGGTACTTTGTCCATTAGTTCTGCAAAGCGCACAAAAATGTTTCCCCGATAAATTGTTTTTAATGCAAAGTGCGTGTTTGCTCCCACAGTCGCTGAATGGGAATATCTGGGCTTGCAGCGTGTGAGTCGGGAGGGAAGAGGGTGCAGCGCTGCCGACTGACTCAGTAGCATTTGTCATTTATTGTGTGTTAGCCCGCATTGTTCCCGTGGGCAAAGGAGCGGCGGGGTGATGGCACTGTTAGTGTTCACGGGTACTTCAAACAGAAAAGCATCTATTCCCAAACAATCGATCTCGTTGATGCCTAATTGACTATCTAATAGCACCTATCAGGACATCAAAGGAGACGCTGAATAACCAAGTTAGCATTTCCAAAGGGGAGCAGCGGAGGGTACAAACAGCCATCAGCTGTCCCACCGGCCGGGAGCCCAGCCCGGGCCCTGCGGCTGCCTGTGGGCCTGGGATTCCTGGGGCCCCGTCTGAAGCAGAGCAAACTGTCTTGTCTTGCCTGCACTTTCAGCCGTGTTAAAACCCTGTTCCCTATAGTGAGTTTGCTTACCTCTGAAGGGCTGCTGCGCTTCCCCGGGCTCTCTCCTCCTGCCCGTTTGTGCAGCTAAACATGGGGGTTTTTTTTGCTGGGTTCGAATGCTGGGGTCTTTTTGTTTTGGGTTTGTTGGGTTTTTTTCCTTCTCAGAGTGGAGTGGGTGGCGTTGCAGCTGTTCTTATTGCAGCCTCTATCATCTCCACTTCTCCAGTTTTGTCAAGAAGATACGGGAAAATCTGTGCTTTTCATAAAGATAACTGGGATCTGCCTAAGATGGAGCCACTATCCCAGAACTGGTGGCCTAGTACATCAGCTCTCAATCTATGATACATGCTATGATAGTTTGCTCTGTATATTGTTTTGGGGTTTTTGTTTGCGTTTTCCATGGTCTACTTACAGACATGGCTAGCAGATAGAAAGCTTATAACATGAAGATTTGCCCAGCTATGCTAGCAATTATTCCCCTTGAGAAGGACTATTTTTCTGTTGGCAAAAACGTATCCACTTTTTCTTATGTTTTCATGCAAAATCAGTGGATGGTCTGCTGAAGGCCTTGACACACCAACAGCATTCCTGGGCGATACCATTACTTCAGCATCTGGCAGAGGATGAGTATCTAGTGTCTTGTGCAGGAGATGCTGCAGCCTGAATGATGGGCTGGACCTTCCTTAGGTGATACTTTCATGCTGCAGAGCTGCTGCAGTCCTGCCTGTTCCCATGGGTTTATATTCCATGTGTGCACAAAGCTCCAGATGATGTATTCCCAGACATACCGGTGAGAGAAATCTACCATTTGTCCTTAGAAGTCTTGTAGAGCCCACGTGAGAAGAGCACTCTGTCCTGACAGCTGTATCTGTAATTATCACATCCTGGCACGAATCACTGCACTGAAATTCAGGGTATCATACCGAGGTTACAGGAGTGCGTAAGCTTTCAGTATATATCTTGAAGCAGTAAGCATGTTTCTTATGGTTGTAAGGCTTACATACAAAGGTAGACCATTAAGTATTTTGGAATGTGATTTGGAGAAATGGGTCCACTATGTTCTTAATATAACACATGTAAGAAAAATCCATCAATTTTTCAATATAATACAATATTCTGAAATTCTGAGTATGCAGAATTCTATAGGAAAATACATCATTTTCCCTGAAAACTTAGATTTTTCATCATGTTTATATATCACATCAATTGAATGCTGTAAAAATTTCAAGTGATACAAAATAATTCAATGGAATTAAATTTGTGTCTCATATGAGCCCCATTTTACTGCAGGGTAAGGGGAAGATTTAACTGCAGAGGCAGCACCTCTATCCACCCAGGGTCGTTAAAGTTTTCAAGTTTCTCAAGCTGCCACCTCTTTCTAATGGGAGTTACAATAGCCACATAACACCTTCCACACTTTTCCCATCTGTTCCAGGGTTTTGTGGTCCACAGATGTAGCTACTTTCATCTGGAGTGGGGGGATCCTAGTGTTGGGCTTAAATATCTTGCTAAATAGGCAATTCAGATTTGAATCTAATAAAAAAAAAATCAGTTTTCATTGACTTTCAGCAAACAGTGGGACAGGTCAGATGCTTCGCTGCATTCCCAGCCAAATGAGAGGAGGAAATGGCAGCAGCTCTTCAGGGTTAATAACAGTTCCCTTCTATAAGACACATAATGTATCAATGCAAGTGTTGGTCTCTTTGGGCACAGCACTGAGTGATCATCTCGTATCTGATTTAATTTTGGCTCTCCTGGAGAGTAGTCCCTGGGTGTTTCTGTGTGCCCGGGTGAGGTGCCTGCAAGGCATGGGGGCCCCAAGGCTGCCTGGCTTGGCACAGGTTTCTTCTGCTGGGGAAAAGGTGGCGGAGGCTGCCCTGCTGGAAGCAGGGGGCACGCTGCTTGCTGGGTCCGGGTGTGCTCAGTTTAGCAGCTTCTGAATACCAGTGGTTGTCGTGTATTTTCTCTAAATTTGTTTGGTGAGGTAGTCAGGCTCTGCAGATAATACTCACTGCTTTACCAAGGACAACTTGCTGTGAATGAGTTTCTGTGTGGCAGAACATGAGTTTCTCTGCTTGGATTTGTCCACAATATGGGGTTATTCAGAAATTGCTGTTCTGAAATAAGATGGGAGATAACACAGTGATATGTTTTCTTCAGAAAAAGAGGGACCAAATCCAAGTGGAATAGTTATTAAATCCTGAAGTCATTAAAATTAATGTGCAGGCTCTTCGTTCATTTAGGGAACAGTGAGTGACTTATCCCTGCTTGACTGAAATGTGTCTAGGGTTTAAATGTTCCCGTTACGGTGGTTTTGGTTGGGTCAGTGGCACTCACAGGTATGCGATTCTGATCCAGGGTGGGAGCTCAGTCTCCAGCTGTATTCAACTGCTCTGACATTTGCATTGGCTTGTACCTATCAGCCAAAATGACAGTCTTGTGCCAGCAGTAAGTGAAACTCCTTTAGTGGCTGTGCCCAGCACCCCACAAAGAGCAGGGCGCTCTTTCTGCCGGGGCTGTGCCGAGGCAACAATAGCCTTTCCCATCCCTGCCCTGAGGGGATGGTGTCGCAAGCAAAGCTTCAGGAGGCATCCAGCTCTTGGGCTCTGTGTTCTTGGTAAGGTGTTTGCATTGCTCAGGTGCCTGGGCTTTATCCCTCCCCCGGGGCCAGTGTGGGGACAAGCCGACTTTGTGGGATCGGGAGGGGTCGATAACCCTCTATCCATTCCCGCGGCCACGGAGTTACGGGAACACCTGAGACAATGAAAATTAATAGCTGGGATATGAGGGGTTTTTTTCCAAATGGTTTTCGTAATAAACTGGGGAGATGGTTTAGTTTGGGTTTGACTGACTTTTTTTTTTTTTTTTTTAAGAGAAAAAAGAACCTTCACACCACCCGTATGTGTGGGAATCTAGATTATTGCTGTGTTTTAGAAAGAAGCAGACTCCTGCCCTGTTAGACACAGGTGTATGGTATCCACTCCTTCCGGTGGTGCATCCGAGCAGGAACTCTGGGGGTTTTGGAATCGTCATTGAAATTGAGGTCCTATCAGTGCATTTATCCAGTTAGAGGGATTGGTGCTCGCTTCCATTCTCCTTTAGGCGAGCGTTAGAATATGAGTATTCAAGTATCACTGCTACCGGTGTGCTCGTGGTCAGTGTGGTATTTTTTACTGGCGTGACCAAAAGCCCGATGAAGTTGAACATGAGAACCTGGAGACGGGCTGAGCTGGCGAGATGCCCCTTTACCCCAACCAAGATTTGCTGGGGGATGTCTTGGTATCCTCCCTGCATGACAAGGGCATCGTCCTTCTCGGGGAGCGGCATGTGGATTGGGGTAGTATGAAGCTGATGAGGTGCGAGCTCCGCTGCTCACTCAGTGCTTTGATCACTAAACGACTGGGGAGATGGGTTGCGTTTTCTGGCTAGACAGACGGCGCCAAGTTCAAGCTGAGAAGGCCCGAGGCCCTGCTCACCCCTAGCCTGGCTCTGTCCCGGGGACTGAGGGCTTAGCCTCGTGGATAGGGACTTCTTGATATCGGCCCCCCACGGCTTTTCCCAGGGAGGGAAAAGGACGGCGGGGCTGGCAGGCTCTACCCGAGGTTCCTTATCCCTCATCCCCGTAGGTGTGGGTCTCGGGGCTGCTTTCGGGCATCTGTGCAATGTGGGACCCCGCGACTGAAAAGAGAGCGGTAAACCCGCGCTGTCAGCGGCAGCCACGGTGTCTTTAGACGCCCGTTTGCGGGGCTGGGGCTGCCCGTGCCCTGCCCTCCAGGGGAGAGGGGCAGCTTTGCACTTCAAGGGGGTCTCCCCGGCCCTGCAGACACGCTGGAGCCAAGGGCTGTAGACATTTGCCAGACGTGTGAACTTTCCTCCTCGCTGGTAGCTGTTATCTCTGCTCGATTCCCACTTTGATGTGTGTTCGCACTTACAAACGATCCCTCCCGGGACGGAGAGCCCATATAAGAGCGGGCCGAGGCAGTGGGTACTCCAGCCCCTCTCCGCCATGAACCAGGCTCAGATCCCTTCGGCAGAGACCAAGCCCCACGGGGCCAGGCCCCACATCTGCTGTGCGCCCCCTCCCCGCGCCCCCACC
>VZTF01002829.1:56733-228661 GCA_013397755.1 Cnemophilus loriae | reverse complement strand
GGGGGGGGGGGGCGGGGAGGATACACGGACCTGGAGGATGGAGGGAGAAGAGGGGAAAAGGGAATGCATGGCACGAATCTAGTAGGCCCCTTTTTTTCCCTTGTGAGCAGAGGAAGGAAAGGTTTGGGTTTCTTTCCTGGTGGTGGTTTTTAATTTTGTTTTTTGTGGGGGTAATTTTTTCTCTCTTTACAATTGCAGAGTAGTTTAACCATTACCTAGCAAGCAAGTTAGATTGCTCTGGATCGGGGCAGGAGATGTATTCACACCTGCTGCAGCTGCTTTATACTGATGTAAGGTCTCTTGTTTCCCATTGTCTGAAGGCTTGGCTTTGCTATTTTCTTTAAAGCTTGCTTTGTGACTTTTAGAAACAGCTCTTAGTGCTCCTAAGAGCAAGCCTAAACTAATTCTGCAGTTTAAAAATTAGGGAGGCTATCAAGTTACAGCTGCAACTTATGAAAGTAAAAAGTGAAATATTTTCTTTTTGAGTGTCTCAAGAGACCTGAATTGAACAATTCGTTTTCATAAGCAGATTTAAATTGCAAGTACGCTTGATGCTGGCATCAGCATACATGCTTGCCAGTTAATTCCTTAGCCTCACCTCTCTTTAAGTGCATAAATGCAACATGCCCATCAAAAAATAGGCGAGACCACTTGAATAATGGTGCAGAATATCCACATAAAAGAGAATACTGGGCAACTTGTTCAGTTTTGTTCATAGCGTTCTTACCTTTGGTAACAATTTAAGTGCGCTTGCTGTAGTTCACAAATGTTTCCTTAAAAACCCACGCTACTTAAGTAGAATGGACAAAGATTTTAACACCATTGTCTCTTAAATGACATGGTTATGATGTGTAAGTTTCAGTGTAAACAGTGCTCCACTTTTTTAGTGGCAATCCCTACATCATTATAGGTCATTTTCTGAAAACTTTTAGATAGGAAAATTCATATATAAATTTCCATACAGCATGGCAAAGACTGTAGGAATAGAGATTTCAAGTCCTCTACTTCCACTCTCAGTATAACTTCTCTAATATGGGTAAATTATTTTCTCCTCTAATCAAACTTTTTTATTTTAAAGAAAATAATTCAAAGAATCATCAATTTATTTAATATAATGAAATAAGTTAAATAGTTATTCTTAGAGATATTTGGCACTTTTTTTAGATTACAGATAATCGTTGACATTTCTAACAGGAAGGAAGATCTGGTTGGAACATCAGTCTTTTATGTTCGGTGGTTAGAGTCACTGCTGGAAGCACAGAAGAGTAATAAGATAACCCTGGCCCGGGAGGCAATAGTAAAGCTGGACTTGGCAAAACTGACTGAAGAGACTGTGCTGGAACAGAAGGTAACAGCAAGGCAGGGTTTGGCATAGCTGGGTGAAGGGAAACAGCAGAGGTAGCAGAGACATTGACGTCCACCCCATGAGGATAGCTGGATGTTGCCGTGTCTGGGTAACAGTGATAGGGCAAAAATAAGCCCGAGAAAAGAGCTTCTATCCTGGCATCCTGAGTCTGGCGTTTGAACTTCATACGACGATTCTGAAACCAGGTTTTTATCTGAGGATAAGAAAAGAGTTAAGAACCAAACCGCTTATCCCTTTTCCATATAGTAATACACCCTGAAGGCAGACTTACTGTCAAAGCAACAGAGTGCATTAACAGTAAAGGTGTAGGGCTAATAACTTTGGTCTATACTTAATGCAGAGTAATTGTCTTGACATGATGAGGATTCAAACCGTGAACACTCCATGATGCATGGCAAGCCAATACTCAGATTTGGACCAGGACTATATCACAAGACTGATGCAGTGGGGCTAAAAGGGCTAGGTAGGAGTAGTTCTGTTCAAAAATCCTCCAATGCACCTGTCGAATAGATACATAATCATAAGAAAGAATTAGGCTGAACATTGAAGTTCTGGAGATCGTGAAAGTACTTTTATCCTAGTGAAGTTTCAGCTTTTGAACTTGCATTCACCATTTTCCATTTGCACCTTGTCTCTGGAGGACTCTGAGCTGCGACGGACACAGCAGTGCCAGGCGAGGCAGGGCTGTGCGTTTGCACAAGCCCGTTTTGGGCCAGCGGGGCTAGGCTGCGGGGCGGCCCGGGCCGCCGCACCTGCAGGAGCTGTCGCTGTCACTGCCCCGTCCCCCGGTGACCGCGAGGTGCCTCCCACCCCCGCGGGGCCCGTGTCCCGCTCGGGCGGAGGGCGAGGCCGCGCTCACCTGGCTCTGGGAGAGGTTCAGCACGGCGGCCAAGCGCCGCTTCTCGCCGGCGCCGATGTAGCGCTGCTCGCGGAAGCTGCGCTCCAGCTCCTGCAGCTGCGCGGCCGAGAACTTGGTGCGGGACCGCCCGGGCGCGGCGCCCACCGCCTCCGCTTCGCGCCCGGGGCTGCGGCGCTCCGCGGCCTCCCGGTCCCGGGGCGAGTCTGCGGGGACAGATGGAGGGTCTGAAGGGGGGGCCCGGGCCCCGCGGGCAGGGGCACAGTGACCGGCGTGCCCCGCCGGCCCCGCCCGAGGTGACCGAAAGCTCCGCGGCCGCCGCTGTGCGGGGGAACCCAGCGGGCACGGCCGGGACTCACCGGGCATCTCCCGGGCTCCGCCGCGGCTGCTCTGGGCCAGCCACTCCACCGAGAAGGGCTCCTTCTCCATGTCTCCAGCCCTGCCGGACCTCACTGGAGCCGCCCCGGCCGCCGGGGCAAACATTTAAAGCGCCTTCCCCGGCGTGGTTTGAAAAGGCCCAAAGCATCAAATGAGGCCGGGGACAAAGGACCTCATTGAGAGGCTCTTTAATCTCCCCTTTCAGGTGATTGTTACATCCGCCTAATCTCCGAGCGCAGTAGTTTGCAGAACTCAAGGCTGCCTTACCTGGCGCCAAGTTCAGCGCGGACTCGTCTCCTCACCACGTAGGTGCTGGGAATTGCATCACGGCCCGGGCTTCTTCACGCTGCTCGAGCTGCCCTCGGCCCCCGTGATTTTCCACCTTTATCTCCTGCTATGAAGGACAAGGATTCAGAAGGGACTGATAACAAAGAAGGACAGGGAGAAGCCTCTTTTATGAGTCTTATGCCCAAATTTTGAGCCCCTTTTGCCTGTTTGATGCAAGGCTTGAAAGAATCCCCTTGCCTTTCTATCAGCAAGTAGGGACGTGAGGTAGGAACAAGTAGGTAGTCTTCGTCAGATAGAAATCTTGAAGAAACACTGATACAGTGTGTTGTCAATATGCCTGTGAGGAACTCAGTGCTCTTTGTTAAGTCTGGGTGGGCAGAGGTTGTTTGAGCTTGGAGTTGCTTGGAAAGTGCAGGGTTAAATATTTTTTGGTGCTGTCCATGAGGCAGAGTGCTGCCGTCAGGACTCTCATCTTCCTCTGAAGACTTAGGTACACTTTTGGCTTCAGTTTGTGTAGTATCAGAGATTTTAAGAAGTCTTCAGGGAGAGTATGGTTGAAACTAGAGCACAGCGGCATTAGCATAGCAATTTGTTAGATCATTTTCAGAAAATAGAGTGGGAAGTTTTGAATAATTCGAGTTCGTGCTTATGAATTTATCTAAGAATAAGATTAAGCAATGAACAGTTATGTGTCAGGATATTGGACAGGATAGGAAGCACTAAGAAAATAGTAGTTCGCTTGAATTTATCTGTTCATGTCTTAAAACGCCATCTTCTTTCCCTGCATCCCAAGAAAGAAATGTGTGCATTTCAAAGTAAACAGTTTTGATGTTCTTATGAAGTAGATCAAAGAAGAGGAGTGTAAACTCTGTTCAGAGGCAGTCTGTTCAAGGATGATTCAGATAAGGGTGAGAAAATAACCACTTTTACGGTCTGAAGTGGGCCTGGGATGGCACAGTCCTTATCCTCTGCAAACACGGGCTAACACATTTACAGGTTGTTTCAGTAAACAGTCAGCGCTGCTTGAGTTTATACAGTCAGAGATAATGAAGCAGCTTCCACGCAGAGCGGAACATGTTCGAGACAACGTGCTAATTCTTAAACTTCAAAGAAATTCATGTCACCTTTTATGAAGGGTGATGTATTTATAGTGAGATGGCATAAGTAAGATAATGCTACACTCGCAGCTCTCTCTCTTCTTAGGTTTTCTATATTTCTCAGGTAGGATTATTATTTTCTCCCATAAAATGCAATGGAATTTTGTTAACTATGCTGAAGCATGACACATGTAAGAAATTTTTACACTCTGATTTTGAATATTTTTCTTATATGCCTTCATCCGCTTTTATAAAGTCTTTTGCTCTTGTAGTAAAAAGAGAAACAAGTCTCTTGAATATCTACCTGAGCAGTCTGTTTTCCTCTTTTTCTTTTTTTTTTTTAATAAACATGACACTTCCAGTAGGTGACTACTTATGCTTCTAGGTAAAACAATGACTTTGCAGACCTGACACTTACGTTTTACAGAAAAGCTCTTCTGACTAAGCTAACAGGGATAGTAGCTGCATTGTCTTCATGTGCTTCTGATTCCACCCACAGCAATTTGCAGCTCTTAAAAGCAATTAAGATGCAAGCTGAAAGTTACAGCTTTTCTTTTCAGTAAAAACCAATTCAAACCCACCACCACCACCAAGACCCCATCCCCCCTTTTAGTTTCCATAAGGTTATGGTAAAAATTACTGGGAAATGATGCAGTGTTCAGGACGGTTTGTCTGAAATGGACCATTACAAATAATGGGTCATTATTTTTTAGTTAGCCTGTCTCCTAGTCCTAAAATCCTGCAGATTAATCCTGGAGAAAGTAAAGTTTGGTCTGGGAAAATGAGTAAGTACTAGACAGTTTCTGAAGTGAATCATCGTAATTTTAGTGTTATATGTAACATCTAACCAGAAGGATTAGCAAGATATGATTCCTTTGTTATATTAATGTTTCTAGTTGTTGATTATTTTTTTGCTTATTTTAATAGATGAACAAATGTCTTGAAAAAACGAAGTTTTTGCCACCATGATGACAGTTTTTAAATTTGTGTTTTAGTGTTAATGAAACTCGTGGGTTTGGGTATTTTGGTTTTTTAATCCTGCGATCGTTGATCATGTTATTGTCTGACTATATTGGAATAATCAATTGCATCCCCTATGCAATCGATTATTCCAATATAGTCAGATAATAACAGATAATTTTCAGGAGAAAAGCCCTAATTTCAAAGACACAGGAAGCTAATATTATATTTTATTTTTCTCTAAGGAAAGCAGTCTTTCAGACTATGGTTTAGCTTGTGAGGCTTCCTTCCTACTTTTTTCATGCAGAAAACCATGGACAGACATAAGATGACAGTGTCTCTGGTGGCTGTTTTGGACACTGGATCTTTTATTATAAACAGAAGTAGATGATATAATGACTAAACTTTCCTGTGCTGGCACGTGACTGCCCTAAAAAAAGATTTACAGTGTTCTATTATGTTAGAAAATAAATATGTGTTTTATTTTGTTTTTAATGCGTTTTGGTCTTGTTAGTGTGATTATTTTTCCCTCTGAGATCATTCTGTTATGTTTCGTTTGGTTGATATTTAAAATTTAAAGACTTGGGGTATTGTGGTGTGTGATTGATTGATTTTGGGAAGGTGGCGTCCTAATTAATAACATTTTATTTTTGTCAGTTGTCATTTGACCTGCAATGTTAGAACTAAACAGGAAGCTCAACAAAACTAGAAGTGTCAGTGGCTATGAAGGCGATAAACACGAGCAAAAATATGCTTGAAATAAATTATTTTTAAAATATGCTAATGCTCATGCCGCTGAGTGTTATTGTGATGATTTACCTAAGATACAGATCATGGCTTGAGGCAAAGCTCCCATTAAAAGGACTTTGATGGAGTGATTGGATCTCATAAGAGCCCATCACATGAGAGCAATTGCAAGTCAAAAGGTAATTGTAGTGTGTTGCTGGTTAGCAATTAACATTCGTCAGAAGCTGTGATGAAACTTTTATCCCATTTTCCGTTGATTATCAGCACTTTTTATGAACACGTGGACTACAAACCCATGATGACCCAAACTCTGGATGTAAATGGTGAGCTGTAAGTAAGTGTAGTGGAGGTGCAACTGATGCACATTTTACTGCTGCGACTTAATGACAGCTTTTCTTGACAGAGCCCTCAGTGAGGGTGTCTGGTGACACTTACAGCTGTGCTTTCTGTTGTCTGTTTAAGTGTCTTATTGAAATAACTTTATGAAGTGTCTCATAGTTGTTAATGTTTTTAATCATTGCATCAGTTGTGAAGATAATTTCCTGCCAAGCAACAATTATTCGTCTGGTGTTGGTTTGAGCACAGAAAATATTAATGCATAGAAGCTGTAGTAGGATTTGTCAGTATGCTAGCAATGAAAAACGCTGGAGACAGGTTATTCAGTTATTTCAACGAATATTAAGGACATTCATCAGATAAAAACGTTACAAACTACATGAATTTCTAGCTCATACAACGGACACGCCTATCCAAATGAAACATGTTGAGTAGTGCTACCAGCTCTGCTGCTGGAAGGAATTGATTCACTCCTCCTCCCCCCCTCTTTCTGGCCATGCTTTCCCCCATATGCTCTGAGTTTAGGTGACCCTCTGATCTACCAGGGAATCCATTTAGGTTTCTAAGCTAGCAGGAAACAGAGGGGAAAGAAAAAAAAGAAAAGAAAAAGGCTTTTTTTAACTGCTTGGAGATATACCCACTCACTGAAAGGTTGGGTGAGCTCTTTAACTTGCACAGAGCAATGCCTGAAGCATGGAAGGAAAGAGGAAGAACCAGGATGATTCGTTCAGTAGTGAGTAGATTCGTTGCTTTGTATAAGCAAATGCAGGTGTCTCTACAGTCAGTGGGTCAGTATAATTCCTCACTCTCTCCAGATGGAGAGACTAAGGTAGAACAAGGCGAGAACTGGATTGGTGCGCAGATGCAGATGTAATTCACTAGTAAATAAATATTGATTTTTGGATACGACTTCTAGTTTCAGGGCTTCTTTTTTCCCATCTTTTGTAGCTGTTTGCCCTCAGCTCCTTGCTCCAGTGCTGCTCCAGCGTGGCTCCGGTGCTGTCCCAGTGCTACTCCAGCCGGGCGTCCCTCGCTGGCCACCGCCCTCCCGGTGCCGCCTCCCGGTGGCGCCGGGCAGTGCTGGGGACAGGCTCGGTCACCACGCTGCGGCAGCGCCGCCCGCCGGGAAGTGCCGCATGTCCCTGGGTCGGGAAGTGCTTTTCTCCCTTGAATTACATCATACGATAATGGACATCCCTTCCCTCCTTCCCGCCTTCCCTTCTTCCCCTTTAATGCAAAACAATCCTTATTTTTTAGAATTAAAATTCAAGTACTGCTTAATCTTAATTTAACCCCCTTGACATATTACATAGCATGGGGAAAAAAAACAACAAGCAGGGAGATTTTGTTTAAAAAACTTGATCCATCTCATGGGAAGCCTGTCCCTGACAGAAGTTGTTTGCTGGGTCACTAGCCTTTCTTCATTGCAATACTTTTTTCTATCTTTCCCTTCTTCACTTCATCTACAGCTTCCTGTACCTATAGCTGTGAGGCTTTGGTCCTGCAGAATAGAGGAGTGTGGGGACAAAAAGTATTAATTTATCAGGCTGAAAAGACTGAATTCAGACCACATTGTAATGCACATTCTATGAACTAGATTTAAGATTGTATGAATAATGCCAGTATGTTTTTACTTTTAAGCCCCTGGTAGTTTGCGTATCAAAGCCGACTATCAATAATGGTAAAAGATACATTTTACTGACAGGAATAAGCATTGTAACCAGAAGTTCTGAAGGGGTTGTACTATTGAAATGAATTGCGGAAAGAGAAGAGCTCAGGAAAAAACACCTAAAGGCCCCAAATTCTTCCATCCTAGCGATAGATCTTGTCTTCCAATACGCTCCATAAACATCCGGTCCTTCCTTTCCTGCATCTCTGCCTCTGTAAACCCTGTCTCCCCGCGTTTGCCGTTCCGTACGTGCTGCCTCCCTCCCCATCTGTGTCTCCGCTCGCTGCCGAGCGCCGGGCGGTGTCAGCAGGGGGAGCGCCGAGGGCGCGGCAGCGGCCCCGGGACGGCCCCGCCGGAGCGGCCGCAGCTCGGGGAAAGGTTTGGGGAGATGCTGAATCTCAGCGGGTCCTCTCTGGGGGCTCTGTGAAATCTAATTGTCTGGTCCAAGTATGGAGAGATGGAAGAATTAGAGCTCATTAATTAAATTGATGTAGCATTTGTTTACTAGAGCAAGAAACCCTCAGGTTAGTCCCAAACTGAGCTATTTGAGGTCAGGTGTTGAGTCAGGCTTTCATGTTTTCCTTCCTCCCTCTATGCTCACATGCATGGTATGTAAATTATCATTAAATTCCAGTTCTTTAGTGAAAAAACCCACGAAGTTAGCAGAGACAAATATGTGAAGTTGTTTTGGGTGGATTCTTTTTCTTGTTTGTCGGTTCTGGTTTGTTGGGTTTTTTTTAACCCAGAGACAAGAATTTACCTCTTTCCTCTTTCTGTCTTTGGTAAGAATTAGCTGAGGCTCAGAAAATTAGCTCGAACTGGGCCAAGGTAATCAGGAGGAAGAGAAAGGTACGAAGGACTGCTCCTTTTCAGCATCAGTGAGCTGTTTAATCTGCTCAGTTTTTCGTACAGAACTGCATCTCTCTTGTTCACATGGAGTAATGAAGCTGACCTATCGTCATCTTCAAAAAAAAAAACTGAAAAAGAAAATTTCATGTGTACGCTGGAATAGTATTTGAAGGTTTAGCTTCAGTTTCAGTAACCAGTGAATGTAAGTGTTCATAGTATAGTATGTTGCTGCTAACTGTGTTGGTTTTGTAGCAAAACCCCTGTATTTGGATGTACAGACCATGATTCCTTAGTGCTTTTCCACTGTCGCTTATGGCAGTGCAGACAGGTGGTGTTTAGAGATTAATTATATTTACAAGCCTCTGTGAGTCTTTGAAGTAGGCAGAGATGAAGATTTTTCTCTAGGACAAATCTCTCATGGGTATTTTGTGTTAGGCAAACTGGGTACAGGGGAAGGGTAAAAATTTTTTTTTCACACTACAATTCCAAAGAGATTCCTAACTGTCCTTCCAGCATAACCAACTTCTGCTTCTCTTCTTTAATTTCTTTCATTATACTAAAGCAGCTGTTTGTGCAGGTACCAAAGGAATCAGATCAGGGAAATAATTCCACTGGGAGGGAGGAAGCAGAATTTTTTGTCTGATACTTCTTTTTTTTTTTCCCCCTAAGGTAGGTTGGTTCTCTGATCTAGTTTAAAGCCCAGATACAGTGAAGCAAAAGTAGGAATAGGGAGTCTTGGGAACTGCAGGATACTAGTCATGCCATGCTCAATGTTTCCAAATATGAGGGCATGATTTCTGAAAAATGACACCTTGTGTTCAATTTTTCCTGTTTCCCAGCAGTTATGTCAGCAATGACAAGCAGAATGAGCAGCAGGAGTGTATTTGTGCAAAGGAACTTTGTTAAACCTTTCACTGCCCATTTAACTCGGGCAGAGATACAAACTGTAATGCACTTGCTGAACAGTACAATCCTTAATACTGATTTCCTTTGTATTGCAATGTTCTTTGCCTTTTTCCAGCCCTTCATTTGACACCACTGAGTATTTACTATTCAATAATGTGACATGTACCTTGGTGTGTTATTTTCATCACATTGTTCCATAGGTTCATCTTAGCCTGATGTTTTCAGGTGGTGAAAAAGATATTTATAGTTACAATTCTGTCTTTCTATTTATGACTTACAGAATGGAATCATCCTGCCCTTACCTCCTAGGTTTGTTGTTCCCACTTAAAATAATTAATTTTTTAAATGATAATTAGAATGTATCTTGCACTGTGCCAAAAAAAGGTGGGGAGAAGGTCTCTCCACTCACACTTTAACCGCAGCTTTTACTCTCCTGTCAGCCTTGTTCAGGAAGGTGTTTAACCATAGGGTTGTGGTTTGTGTTTGAAAGATGAAGCACAAACTGAATAGAGGTAAAAAACCCCTGTAAATTATCTGTGCTTCACTGTCCCATCGTTGTCCCACCCCCCCTCCAGATTTGGTAGCTCTGGTCCCAGCACCTGTTCAGAGTTTTATCGTTTGTATGTCCTGCAGTTTCATCACTTTATAGACACTTACAGAGACTGGAGTTCGGAGTTTGAGAACCATTAGAGGTTGTGTTATGGCTTGTGAGGTTTTCATTTTAGCCATGGAAGGTGGGATCAGTAACCAGTGGTATTAGAAGGGAGAACTAGATTTGCTCTCCTTAAATGATTTTAAAAGCATTACAAAAACTCCAAAACCAAAAATCATATAAAAGAGGTGTTTGTTTATCAGTTCATGTTGTTCAGTTCAATCTTGCTGCTTGCTTTGCTGCTACCATGTTTGTTAAGCTTGATATTTCTCCTGCTATTTTTACAGATTTCACTCCTTACTCAAACACTTCATTTCCTTCTATCTTTGGTAATGGCTGAGATGATGTTATTATTCCTATTAGCTTTGAATTTAAACTGTGCATTCTGTGCCATAAAAACAGAAAAAAAATCAGATGTAGTCCTGTTGCATAGGGATCTGGGATTTGTTATAGGCTAAATTGTACAAGAGATGTATTAAAGGTAAAATATACACTTTTCTGGTGCAATTGCTTTTTAAATTTTATATTAATGGGAAATTTCTGTGAAATATGAGCAACTAAATTTAATTTTTTTTTATATTCCAAAAAATCCCTAACAAGCTCTCTTTACCGCAAGCTTTGATCTGAAATTGGTGAATAAATATATGGTTGTGGTATGTAATTTTTAATTGCCTTTTAATTTAAGAAGAAAGTAATATGTAAATAGGATAGTCCTTTGACACTATTATATTAGAGATAGATGAAAAGTAACTTCTGAAATATTCATTTAATATTGAATAGTGCATAACAATAACCACCGGGGAAAATGACTTGTAATGTACCTTGTTTTGCTCTTTCTGAGCCCACAGATTTACAACACTTGTTGGAAACTGTGATGCAGTGTAACAAAAACTTTTGATCTGTGACTGAAGCATTAGATATTTATTTGACACGCATTATGTACAGTTACATTGTTTCATAACAGCAGTATTTTTCCCCCCAGAATTTATGTGACACATTGCTATTTAGAGGAAATAAAAGTAATTGGACAGAAACATAAAAATTGTGTTTAATGGCTGTTTTTCTACTAAAGCAATGAAATGAGCAAAGAGAGCTTCTCCTTCCACCTCCAAGACACCTGTGGGTGAAAGAAAGAAAAAAAATTAGTATGTTTGTAGTTTGAATTACTATTTACTGAATTTTACAAGAGAAGAATTTGCCGTTCCACACATGCATGTGTCATGTAAAAGGTACTTACGATCTCAAAGGAAAAAATCCTAAGAATTAATCATTTATCACAGACAGCCCACTTAGGCAGCATTTGCATGACTGGGCTTTACACACGTGAGTCAGCATTACCTGGATTCAGCGATGGCTGATCCCAGCACCTGCGAGACAGGGAGAAAGAGTTGCATTTTTGGCAGTTTGTGTGACTGCATTTCAGTTATTTTCAATTGGAGACTTATGACAATAAGGACTATAGGAGTAACTTCTTAGTGATGCATGTGTTTTACATTAGACCAAGTGGTATATTTAACAATGTAGGTGGAGAAATGCTTAAAATATTATTCTTGTAACAAATCAGGTTTTAAGAGGAAACCAACATTTAGCCATCAGATCAGAGTAAATAGTGCCAGTACCTTTTTACGCAGGTTTTGAGGGTTCATTGGGAGTTTCATAAATTTACCTTGCATTTCTTCACCTATCTGTTTTCTCTAAACATTTCTACTGTTGCCTTCATGATGCTGCTTGAGATGAGTGGTGAAGTACCTCAGTTGCCCCATTTTCCCATGCCCTATACCTCTTTAGAAGCAGTTCTCAAAGAAGTATATGCATAGGAAAAAGGAACAACGAGCCAGATCACGATCCACAACACTTGTGGCAGGAGTAAACCTGAAATATAAATGTATATATTAGGGAGAATAAAAATGGTTTCTATTCTTTACACAGTACCATTTCTTTTGAACTATAAGGCTGATAAAAACTACTGCAGACTGAAACAGAGGTTGAGATATAAAAGTATGAGATAACCAACATCAATGCATAGGATTCAACAGTACTTAGTACGTTAAAACTTCATCAGTTTATATTTTTGAAATACGTACAAGAAAGTGTAGAGTTCCTAGAAAAAAATGTACAGCTCTGTAGACTTGACCTGAAAATTAATTACAAGTGAGTAATGAGATCGCCTTTTCAGTATATTGCACTATTGCAAAATATTTGAGGCTTTTATAGTTAAGACCTGAGAAAATACTTATTTGAACTACTGAACAAATGCAGGAGAGAAAGAAAGAAAAATGTCTATAAGTTACGAAATACGGTAAAATCATCACTACAAGCAGCAGTAGGACGTACCTGGTTTGCTGTCTGATGCTTGAAGTGCAATAACTTCGTTTTCATGAGAATTTATGCTTTGCTCAAGACCTTGAAGAGGTATGAACTATACAGTGTTACTGTTTTCTTAAGTGATAATCGCTTTGCCCCTTGCCAAGGTATTTGCTGCACCTGCACATTGGGTACACAAAAAGTGCTGCTGAAAACATGGGAAGTATCGCTCATATGCTGGGGGAGTGCAATAGGCAACAGAAGTGATAGGAATAATTAAAGTGATGTCTTGAAATCTGCGCTGAGAATGAGAATTTATCGTCAGTGTTTTCTTTCACATACGTCAATGGTGTTTGGAAAGTGTAAATCTGTGAGAGGACCTTTTGTTCTCAAAGCCTCTGCTGTGCTTTCAGTCTAACCCACCCCCCTCTTCCCCAGCACGCTATTTTGAGAATCTCTATCACTGTCCTTCACTTGCAAATACGACTTTACTGTGGAGATAGCAAGGTCTGTGTACAAGGCTTTCCTCTGCTTATCCAGGCACCAGTGAGGCTCCGTGCTGGGTGCCAAGGCTGGGAAACATCTTTCACCGTATTTAGTCCTATTTGCTAACAAATTCATTAACCATTTGCTTTCAAGTTGCTGTCTTTCTTTTAGGACATTTATTACACTATAAAACTGCATCTCCTATGTAAATATGTTCTGGTTTATATGTTAGAAGTCTGAAGTGATCAACTAAAATTGTTTGAAGCGGTTCAAATTAATTCAGAGAACAGCAGTGTAACAAGCAGCCACAATACTAATTGTTACATGCTGTTGTTTATTCATAGGTTTGGATACTCCTGAAATTCACTGTGTTCTTTCAGCATCAGAAGATTTCAAAGTTTCTTTAATTTCCTAATTTTCCTTTTTTAATCTCAGGTTCAGTTTGTTCCTTTCTGTCATAACAAACAGTCACTGCATTCTTATTTGTATACAGTACCTTGAATAAAAAAAATTCTGTTTTTCAGTTTAGGATGAATGTTTCCCTAGATTTTTACAAAGATACATTTGATTCCTTCAGCTTTTCTTCAGATTCTGTGCTTGTGAAGCCGTCTCAGTTGTGACCTGAAGCGAGTACTTTGTTTTGTGATTTTTAATATGCAATGCTTACTTCAGCTCTGCTGGGCTATTTGCCTTCGATCAGGCAGCTAGATCACCTGGAAAGAGAAAAACTATACTGCACAAAACCAGAAAGTGTTCAGAGCTGTGAACACATTTCAACAGCTTTTCATATAATAGCTGTGCTAGAGGAATTGTCAGTTTTGGTTTTGCTATGTGGTGTTTTGAGGGAGAGAGAGAGAGAGAGAGCGAGAGAAGTTGTTTGTTTGGTTTTGGTTTGTTTTCCTGGGGGCTCGAACACTAAATTGCTGGGTTGGCAGCTGGAATATAGATGCTATTTAAGCTCTAGTCCTGAGTTCTGAGTAGGCCATCTAGTGCCATTAGCTGGTGAGTGAAGCTGGGGTTAAGGGCTGCATCCACAGAAGACCATAATGAAATCTGGTGTGGGGTCTGAGGGTTCTGATAAGGGCCCTCACTGAGATTAATAAGATTGTTCACTTATGTGTGAAGGAGCAGTCTTTTGATTTTTGTGGTTTATATTTTCTATTATTTATTTGTGGATTTGGAAAGTACATGCTACACCTGATTTGTAGTGTATCAATCTTTCTTTACAACACAGTTAAAGCTGGTTTTGATTTGGATTGCAGAATTAAACCTTTATTAAACTGTGTTTTATTCAGAAATATGAACAGAGCAGGCAACTCCAAAATTTTAGAAAAACAATTTTAAAAGAACATACCAGTCAATATTTTTCCTTTGATGTTGAATACAAAGTGGTGATCTAACCCTTTTTAACCTTGAAGCATGTTTTCTGAAATGTACTCCATTCAGGCACTCCTCTGAAAACCACATGAAGTTGGTAGCTAGTGTAAAATAAATAGCCTGAAATTTTAATGCATTCAAGAATTGATACTTCCAATATTTTGTGTTGTATGTGTAATTTGATATCATAAATATTTAACAACCAGTTCCTATGAAAAGACTCATGCAAGCTTCGTGAAACTGATTTTGAACCATGACCAGAGAGGATAAAACAAAGTTTCTTAAAAAAAACCCCCAAAACCAACAAGGCCACCCCTCATCTTCACCATCCCAGTGCACTTGTTATTAATTTACTGATCCTTGCCTTGGGGCAGAGAGAGAGAGTTTGGCATTTTTAAACTTATATTTAAAATCTAGTGGTCTAAGTAAAGAACATTCTTGATTGCATGTAGCTGTCAACTTTTGAGCACTCTGAATATCCGCTTTCAAATGTTAAAAGCTATTCTAGACTGCTCCTCCAAAACACTTGTAACCTGTCCTTCCATGAATGATTGTTGCAGAGTAGATGCAGACGGAAGGGAAAGCTAACTGGGCTGTAACACAGAAATGTGAGTGAAAGCTCTAGATTTATCTTCCATCAGCTGCATGATTTATAACATTTGAATTATGGCTTTGAGAGAGAATAGGTTGCAAAGGAATTCACTGGACCTGTCTGGCAGCTTGGAAAGGTATGATTAGGCTGGAGGCATAGTTTTTGGGAAGCTGTAGTAGCAGTTTGAGAGGTCACTATTACAAGATACTATTTACAATCAAACTAAGCTCAAATTTGTAGAATAGTATTTCTCAAAAAACTTTGGATATTACTAAGTCAGGCATTTTCTGTTGAATTTCTCACACATTTTAAAGGTAGAAATGGTGTTTGTTAGACCTTCTACCATAGCATCTGAATTAAAACTGGAAGACTCATTCATAATTGCACATTGTGTGTAATGACCAAAAGAAGGAAGATCAGAAATGGAGTTACTGTTTGTGTATTATGAATACAGACTGACGAGAACTGTTAACTGGAATGAGATTTACCAGCCTGCAGTGCTGGCTTTCACAATGGAACATACCTACGCACACTCTCGCATAAATGGTTTCTTCGTACTTTTAAGTTTCATACTTTGTTTAGAGTATATTTTCTTGGACCAATAAACATTTTCTAAGCAGCAACATGATGACAATCATAGGTGCAGTTTCAGACAGTTCACAGGTAAGGGTGCTTGGTGTCCACAGTGAACATTCTTGATGAGTATATGGCTGGTGCACGTACATTTTTATGGATGTAGGTGTGAGTTCAGTAGGTTTCTGTCTGTTAATTATACTCCGTCATAGCACTTATCATAAGCATACTGTGTATTAAATGCACATTCTGAAAAGAGCTTTAAAAACATTCTGAAGAATGGATGTTGCTATATTCTAAAAGGGTTTTGGGTTGCAGTGGCTTGAGTTGGGATTTTTCTCAGGACTGAGGCATAACCACTTTGTGGTGTAGGGATGTTTTTTGATTTCCAGGCCTTCCGTGCGCAATCGGTACCTGTATCAGTCTCCTTTTATTCACTACTGAGAAGTTGATTTGTGCCTCTGCTTAACCAAGGATGACAACATTCATTGTTACTTTTTCAAATGAGAATCTTTTCCTTTCCACTTTGCAACAAGGCTTTGCTCATACATATACAAAGCTTTTTCACTAGCGTGCTGGAAATCTTTTGTTAAAAATCACCTTTTCCACAGTACCTACAAAAACTATCTTGTTAGACAGGTTGCTGTGGGACTGATCATATTGCTCATCATGCTGACTAATTTGTCAGCACTAATTAGTGAGGCTAATTGTCTCATTGTTTTAACCTCTCCCCTGTCTTCTGTTTTGTACTTCAGTGTATGGAGTAAAAATTATGTGGTTTTTGTTCTGTGAGGTACTTAATAGAACACATTCAGGGTCTTTCTCTCTAAAGATAAACTGCTCTTAATGAAACTACAGCCCTACACTGCCCTGTATGATTCACCAAACAAAAATCAACACACAGCCTCTTGACAGGTGACTTGGGAAGCTGAAGGGCTTTGCAGACAAAACTGCTGAATTAGTCAGGTTATAAGTTTTTAATTTATTCTGTAATACAACATACTTACCTGGACAAACATATGATTAAATTACTATTATTTGTAGCATTTGTGGTAAATGTTATGAAGGAAAGCATTACTAAAAGATACTGAATACATAATATTTATATATAATGCTTTGGATGTTTCGTATAATAATGTTCTGCCCAAGTTCAGTTTATTTTGTGGATGTAAAGCACTTTACTGTTTGGTGCCTAAAGTCTTCAATGCTTAGCTTAAATGTATGACCACTGCAAATTAATTACAGGAAAATGTAGTGAATGCATAAAACCATCGGCAAATGATCCTTGCAAAAAATGCTCCTTTGCACAAAATCCATTTATAAAACATTATATAAGGACAAGAGAATGAGCATTCTTTTTTGCAAATGCCAAGTTATAATTTCGTAACAAGATGCATTATTCTATTTTCTTTTCTTTTCTTTTTTTTTAAATTAAATTGCCTTAAAGTGAAGATGCATGAAATGTGAGAAGATAGTTGAAGCATAAATGATAAAAACTATGCTACTGTCAGGAATGGTAACGGTCAAAGCTTTTGGAAGGAAAGCCTGCATATTTTGTCTGAAAGAATGAAGCTGGCAGATATCCTAACTACTAAAAGAACACAAGATATAGTAGTTGGCCTTCAAAAGTGTTTTTTCTGGCCTAAGTCATGTGAACAAAATTGTTTGTACGCTAATTGCAGGAAGCAGCTTATGGAAATCAACTGGAAAAAACTCATATTCAGAGATCTGATTCAGTGTCCACTGAAGTCAGCGAAAGATTCCCAGCAAAAACACTGGAACCTCAGAATCTTTGGGGTGTTTTTTCTCCTTTTGTTCTGAGGGATATATGAAGTGCCAGTATTTTACACATCAAAGATGAAACCCTGTTTAACTGTACAGATGCACCAGAATTCCAGCACAACTAGTAGAATTATTTGTTCTTTAAATGAAAATATTCAATCTGATTATATTATTATTATTATTATCAAGTTCCACTTGATATACGTTAACCAACACAAGTATGTCTTGAAACTACCTTAAAGAGATTTTCCTATCCTTCAATTGCCTCTTGCTGTCCTTTTAAAGGAGGAAAGGCTCCTGTTATTTTCAATATTTGATTTGGAACCAGTTTTTTCTTCCCTGCAAGTGAGGCTTTTACTCTCTTTTCTTCATTCAAAGTACTGTTTAGCTATGTGTTTGTAGGGTGATCTACTGGAAGAACTTGAACATACACAGTTATACTTTTCACTTATGTGGTACAGAGTTGTCTTAAACTGCAGATCACTCTGGGCTACCAAAAATAGTTGGTTTCAATTTTGCACATTAGGGCAGGCTAAATTTGAGCTGTTTCTGGTGTGCTGATTGCTGTCCTCTCTCTCCCTTGCAAGTGGTGTTTGTGAACTAAAATGTGATGCTCCATTATGCATCTATTAAGTGATCTGTCTCCAAGATGTGATAAAGGCTGCAAGATGCTTTTGCACTGAGGTGTTTTCCCCTGGGCATCAGTGAGGAAACAAGCTGAACAGCCGAGTAGCTGACAATTCCTTCCTGTTCTCAGTAGGACAAACAACTTGTTTCACAAGTCCCTGGAAAGGACTGTTGAGCTTATAGTAATGTTATGACTGGGGGGATAAGCTGCCCCAAGCCTTTTAATCTCTGCCAGATATGCAGAGTATAATGAGCATTTCACAAAATGGATTTGCATTTCTGGCTTCTCATATCTGAACTGTGCATTCCTGTACGACCTGAGTGGATCACTCCAATTAATTCAGCAGTGTAGTGTACTCTAAAATAATTTGCATTTGAAGTCCCTGCAGACTGACTGACTTTAAGGAAAAAAGTTGTGTTTAAATTGAGCATTGGTAAAAGTCTTTGAATCATTGTCACCTTTTTCACTAGAAAGGGGCATGTAGAGCAGTTTCTAAAATTCTGCTCACTTTGTCTTTGCCTGCAGGTGACTTTGCTGTCTCCACTGTGCTGCATTAGTACGCTAATTGAAGTGCTATTGCATTCAATATAGTACTGGGAATCCAGCATGTTCAAAGATAAACCTCTTGTTCATCTTTGTGGAAATATAGAGGAAGATATAGATAGAAGGGGGGGTAATTAAGGTAAATCCTTAATTGAGTCAGTTCTGAATCTTTCTAAAGGTTCTGTTTCTTGACATCAGCAGAGAAAATCTTCATAGAGCACTGCTACCTCTTTGCTTTTCCTCTGAGTCCCAGCCACACCCCTCTGTTGCTTATTCTGTGCTGATTCTGCCTTTTGGTGTTCCTCTTCTTAGGCCAGTTCAACTCACTAGTTAGTTTTCAATAGAGTATTAATTAAAAAAAAAATTAAAAAGGTGGAAATAGAGTCCCCACTTTCATAAAAGCGAGAAAGCGAGATTTGCTGGCCTGACTGCAGCACCATACCTTCACAGTGTAAAAAGCCAGAAGAGCAGGAATTTTTCTGTGCCTTGTCTCAGAATGGTGTTACTGCTGTGTGCCATTTCCACAGACCAGGTTTTGTCTCTAATCCAATTTAAAATTGATAAGATTTTGTAAAAAGTATGCATTTTAGATGTGGAAAAATACCTACATGTTAATAAAATGTGAGGATTTCTTTCACCTGTAAATACATGTATTGGCTCGTGAGATTTCAAGTACTTCCAGTATTTTCCTGACTGATTAGTAAATGGCAGTAGCACATCTGAATAATCTGTTGGCCTCAAAGGCAAAGTATCCCCTGCATCTCCTGCAGACAGACCCCCAGCTGATGTGAACGAGTAAAGATTTGTGGCATGAAATTATTTTGATTCACAGCAGCAGGCCTTAAAGTTTTTTTGCTGTTCAATGAACAAAAGTTCACATTTTAGTATTTAGGAATTTGTTCAAGCTGGAAAATGGTGCACTAAGAAAAGGGATTTCTGAACATTTAGTACTGCTGGTGTGTCTAGTCTTTAGTTTATATCTGAATCTATTAATTTTGTAAACAACTAAGCTGACTGTATCCAAAAGCTTCACAGCCCCCAGATTAAACAACTTTACATGTTTACACCTAGAAGAATAGTCTTATTTCATTAGAATTACTAATTTGAGTAATACAAGGAATGGAACACTTTTTGAAGGATATGATCTGTAAAGTAAAACTTTAACATTTATACAGTTAATTGATATCTTAATGTTTCACATTGTGACCAAGAGATTTATATTTTTCCTCGATCTGTTATACAGCCACTGGAGGAAATGCTTTTGATCAGGTTCGAGCAAATCCTCTTCAATTTTAATTACCCTGAAATAGAAATGGAGACAATACAGCAGCTTGCCCTACAATGTAGTCACTGAAGGTGTACAACGTTCTCAGCAATCTCACTAACAAGAAGCTGACAGTGTTTTTTCTACATCCTTTGAAGTATCAAAATTACCTTTAGAAATATAACAGACAAATTCAAACAGCAGCCTTGGCAAAATACGAAAACTTCATTTAGCATGGGTACGAGTTACTGATATCAAAGAAGCTGGGAAAGAAATTAGTGAGGAGACAGAATTATCTGCTTACCCTGCCAGAGGGAGTAACAGCAAAATTAACCTTGAAAACTGTTTGGAGAGCATTCTTGTGAAAACAGTATGACACAATGTTGAAGTTATGGATATGAAGAGGTCAACAGTTCTTAACTGATTGTGTGCAGTTACATTTTATTTACCATGGTTCTCAAGTAATGTTACAGCAGACCTGCTTGTTCTAAAATTTCTGAGTACAAATACAGTTTACTCATGTCTTCTGTAGTCTGATAGAAAGATTTGTTCAATTATTATATTGTTCACCCCTGTTCTAAAAGCAAGGTTCATTCAGGTATTTAATTTGAATGTGACAAAAATACAGCATCCCAGTCTTAGTCAGGCCTAAAATTCTTGCTTCATGCTCAGTTTCAGATAATCAGCAAAATAAAATAATTAAGTGGAGTAAGAATAAAATTCATACTTGTTCCATTTATTTGAAGACCTTTTTTCTACTTCTAGCTGAAACCTGCTGCAAAACTATCAAACACATTCTGTTTATGGTGATTAGAATTTATATTTCAGGACATGAGATTTTGTTAATATTATGTTTAGGTCATTAGGGAATACTAACTTAGACATATTTGCTGCAGACTCCTTGCTAATATCTGGTAGTTGTGATTAACAGTCTTCTAGCCTGCTTTTTAAGAATGTTCCTTTTTTTAATGTCTGTTCTTTCAGAAAGAGTGTGCTCTAGGGCATAATTCTGATGCCATCAGTATATGTTTTCAGATCTTATTTTGAATATGGTTATGCAGTCCCCCACAACATCCTTCTCTCTAATTGGAGAGAGATGGATTTGATAATTGGATTGTTTGGTGGATGAGGAATTGGCTGGAAGTTGCACACAGAGGGTAGTGGTCAATATCTCAGCCGTCCCAGTGGACATCAGTGACAAGTGATGTTTTCCTCTGAGGTCCGCGCTGGGACCAGTGCTATTCAATGTCTTCATTAATGACATAGATGAAGGGATCGAGTGCACCCAGAAGGACTTAGGGGTGCAGGTGGGTGAGAGGCTGGGCATGACCCAGCCATGTGCACTCACAGCCCGGAAAGCCAAACGTGTCCTGGGCTGCATCCAAAGCACCACGGGCAGCAGGTGAGGGAGGGGATTCTGCCCCTCTGCTCTGCTCTGCTCTGGTGAAACCCCACCTGCAGTGCTGCATCCAGCCTTGGGGTCCCCAGCATAGGAAGGACCTGGACTTGTTGGATCAAGTCCAGAGGAGACCACAAAGGTGATGAAAGGAACATCTCTCCTATGAGGAATGACTGAGAGAGCTGGAGTTGTTCAGCCTGGAGAAGAGAAGGTTTCGAGGAAATCTTGCAGTCTTTCAGTACTTGAAGTGGCGCCTACAAGAAAGATGGGGACAAACTTCTTAGCAGGACCTGTTGTGATAGGACAAAGGGTGATGGTTTTAAACTGGAGGGGTGTCATTTTAGAGGAGATACAAGTATTTAACAATGAAGGTGTTAAAACACTGGCCCAGGTTGCTCAGAGAGATGGCAAATGGCCCATCCCTGGTAACATTTAAAGTCAGGTAGGATGGGGCTCTGAGCAATGTGATCTGGTTGAAGATGTCACTGCTCATTGCAGGGGGTGTGGACTAGATGGCCTTTACAAGGTCCTTTGCAGCACTAACTGTTCTATGATTCTATGATTTCAATAGCCTTTACTAGGAAAGAATCATAGTAAAGGGTGTGCAAGTACAAAGACAAAAAAAGGCAACATAAAGCAAAGTGAATATGTCTGGATCTTATATTTAACCAGGGGAGTATTAGATAAACTAGAGGATACTTTATGTTGTCATGAGGGGGACTGAGATGTGAAGTTAAAGACGGGGAATTGTTATCAATAACTGCACTAGAGTAAATGCATTTTATAAGGATTTTAACTTTCCTGATGCTTTGGGACGTGTACTCTGTCCCTTTGTATCACCATGACCCCTACAGTGGTATGAGGTCCAAAATTTACTTTATTTAGGCTTTCAAGATTTGGTCTTGGTTTGCTGAAAATTTACAGAAAATTATGTTCCCATTTAATATTTTCCTCACTTAATGAGAGAGTAATATAATAACTTTCCCTTTGGACAAGACAGGAAGCTAGCTTTATACATATGTAAATTTGATCACTTTATACAGGGTATGTGAAAGAAAGTTATGTACTAAGGACAGATGGAAATGGACGGACTTCAGGAAAAGGTTATGGCTCTCTTGAAGGAAAAACATATGCATTTCTAGTAGATCTAATGAGGCCAAGACTTTGCTACAGTCATCCAGATAGATTTGTTCAGCTTTGATTTTACTGTCCTTCACGCACCTGGACCTAAGGTTCTCCTGATACTTCTGCAGCTAGACACACAGACAATTTTTAATTTTGCTTTGAGTGACTCCCGTAAGTACTACTGGGCAATGGCTCATGTGTTCCAAAAGATTCATCCAGTGCAGGTTTGCACAATGGTCTATTCTTCTATCAATAGATGAATTGTGACAGACTTCTGTGCCTCTGTAGCAGATTTGTGAGCTCCTATAACAAAGAAAGAAAACAAGAAAACTATTTCAGACTGTGAACAAATGTAATCCATGCCCAGCAGTATCTCAACTGAGACTATGTCCAAGCAGCCTCTGCACCATCTGCAACAACTTTGTTTTGAGAGAGACTGATAAACAGCAAAAAGAAAAATATTTTCCTTCTGTGCAGTAAGCATTCACTCTTTAAAAGTGGTTTCAAATCTTAACTCTTTATGCCAAGTTCTGAAGTATGTCGGGTGGTGCAAGTGTGTCATAAACATATCAGAAAAACATTGAACATTATTTTGGCTAGTGAAAGTAAGACAGAGTAACTATTAAAAATGGTTTCCTGAATATAAGATTTTTTTTTCAGTCTATGCAGGTTTTAAAGGCCTTTCAATATTTTATGTCTCCCTTACTTTGTTTTTTTTGTGTGTATATGTTTTCACCAAATTTACTTTGAAAACAGTTTATTCACAGAAAATGAAATTCTTTTTTAGTGTGTATGTGTATATCTATATATCTATATGTATATAGATACATATCTTTAAAAATATTCCAATAAAACCAAGAGTTTGAAGCTTGTCAGAATGTATATAAACCAGAATTTTGAACTGACTCTTTCTTTGCGATGAAAAGTTTTCCTTTTTTTCAGAAAGGACTTATTACATGGAAAATATTCACATAAAGAATATCATAAGCTATTTATTTTATGCTCTTCCTTCCTGACAATTGCAAAACACTTATCAAAATCAGGCTCTGAAATCAGGTGAAATCCAGGGCTACACAAAAATGACCAGAATTACTGTCTAAAAATTGCTCATTTAAATTGGACTATCAACACTTTCATTTTCAAATCCATAGCCAGAAAACGCATCTCACCAGAAAATGTAGGGAGTAGATTTGTATCTTCTTGTTAGAATGAATTTTCTGTGCAGATGTTAAGCCTTAGGAAAAAACCCTCTTGGGATTAATCTGCTTTTCTCCCTCAGTTAAGATCTGGCTTAATACAGTTTTCTCTCACCTATTATGACTACATTACAAAGTGTTCTGAAACTTATGAAGTATGATTTTTGTTTTGAAGCAAAACATTGTAAATGAGAAAGAATTCATGGAACTGGAGGCCACGAGAAGCTTTAGAAGGTTTAATAGGAGGCGATCGCTTAGCAGGCTCTTATGTTTTACCTCGTTACCTCTCCTGTTAATCCTACTAATTTTGTTTTACTGTAGTTTGTCTTTCAAAAGATTACCTCATTTTGACCAAAATGTCAAAAGGTGGGACCCTTATTTTTCTTAGTAATCCCTTGCCCCTCTCCTCCACCATGATTAATCACCTTGCATTTCTTTTTCCACTTCTCGTTGTTGGTTCTTGTTAGGCTGCTCCTTAGGAATGAGATAATTCTCTATTATCAAGTATTTCCTCCCCAGAAAGCTACTTTGTATCACTCTGTGAGACCGAAGCCCAAACAGCTCCTCTGCAGCTGAGTTACACCAAAAACACGTGAAACCTTGTTGATCTCTGGTGTCTGCAAAGTTGAAATGCAAACCACTATCAGTATTTACTTTCAAACTTTTCAGTATAAAACTTGGTTTTGTCTTTTCTCGATAGATTGCTTTTCATTGAAAACACAAGGATTTCAGTATTTTATCCTATTTCAATAATCAGAATTTCAATTGTCTATTTCTGACATTGTTTTATATAATGTATTTTCTAATAGAAATGAAATTACACTATTAGAAACAATTAAGGTATTAATTCTGAATATTGATTTCTTTTAACTACTGCCAAGAAGGGAAAAATGGGCACTTATGGAAGGTGATAATGTATAGCTCTTTTTAAACAGTTGTTTAGAAAGGAACTTATTCAAATATAGATAGAATATTCTCTGAGTGCTTTGGTTTTGATTTTAATTTGGGCCTTAGCCTGGTTTTCAGTGTTGAGAAGGAGTGTTTGTCTGTAGTTAATTACAAAAGTAGAGATTTCATCACTCAGGTGAGTGTTCTAAGATTTTGATCCAGCCAGTTCATTTTATATTTTTTTCAGATGCAGTTTGCCAGGTGACCTTGCTCAGTGGAATAATTGCGACCTGCTGTTCTCAGTCTTGATCATTTAGATGTACAGCCACCTAAATTTTAAGAGAAAACTGCCCTTATGGATGTTAGCTGAATTAGCAGCTGTCCAAAATTTCTCAATGTTCGCCTCTCAGGAAGAAATAGCAGATCAGAGAAGAAAAAAAGTAAGCAAGAAAAAACTTCTGCTTTTGGGGTGATTTTGCTCTTAGGAATATAGGCAGAGAAGCGATCAGTATTTCAAAGAGTATTTATAGGAGAGTGCTTCTCTTTGTATCCCTTATGGCTGCTGTAAGAGAGGAGGAGGCTGCTCTGCTGAACATACATTAACTGTTTAATTTATTTCACCTTTGCTTTTGCCAGAAATCAGACTTTAAAATCTTTCTTACTCCAAAATTCTTCATAGTTCTTTAGCGGTTTCTGCTGCCCAAGAGTGTCTGACCGTACAAAGGAAGTAGTTTAGTTATCTTATTCCAGGACAGCTTTGCAGTAACACTGGAGCAGGCTGCACAGTGAACTTGGACAGGCTCTGTCCTTGGACGTTTTCCAGTAACTAAAGGGATAAAACTCCAGGTAATTTCATCTGACCTCAAAGCTGACCCTGCCTTGAGCAGAAAGACCTGGTTACATCTGTTCCACCTGGAAGCTGATCTTTGTTGGAGTGCGATGATGGATACGGCTGTAACACTGAACTGTATCTGGAGGAGTAAAAGGGCCCATCTCGAGATTGTTCCACCACAATGATCCCAGCTGAGTTCGCCATGTCATTTCCAACAGCACAGTGAGAACTGGTAAGGGTTTGGGGGAGAGTGAGTTATGGGCTGACCCAGAGATGGTCACTGCAGAGCTGATGTGTTTGGCCTGGTTTAGTATCTGATTGCTGCATGTCCTCAGCTTCGTAGCTGAACAGTCAAACTGCAGCTCCATCATTGCAAGCTCAAAACATTTAATCCCTTTTCCTTCTGCGATTGCTATGTAGATGTTTGCTTTAAAAAATTATATTTATAACAACAAAAAATTTTCCGTATATCTTGTGTTACTTCTTTTTCAATGTATGAAGGTACATAGCCAATAAGGCAAAATATTTATTGTATTTTTAATTCATTTTTATGAGATATTATAAAGACTATGATAATAGTGGGTATGTTACTGCCGAATTTTATAATTTTATATGCTGTTATTTTATAATTTCTGGCCTTTCTATTGTCTTTATAGGAGCATAATTATAATAGATTTGCCTTTATTACAGCAAATAATGAATCAGTTAAATGAGATTATACTATTTTTAAACTTGACATTTAGCTCAGTATTGGTTTTTCAATTAATCACAATACGGTAATCCTTTTCAGTTAAGTTTCTTCAATTATCATTGGAATGAAATAATTTTACATACTGCTGACGTCTACTATTGAAAATTTCAAGCTGTGAGCCTCAGATAATTTCCCAGTTGCAGGAAAATTTAGGAGTAGGACGGGCTAATATTCCCTGCCTACCTTCTAGTTGTCCTTCAACCAAATGATGGCCCAGTTCTATCTTCCAGCTGCTCTGTTCTGTTCTTCTGTCCATAAATGAAGAAAGAAATGGAATGAAAAGTGAGAATACTGAGAGGAAAACAGATTTTTCTAGTTCTGAGGGAGACTGCAATTTACTGGTAAGCTAAACCAGTATGATTGACTAGCCTGGCTTCTTGAGTGCCTTGATCAAGCATCTCTGCCACTTTACTAGGTCAGGTTCAGCACGGCTTGTTTGACATTTTTTTCTTTTTTAAGCAATGTAACCCAGTAGAGTATGTCAGTGACAATGAAAAAAATAATGTCTTTTATTCATGTCAGCAGTCTGGTTGAACAAGCACCAGAACTGAGACATAGCAGGGTGCAACACTGTATAGGTGACATGGAGATGGAGGATTTGGAAGCACAGTTTGAGGATAAAGTTGCACTGAGGACTGATGAAATGTAATGGCTCATTCTTGTCAGAATGGGTAAATTGCTCCTCAGCTGGGCCCAGCTGCGCGATCCCACCTCCCTCCTCACACCAGCTCTAGCGCTCCACTGGATAAATTGTTTCTAGTATTTAAATCACAGACAAACTATTCACTTTTCTTCCTTTGTTAGGCTCATTTTCTTCTCTTTCAACAACTTGAATTGACTCAATTCAGGGCACGATATGTGGGAGAGCCAGAATGGGAAAAAAAGAGAAGGAGCAGTCTTTATAGCCTGAAGGAGGAGGAAGGAGGAAGATCCCCCCCTTTTGGTCATGATGAATTCATAGATTCAATTCAAGACCTAACGTCAAACCACCCCATGCTGTTATTTTTTGCAACAGCCTAGCACTTGTTTTCAGAAAAAAAGAATTGTTATTTATTATCTTTATTTCATTTCAAAATTAAATGCCGAGTGTCTGTATTCCCTGGACTAGTTCTGGGTAACACCTGATTTAAAAACACCCGTCTGACACATTTCACTGGCTCTGGCGAGTTACAGAATTCTCTGTATGAGCGTGGTTTCTGCTTTCTACCCCAGCTTGCATTTCTGACACTGGCAGATTGCTTCTTTAAAAGATAATTTTTAATGCAAGCTTTTCCATCTCTTGAAGTCATCTCTTGCACTAGATATATTACGACTCATAAAATAGTGTAAATTAGATTTGTTAGTAGTCCATCAGTTTAGTTAATTTGACAATGATCCACGAATGCAAGAAGTCATAAATTTTCTAAAGAGTATATATAATCTGTGTATTAACAATGCTAAGAAACCTCTGATTTCAGAAGAAGCATTTTCTTTCAATTTACTCAAGTGGTTAGAAATATGTGTTTTGAATATCTGATTGCAATCTGGTAGAATGTATATTTATTTATAGTATCTAAATCTGAAGAGATTCCAGGAAGAATGAAAATCCACTGTACAAAATACACTTCCTTGTATTTTCTTCTTTCCAATTTGCACAGTTAATTATCAGAGGTGCATTTGCCTGTTTGTATTGTTACAATGAGATTTATCCAGGTATCAAAAAGCTGAAAATCTAAGAATTAAGCTTTCTGGGATTTTGGAGATGATTTTAATTAAGTAATCTAGAACCGAGGTTGCTGCTGCATGTGACAATATGATTACCTTCATGCTAAATTATCAGTTTTATTTTGTACAGAGAGTTAAATCTAAAATCAGAATTAAACATACATATTTGTTTCAACACTGAGAATTGGGAAATACAGGAAGACATTTGGTATTTGGAGATATTAAAAAGATTCATCGTCTCACTCTGATAATGATAGTCAAGGTGTTTTTTATACAAGTTTCTGCTAGAATAAAGGACTCAAGGATTACTTAATTTAAAGAATGTCAACATTCTTTAGAATGTCAGAGCTAGGGAAGATACCAAGGAAAGACATCTAAATGAGTATAAATACATTCCCTGGAGGCCTGTGGAAGTACTTGGAGAAACATCAAGCTGTGAAGGAAAAGCTGATAGAGCTCACTGTGACTAAATCCTCAGTGCTCGGTCTGTGATCCAGCCACCTCTGACAAGCTCGGAGAAAGTCTGAACTGTCCCGGGGTAGAATTGTGTGGGAAGACTTCCCATGTGCAGTTCAATTAACAATCAAAACCAAATGTAAATATGGTTGATGGGATAATGCCAAGTGTCAGATTTTGTTGTTAGTATGTTTTTGTTCTATGTGGAACTTGATTTGAACTCAGAAGCACTATGGATTGGCTGACCACACAGGTAAGTGAAACAATCTGACTGGAAAATAAAAATTAAATGCACATAGCTACAGAAAATCACCAGGTAATTTGCTACTTAGGAAGTAAAACCAGATGGTTATAAACCCCATCTTTTCACATGAATTAAGCTGCCAATTTGAGATCCAGTGAATTCTTTAGAAAGATTAACCTTGATTTAAAGACCTCAAAAATCACAGACAAATAATAACTGTTTAAAATAGCAATTTACCTTCATGATTAAGATTGTGTGCCTTATTTGCATTTGGTCTTCAGCCTCTGGAAATATCTGAGGAATCAGGTAGGTAGACAGAAGATCTGGGAAGTGATTACTTTTCAAATAAGATAGGACACTTTCTTGTGTTTTTGAAAAGAGGAAGAGATCAGCTCTCTTTACCTGACCCAAATTATTTTCATAACTTATATTGATATAAATAATTATGAATAATTTATTAACAATCACTGCAATAATAAATAATATGGTCATTTCAAGGGAAATTTGCCAGAAGAGAAGTTGAATACATTATAGGCTCCCATGTCTCTGAAAAGTTTTCTTCTTGGACAAGTATCTGGGTCTTCAAGTGTGTTCTTATAGGGAAGACAGAAAAACCACCAACCTTCAAAACTGAATACGTATAAAATTGCATGCCAGCATGGGGCATTACATTAGCAAGTAAATGAAGCATAGATTTTTAGAATATGCCCTGCACATTTCCAAATACTTTTGACGCAATAGAATTTCCAAATGGAAAGTTTCGACTATTGTAAATTGTACCACTAGATGGCAGTAATAGCCAAGTGAAATGAAACAACCATATAAAGAATCTCAGGGTTTTATTTTTAATTCAATTTCTTAATATCTGCTCTAGATATAAATGCTTGGCATAATTCTATGTCCAAACCCAGGCCAGACATAAATTAGGACAATTTGTAGGTCTGTTAACAGGATATAAGATACTACAAAAGGCCATTTTCAATGCTTTCTAGACCTTTGGGGGTCCTAATAGAGTCTTCAAACTGTTCTATTGGTTGGTGTTTAAAAAAACACGACAACAAGAATACCCAGAACCCAGTGCCCAAAGTGGCTGTTTCTGAGGAACTGACACTCAGAGCCTAAAAGACAGGAAATGAACCAGTGAATATGAATTGTTATAAGCAGGAGGCAGATGGAGTTCCACAATCTTACTGAGAGATATGCAAATCAAAACATCTAAAATAGAGTCCATTTGTAGGATTTTGAAATTATTTTAGCCATTTTCAGACAGCCAAGAAGACACTGAATATAAACCAAAGTCCTGATTTGTAATGAATTTTTAATTGTATAGCGTAAAGGCTGGAGAATTCATAAAGCAAATGCTTCATTTCTAGTCTCCCATAGAACAGATCCTCTGTGTGCTCAGTCACAGCAACATCTCAGTTTTTGTGTTATTCACGATGAATCGACACTGACATAGCACCCTTTCTTCCCAGGTTCTCTGCACAGTATCTCTGTGTGTGAGAGATGAAATAATATTACCACCATCCTTTTCATATCTACTTTAATAGCAGTGAAGATTAGGTAAGACTTAGCTTTGGCCTTTCTTGCTTGTATCTGAATTGTGCATTCTTCCACAAGAAGCAGTTTGAAAGGAACCAAGCAGCCTGAGTGCAGGCAGTAAGATCAGCCCTTGAATTTTGGAGAACAGCTGTTTTGCTGCCTCCAGTGACTGCACCAGGAGCAGATAAGTAAGAGCTGTTAGAGCAGCCAAGCAGCACAGGGCTGAGATTCGGTCCCAAGGAAACCTGGAGTCAACAAAAATTCTGGGCTTTGCCCTGGGTTTTCTGTTAACAGCATACAGAGCTGAGAGAGATTTTTTTTTCCCTTCTCCCCCACACCCCCTTAAAAAAAGTCATATATATATATACACTAGCTAGTTCTGCAGGAAAGTGTCATACTGACATTAAACTAAATTTCAGATTGTTCTACTGTTTCTCTTCATTTGAATAAATTTAGTGGGAGGATGCAATTACTGTTTATCATTACATTAATCAGTTACATGTTCTCATTCTGATGATGCCGTGATGATTTTTTGCCATTTCTTTTATATACCTTCTATGTATTCTCAGGGCTCTTAGAAGGCATATTCGTAACTCCTTAAGTCTGATGACTTAGCATAGTCCTGGTATTCTCTTAGCCCAGAAGACCAAACATCCTGAAGGCCTCTGGCTGGAGGCTGGAAAGCCTTACGCTGTCTCAGGGAGCCAAGGTCCCTTCTAGAACACATCCTGTAGTTGAGTCTAGGCCCATCCAGGGGGGAATACCTCGGGATGTGCGGATATCACGCTATTCATTCAAGCCTCTCATTAGGGCATTTTTGTTAGATATGCTAATTTGCAAGGTCTATAAAACTGTACACACCATCTCTCATGTGTGTGCATTTCAGCGCCCTCCACCTTGGCGAAGTGTTGCACCATAAGGATCCTTATTAAATACCGAGGTAAAAATCCTTTATCCCTTAACTGTGTCTGGCTCTTGATTTTAGGACCAAGGAAAAGGCATCACTGAGAATTTTGTAATCAAACCAGATAAGTCTTTCGTATTTAGTGTCCATATTTAAAGATCATTACGGACATTAAAGTCAAAGAACATATGCTTCCTGGCATGTACACAAATAAATTTATTTAGACCATCTGAGTAGCTGTCCTGTTCAAATATTGCAATATTTATTACTCAAAAGACAGTGTAATTGGATTTTGCTCCGAAACATGTTTTACATTAATGTTATAGTGCACAAAGTTTTTCTGCTTGTTGTAGGATCTTTGCAACATTAGGCTAATTTTTTAAAAATACTTGTATTGTTCATGCCCAGATCCAAGCTGAGCTTCTTGAGAAGAGCTGAACTCAACCAAGGAGCCTGCTTTCATAATGACCTTAATAAAACTGAAAGTGCAGCACAATAAGCTATTGCTGAGTGGACTTTTGCTAGCAGGAGGGCGTTCTGCCGAGTGTAGGTAAGAAGGCTCTACACAGATATTTCTCCCCTCCCCCTACAAAACGCAGCGTGTAATTACCAGCTCTGAATCCAGACGCAGAAAGTAACATTTGTTTCAAACTGCAACTTGATTAGACTTTCAGTGTTAAAATTAAAGCTGTGAGAGCCCAGGAAGATCTGCCAGCTCAGCAAACTCCTGGTTTGTTTGCTTGAAATAGGGTTTTTGCTACTCCTTTCGCTGTTATTGTGCTGAAGCTAATTAAAACAATGAAAAAAATAGAACAGATTTAGGTTATCTTGAGGTCCCTAGAAATTAAAACAGCAAGAGATAAGCGAGAATAAGAAACAGAGCAGAGGGAGAGGATCATTTTCTTTTGATATTTAAAATGACTAAATAAAACACTTTTTACACAAGAAGCTGGATGTCTGAGCCCCAGAACCTGAACTGCAATTATGATTTGTTTTGACAGTGCAATTTACTTTGAGGAAAGGATAATTTTGTTCACATTTAAGTATTACAAACTTAAAATAATATAAACTTGTCATGCATCTGTCATCATAGGCTCTTAATTTATTTTGATTTTTACCATGACCTTTGCTGTAAATTTTGAGGTTTTTACTTAAAGATGAATGGACTGTTTCATGTCTACTCTAATTTGAGTTATGCATTGCACTATCTGTTGCTTTCCTGTGACAAGGATATGAAGTTCAGTGTTATTTATTCAATTGTTGAATTCTCCACTGGCATGGAACTCATACTGCAAAGAATAATTAGTAAGATGAAGCCAGTTTGCATTACCTCTTATGTGGAAATTATTAGTCTAGATGTGTATTAGTTCCAGAGAAGCTGTTGAAGGGGTTATGTAATAGCATATTTTTGTGAATACTTTCACCATCAACTCTGCATGAGTGGTTCTAGTCCCTGACCTATTCCTGTGATTAATTTGTATCCACCTGAAATGGACAGTGTATGCACTGTCAGTGTATATTGTTCAGAGAGGAAGAAGTATCTTTTGTAATAACTTTTGCTATCTTTATGCTAGAGGCTACTTATATACTGTATTAATTAGAAAAACTGAAAGGTATTATTTTTCTCTAAGCACTGACTCTTTAAACTAAAGTAATGGGCAAACCCAGTATCTAGCATATAGTGAAAATAAAATGTTGAGACTTTACTGTTTACATTCATTCATTACAGAGAGGTTCTTTTGGTGTTACTCAAACACCAAAAATCTCAAAGGAATGAGTTCAGGGTTCAAAAGACGTGGACTATTTAAGATCGGCTGCATGCTGAACTTTAGAGTAGAAAACTCACGATTTCCTCCAGAGGAGTTTTCTGGATACAGTCATATAAAAGACAAAATAAAAATACAAATAAAGCAAAATGACCATTCAAAATGTAAGTTTCATTTGCATTAAAATTAGACTGTAGGGTCTTTCTGGCTTGGTCCTGTCACAGGACAAGCATTTTGTGACAAATTATGGGGAAGTAGCAGAGAGTCTAAAATCTCCCCATCCATTGTCACTCAGCTGCAATGATTCACAGGCACACGTACAAACAAAACCAAGATATTAATTGTTGTAATCTTCGCATTTAAATTCCTTTTTCCTCCTCAGCCATTTCTTGTATGTGTTCAGCCAACCAATTCTTCCATATATTTTGGTCCAAACCAGAGAAGTCAGCCTGGAAGACAGATCTCCCCACCTTCCCTTGAGTTCAGCTGTTGTTGGCAAGTGTTGACACGGCACAGCACGAGGCAGTGCCTCGAACTTGCTCAGATCTCAGAAGCAGAAGAGTTTTGGAAGATGAGAGTTCTTAGCTTGGCTTAGTTTTGACAAAGCAGGACAAGTTGCTTAAGGCAGAACAATGCAGTAATTCATCACTATCCGTTTGGCACGTGATTTAGCATGGATTTATCAGGACAATCTTGCATTCTTCCATGTAAGACGGCTCTCCTGATGTGGAAACAACAACTGACATTTTGCAGGTATTGTGCCATGAATGAGGGAAATCCTGGCGACAAAGAAACCAATACAAAAAATCCTGGAGGTCCTTTCTGTCAGGGTGTTGCCACTAGATGCCAGTTCGTTTTGTTAGTGAGAAAGCGCAAAGTGATGTTGAGTGGATGCCTTTTGAACTAGAGATAGGGTCAAAGGCAGGGGAGCACAATGGAGATGAATAATTGGGTGTTACAGTCCTGGAAACTTCTGTGTTTCTGCATTGAAACTTCTGAGTTTAGGCACCCGAATTATGTGCTTCATATCAAAGCATATAATAACTTCTGTCAGTGTGGACACTGAAAATTAATTTTACGTCTGTTTAGCTTTTTCCTGGCCTGATGATTATGCACACCAGCTATTTGTTATCTATTCTGTTTCTTTACACTGCCTTCTAGACTATGTAAAATGTTCTTTCCCTTTATGGAAAGACCTTCACTTCTTTCTGAGGCTGAAATGTCTTCAAATCAATCTAGCTGAAGGTCAGCCTCTTACAGGCTCTTCCTTCCAGCTTTTAAGTTTGCTGTCAAGTCCTTTATCACCCTGTTACCTTGGAATCTGCCTGCTGGGGCTCGTACTGTTCTTGCAGCAAATTTGCATGACAACTCTTTTTCCTAGGGACTTTATAATTTCTTTTGGTACTTTAAGTGAGGCCAAAAACATTGAGAAGCCATGTGCCAATTTAGTCTCCCCAGGAGAAAGCTTCCTTATTCCCTACAAATACTGGTGACTGGCTGTTCCTGCAACTCAAATCTCTATTTGAAATTTCATTATCTTCATTTATTGTTGGTGTAGCTCATTTTCCTGGCCCAGATTGCAGAGACAAACCATTACACACTCGATGCCAAACTTTTGCATTGTCTGTCACCTCACTGAGGAAATTAGGATGAGCAGAACATATGTCATGGGGAAAATACAGAAAGTTGAAACATGCAAGTGGGAGAAGGTATGAATTTGGCCTGAGCTGAGCCTGAGCAAGGGGGAAGAAAGATATTTCCGTAAGTGTTTGTTTAATTACTTATGTTTCCTCTTTCCCAATACTTGAATCAGTCATTGTAAATTTGTGTTAACTGGCAATAAGTTAAAATAAGTTAAAATAAATTCCCTGATTGTTAAGACTGGTTTGCTTGTGACAATATTTAATTTCTTCAGATCTTGAGTCAAATTCCACGAGGAAATGTGGGCTCATAAGTTCTGCTATACTTTGCTTTTGCTGCCTAGTTTGCCTGGGAAATCTCAGTAGTACAGAGCTGGAGACAGCTGGGAACAGCTATTTCTGGAGGCTCTTCTGTGAATAACTCCTGTCTAGTTTACATCCTCAGGCTGACCCAAACCTCTGTTCTCTTGCCCAGTTACAGAACTAAGAGTTTCAAATAACTTTTTGTGTGCTTAGTTTTACTCTAGGAATTGTCTCAGACGACCTTCCGTTCTGTAAGTGCATTATGAAACTCTAATTGCCAGACAATAATTTCCTGCCTTGAATCCAAATTCTCCACTGGTTTGCACCTCAGGTATTAATTTGCACATATGCAGAGTGAAACTAGGTGTTAAATGAAACCACGCCAGTTTGGTAACAGATTGCATACCTTCTGAACAGTTGTAAATTATTGTGATGAAATTTCAAGGAGTAGGGAATTGAACCCTTTGTGGCAAAATAAAGTGGTTTTGTCTGATGGCTTTCACATGATGTGGAAATCATGAAACATTCTTTACCTATCTTTAATAAAACATCTATGTGTATCATCAGATGAGGGCAGCCAATAATTTAGGACCTGAAATTGTTGTCTTTCTTGAGATATTAACAACTAGCACAGTATTAGTTCTTCAAAGAAAATATTTATTTTTAAATAATGACAGTTCAGTAGGAGCACCAAGGTTTTTGTGAAAATAGCTTTTTTTTCCTGAGATGATGACCATTGATTACTAGATGGGAGCAGTATTCTGTGGCTTCCAAAATTAATACTGACTGTGTTCTGATGAGTAAATTGCACTAAATGCTAAATTTTATATGTACTGTTATTAATATAACATTTAATATTGCTTTAGAGATCAACACTTAGTGAAAAGAGTATTCACAGAATCATGGAAATATTGGTTGGAAAAGATCTTTGAGGGTCAACTAGCCCAGCCTCCGTGATACATGAAGAGACGAGACCCACCAGCAGAGAGAGAGTGAATCTGAGATTTATTCGGAAGCACTCCGTATATAGACTTTAACTCCTAAGAGCTTTTATTTGGTTACAGCTTACAGACTTAGTCACAGTCCTACAATAAATCTGCCCTCTTGACATTTTCCATTGTTCCCTCCAAAGCCATGGTAAAGGAGCGTGAAGAGTGTGCAGTTCAATGTTGACGTAGAAGTGGAAACTCATTCATCCAGTTCTGTCTCGGGTACACGCTGTCCAGAGAGACGCTGCTGCTGCTGTTGCTCTGTTTAACTCTTTCCTTACACCAACACCTGTTACCCCAATAAGCCTCCTGCTACCAGACTATTGCCAGCTCTAGATATCAGCAATCGCTCCTTAGTGCAAAAAGAAGGCATGCAGGAAGCAAGAATAGGTGCCAAAGATGCTATAAAAGCATTGCTTAGGGATGAGATCTCTAAAGCCAGGCTTAGCTGGACCTAGCACCAGGTAAGGACATAATGAGAAGCCATAATTGATTCTACCACTACAGCAGTAACAAAAGGAAACTGTAGGTCTGTTGATGAACGGGTCCATTCCTGTATAATGTTATTTCTGAATCTTTCATTTGCATGCAGTTAACTAAGCAATAGCATAAGCATTCTTTACGGCTAGATTCACAATGCAGGATTGCATTAATGAATCAAAGAGAAATAAGTTATTTTATCTAATTGTTTTGCAATCTGCTTTTAATTTGCAATATCATGTTCTGTCTATGACAGTAGGACCGGAAATGGATTTATAAAACTTTCCTTTGCCCTGGTCCTTTTTTGCAACTAATTATACCTCAGGTTATAATAGCACTCTACATCAGAGAGAAAAAATTTGTTGTCAGTTATAAATGCTGCATGTTTTCTGTTCGTTCTAGGCTATAGCTCATGAAACTTCATCTGGTTACAGCCAGCTCGGTGGGACTACGTGCATTTCCGTCAGGTAAGGATCTGACTTTCAAGAAAACAAACCTAAAACAAGCCTCAAGTTGCTAAGTGATAATGCATTAACAGATTTCTATTTAGACTTTCAGATATTTTATCATTAAAACAATTAAATTAAAATAAAGTAGTTCTACAAGGTGCTCAGCATTCAACATGAATCTCTTATCTACTTTTATAGGTCCTTCCTCTTCCTTAAAAAGGAAGCTATGCAAACATCCTGTTTAGTACTCAGACCACATTCTCTTTCTCAGTGTTTTTTGTGCCAAAAGAAGGTGAAGAGGCAAATTCTCTTGGAGTCTGGAAAGAAAGCCTTCCTCTTTGGCTTTATGCATGCTGCATTATAATTCATTTGTTCCTTTGTTCCTGTACTTGGAAATACTTGAATTTTACAGTGATGGAAACATATTGGCAAATATGTTGAATTATTGTTCAAACAGAACCCCAGTAGATATTTTTTAAATAGCCACAGTTTTTTATTGTGATATTGTTTCCATCATTAGAGCTCAAGCCTGTGGGAAATGACTTTCAGCAATTTTTGTGTGCACATTTGCTCTCTCTCTGTCCTTGTGCTTGCTCGTGCTCTCTCTCTCTGACACACACACTATTAGCCTTAATTAGAGAAAAAAGCCTGAAAGCTTTGAAAAATAAATTATGGAAACTGGAAAGTGCATTGGACAACAATAAGAACAGGCTTCTTAATTGATGATCAGGGGGTTGGAGCAAATACTTTTGAAAAAATGTGTTATACCCAGTGCCATAAAATCATGGATTCAGTGCAGCAGGTTTTCTGTCTGTCACCTCAAAGAAGTTTGCTGGTTCCAGAGCCTGCCATGACTAAGAGCTGTCATTCCTCATCAAGTCTATCTCTGAGACCCCAAAGCTCAGGAAAGACAAGGTGACTGTCTTGTCAGAAAAGTCCCTGGGGGCATTTGAGTGAGTATCAGACTCTGAAGGGCAGAGATGAGTAGCTTCTTTCAGGCCTGCTCTTCTAGGGGGTTGGCATGGATCTGCTGACTGTGGGCTTCATAGCAGATAAAAACATCCTGCCAAGAGTCAATCAGAGATTTTAAATAAAAACATGACGACATAACCCAGAGGAACTCTTGGCAGAATTCGGCAGCTTGGTGTCCTTTGAGTACTTGAATGAAGATGTCAGTTGACGTGCAAGCAGAGCAGAAACTGCTGCCAAGACAAGGTTTGGACAAATCTCCTCTAGGTATATTCTGCAAGACGTCTTCAGAGTGGGTAATCTTTTCAAGTGCATTTAGACCTGGTGAAAAGGAAAAAACAAAAGGAATGTGGAAGACTTTTAGCCTACAATAAATTCATGCAGGACAGGGGGAGAGCAAAAGAAACAATGGAAACAGACACCTTAAAAATTAATATCTGCTCAGGGCAGTAGTAAGGGGTTTGAGATTTGTTTGGTTTTGTTTTGTGGTGGCTGTCAGTTTTTTTTGGTGTGTGTTTTGTTTCTACTACCTCCTTGAGGAGACAAGGCTTACTTGGCAATGCTGTCCCTGCTTCTTAGTCTGGTCATTGCACCCATAATAACTTTTGAAATTATAGCTATTTTCCAGCAAACTTGAAATATACTTCAATTCCTATGAGCTCTGTGGCACTTACATACTGGAGATTTGTTCAAAGTAATGCCACACTAAATGAAAAGAAGGCAGAATATACCTGGTTCTTTGGAATAAGGTTCTTGAGATGAGTAAAGCTTGGTAGGGGAGTGAAGGATAAAAATTTGTAGGAAGGTTTCATTACTTCTGCCATTTACAAATTAGTTTATTTTTCTTTGAAGGCTTTCTTAAATTCTGTGCAGGATCTAGGAAGGAAACATGTAAACTTGTAAAATCACATCCTTTATGTTGTAAAGAGATTGTATTTTAAATACTTGGAAATATTTGATTTTCTGCAAATTAAATTTTGGATTATAATCCTTACTGCCATGTTTGAAGATGGAAATTTCTTGAAATAAAATTTAGAGAAATACAAACTGTAGTGAACCATATTATTATTAAAGTCAAAAGGTGCTTGAAATTTTTATCCATTAACTAGTTCTAAATTGATTATCATATTTTTACAACCTTAATACAAATTTATAGAAGCTGCGGATGTTTGTTGTCTAAAATACAGAATCACAGAATAGCCTATGCAAGAAAGGACTGTGAAAGATCATCTGATCCAGCCTTTCATGGGAAAGGGAGCATAGATGAGATTATTCCCAACCTGTCCCACCACACCTTGAACACCTCCAGTGATGGAGGCTCTCGCATGTCTCTGGTGAGGTGCGCTAGTGGCTGATTGTTCTCACTGGCTTAAAATGCGAGATTACTTTCACATTGTGCAATTATTAATCATGTGTTTTACATACCAAGAAGATCTTTCAAGGATTAATTTCTTTCCTCTAGTTAGAGAATGATTAGCTAAGTCTAATTATTCCAGTTATTATAAAGTTCAATAAATCTGTTAAATCTACACAAGTCTGCATTTATGATTCCCTGAATTCAAAAGTATTATATGAATATTAATTTATTCCGTGAGTTGGAAGGTTTATTATTTCTTTAGAAAGGCTTGAGGAAAGCACAGAGGATTTGAAATGAAGACATGCAAAATCTGAATTTAAAATAAGAGGCAGTTGTTGGTAATACAATTATGTTTGCACAGTAGGAATAGCTTATTAAAGAGATGTCATAATGACTGTTTCCAGCAAGTGTAGAGTAATTGGCTTGAGTAGCCACTTGATGTCATCCTGGTGCAACAGAATTTGTCTAAAAACCATTTAAAAACCTTTGATTCAAAGAGAATGATTGTTTCGGTGAACAGTTCTCTGGTAACCTTAGCTTTTCTTTTCTTTTCTTTTCTTAAAAATTTATTTATTTTTATTTTTCCTGAAGTCATGCAGAATCAGTTTAAGAAGCTTTATGACAAAATGCTTAGTATATTCTTTTTTCTTTGACTTTAGATAGCTGTAAATTTTTCAAGAAAATGTGACTCACTTGTCCCTCTTGTAATTAGGTTGATATCAACAGTTAGGTTGATTTGGCCCAAATACTCCATCAATGTTATATGAAAGATATGTAGGAAATCTTTCAAGACTCTGAGTGATGGTTTTACCTCCAAGATCATTCAGCTGTGTTATGCCACCTCTGTCCTTTTTTTCTAAACATCAATAAGCTTTACAAAGGCAGTTACATTTTTGTCCAGGAAAAGTTGTTCTTTAATGCTTTGATCTTGGCATTCAACTTGATTTAAAGGAGCAAAAGGTCCCATTTGATCATTGTGCATTCTTTCGGCAGGGAGGGGAGAGGGCAGAAGTGGTAAACTTTAGATAAACTTCATAAGACTCAGAACAAAATTTTATATGGACTTTGTCAGAATTAATTTTCTCTGATACTTTTACTAGAATAAAATAACCCTTATCTCTCAGTATCTTTCTCCTACCACTATTTCTCCTTTCACCTAGGCAGGTACCCTAGATCAACTAATTTTCTACTATTTTTTTAATGTCCTGTGACTTGTTCATTCCTCTTAACTCTTTGTGATCTTTATTCTTTCGCTCAGTTCTGTGACTGCTTGGCCTGCATTTTCTATCATACAATTCACAGTATTTTCCCGCACTACTCCCCCGGCGCTGTAAAATATTTGCTTTGCCAGACTGCCTCTTTGTTCTCCTGACTATATTATATTTACAAGAGTTTACAAGTTTGTGTTGTCAAACTTTCACAGATTCTACAGCCTATTGTGTAATCTAGAAGGTGATTTACAGTCTGTAAACCGACACAAGAACAACTTGTTTTTCAGGTTGGAGGAAAGAACAAGTGCGTGCACAAGCTCGCTGGCAATCTGGGAAACCCTGTGTAAGAAACTGTTATCCATTTTCTGCACAAGTTTGTGATCCCAGAGACTTCTCTGGCAGCTGCCTCAGGAAGATAAAGCTGAGACTGAAAGCATCCAGGTAGGTGTAAAGAAGTTGATTAAGGGTACAGTAGAACTTCTGTAGGAACAAAGAGTGATTGAAAAGAGCAAGGATAATTCAGTCTGAGTAAGGTGAATAATAGGGATTTGATTGAAGTGAGAAGATTAGTAAGAAATGACTACTGTCTTCCTTTTAGCTCTACCTCAATGTATGAAATAAGGAGATAAAGTGAAATTAAAGGCCAAAGGAATTTTTCTTTTCCTGGAGTATAATCATTCATTGGTATTTTCTTTTTCAGGGGGTCATTGAGGCAAGTCAGGAGCTGATCATGGCAGCTTTTAAGGGTTCATTAACAGCAATTAGTAGATTTTTTTCCTTTTAAGTGGTTTGCAGAATGGATGAAACAGATACAGGTCTAAAAGCAAGGACCCCGAGCACAATGGCAAATAAAAAATGTGCAGTATTTGAATTAAAGAGAATACGTTCTACTTGAAATCCCACAATTATTTATGGCCACAACAATGTTTTGGTTGCCAGAGTGAGACAATATGTTCTTTTTCATCCAAGTTTATATATAGACACTCTTCATTTGCTCTTCTCATTGATATCAATTTGGGTAAGATTCATCTGCTTGAACTTAAACACTTTCAGTGCATATATTTGTTAACTCTTACGTATATTTCAGTGAATGGCAACAGATACCTTTAGGGCATAATTTGTGTTCTTTTGCATAGATGTCTAAAATAGGTCAGATGAACCGTGCTCTATAAGTAAATATTTCTTCCCTTGCTGCATATTACTTCCAATTGAAAAAACTCAGACAATACTTATATGCAGATAGCTACAATGTAAGCATTAGGTGGAATGCATTTTATGCATGAAGATTTAGGTGGAATGAATGTTATTCATTGCTCAGAGTTTCTCACAACTGTATTTCATAGTTGCAGTCTTGCACAATGTTAAAACAGATTATCTACAGTCTCTTCTGCTTCTGCTTGATGTCTCCATTACATAAATTCTTTTATGTTCCCTCCTGAGAAGGTGCTATTACAAAATCATATACTTTTTTATTATCCTTGCTGATGGGTTTTATCGATACGTATGGAGTCATTCCTGTGCTTATATTACTAAGTTTTAAAAAGGGACTATTTTTGGGCTGCTAAGATTGTTAAGCACAAGACTTGGCTTTTTTGTATTTTTCAGAATTAGGCAATAGTATTTTTACATGAGGTAAAGTCTCTGTGACCTTCCAGTTCCTGCTAATCCACGTGGAGTTCTTATCTAATGATAGTCTGCATACTCTCACTGAATTCTATAAAATATACCTCTGCTCCCTCAGACAGTACTTGGTATCTCAAGACTTTCATCTATCAAGCACAAAAGTTTGAAAAGTTGGCATATGTAAACTTAGTTAACTTCACCATTTAGATATACTTTAAATAGTCAAAATTTATATGTCCTGGATGAATAGAAATTTGAAATTAGATAAGATTTCTTAGTCATAAAAGAGAATGAAAGCAGAGAATGAGAAATTGATGCATGAGAAGCAATATATGAGATGTGGTTGATAAATTATCCTCTGATATGTTAATGAATTCCACATAGAGAAGTTCACAATATGATGATTTATTGATATTTTAATAAAGTAAATTAAAAATTGAAAGGTGATCTGAATGAAAGAATCTCCAGGAATCTTTGAAAAAATAATTAGGAATTTTAGCTTTGAAAAAGGCTTTTTATAGACATAGACCTTTATACTCACATACATACATATCTGCATTTTAAATAGATACATCTTAAAAGTCTACTGATGCTACACTTCTCCTTATACTTACATGGAAATAACAAATTCTAAAATACTTACTTAGAAATACGCCCTGCACACTTGCACACACTAAAAAAATCCATATTTAGAGCCAGATTCTTTTTGACCACATAGAAAATCCTTCAGGTCTGTTTTATTTACAATGATGAGTAAAGATAGTACAAAGGCAGGCGAAAAAATATTTAAACAAATAATATTTTTGTGATTAAAACTTTGTTTTAACAAAACCAAAACATTTTGTGATTAAAACTTTGTTTTAGCAAAAACAAAACAGTTCTGTAGGATTTCTTCAAGGAAAACCAGTTCTGTAGTGCTCTTTTTTCTGTTTTGCTTTCACACGAGAGACACAAGCGACTATGTAGGAAAAAAAAAAGAAACTATTGCTGTGTCAGGAAAAAGTAATTGTAGCTGTCAGTTCAGCCTTCTAGTCATTTTAATTAGCTGGGTGAAACTTATACAACCAAGATGTACCCTTAAAATCCAAGAACAGCCACCATGGCTTTATTTTTTCTGAAAAATGTTCTTAATGTCTCAGCACCTGATTCTACAGGTTTGGTTGTTAATGTTTGTATAATCATTCCCTATCCTTAAAAGCATATTTTATAAAATAAATTTATTTGTGTGATAATTCCTATAGTGTGGAATATTTCCAAAACCATCAGTACTCTAATTACATTAGAGTGAGTATTTAAACACTGATTAATCTTGAGAGGTAAAAATCATCTGCCATATCTACAAACAACAATGTAATGGATGAGATTGAACACATTCAAATAATATATTTACATAAAATACATGAGAAACTGTCCCCCACTAAATTTAATCTAGCAAATGTTCTCATTATATGATACGTAATTTTTTTTTTTACTGTTTAACTCAGTATTTCTTTTCTCTTTTAAAATTAAGATCTATCTAACATTTGTTGATTCAACCCCCAGCATCAAAGTAAACCTGCATAATTCTAACCTTTTCAACATGAAATCTAGGCACCATTTTATATTCCCCATGTATGACAGGAATGCTTTAAATACTGACTTTTACTGTGGGGGTTTGAAATTTCTCTCAGTACTGAAATTTTGTTGAATGTCTGCTTTTGGAGTAAATTAATGCATGACTTTTTCTCTCTCCTTTCTCAGACATTCCCAGTAGTGCGATATTCTACCCCCCCAATATTGAAGGATATGGATCCATTACATTTGAGAAATTTGGAAGACTTTATTTTGTGTTCCGCTTTTCTTTGTGTGATAGCAGAAGATCAGATTGATAAACCACCACTGCTACACCACTACAGAGAGCAGGCTCCCTGTCCCTGGGGAGGTTTTGCCCACAGCAGAGGCGTTGGCACAGTGTGGCTGTTCTGCCTGCACAGTCCAGAAAGCTGCTTAGGGAATCACAGTCCTGGTGTCTGTAGCAGTTGGTGCAGAATTCCAAACATAAAGGATGCTAATGGTTGTTCACATCAGTAGAGGCATTGCCTGCAAAAGGAGTGGGGCCTTTTTATTTTTATTTAAAATTCTGTAGCACCATGTAAAGAAATTGTTCCAGCAGTACTTTGCTTTTTGCAGTATTTTCCCTGGTTAAACATGGATCCAATTTAAGTACTATGGAAGGAAGCAACAGTAAATTACCAGCTGGCTGGTAAGCCTGGAGCTTTAGAGAGAAAACTGCTCCTTCCTGTTTACAAAAAGCTTGGGAAAAAAAAGTGCAGTTTCTCTTCAGTTATTCGGTTGCAGTGATTGAGGTAAGGGTAAACTGAAATAGATGAGAATTGGATGGAGGAGAGATTAGGATCTACAAGCAAACTTCCAAAGAATAGAAGGAAATCTGACTCTGTAGTGTTTTACAAAGTGTCAGAGTACAGGTATTTGGTTGAGGATAAACTAAAAATTTGTCATGAAATTGTTGCTTCCTAGCTCTTTAAAATAATTGATCTGTCACTTGTTGATGGGCTTATAAATGCAAACTCAATGTCATTTCCATCCATAACAGAACACCTAAGTTCTAGGTATTATTCATCAAGAAAACACACCCATGATGGCTATCAAATCAAACATTTATTAAATTATGCAATTTATATTTCATTCCTGCATGCAGAATGCCTGACAGTATTGGAGCATTAATACAGTCCTAATCTGGTTTAACTCCTTTATTGCATAAACATATAACAAAGTTTCATGACTGAGTAATAGCAAAATCCACACGAAATGTGTGTAATCTAAAGAGCTCTATAGGGCGGAGTGTGAAAATTTGGAGTTTCTGTTTAAATGAGTTGAACATATCTTTTTAAAGAATAACATGGCTCATTATAAGAAAAAAAAAGAATGTAAGGAATATGGATCACTGATTATTATCAACAAAAGAGTATATTTCCTAGATAATAAAAAATTTTCTGTTCAGAGAGTTTGATTTAAGTGTTGTAAATTCCTACCGTGACCCAAATTCAGATTAAATTAGCAGAAGAATCTGGCTTTGAATTATGCTGTATAGCATAAAATAAAATGAGGATCTGATGAGTAGATGATAGCCCCTGTGATTTATAGCTGTTTACCTGACCACCTTCTGCATTCTCTCTCTCTGAAGATGCAGATCCAGATAGTTCTCCATCTGATAAGCTAGAAATAAGAAGTGCGTGATCCATCTCTTTCCCAGTTTGCCAGCTCCCATGTCTGAAGTTCAAGTTTCAAGGTAATTGCTCTTTTTCCCAGCTATTGGAAATTTGGGAATATATTTGTGTAAGTATCTTACCTTACTCTTTTTCAAAGCATGCGTTTCTGTTTTCTGGTTGTAGAGAGAGAAAAGCATGGAAATATGACACTAGAACACTCTGAAGGCTTAAACAATAGAGGGTTGTATGAAACTGACAAACATAAAGAAACCTATGATTTTTCTTTCAGTCTTGCATTTCTTTGGGACTGGTTTATTTTCCTAAGGTACCTGGGCTGGCAAGTGGTGCCAGAGTACTTCTGAACCTAGTTATTTTCCTGCCTGTTTTTGCATTGTGTCTCGCAGGGGTCTGGTTTGGTTCCTGTACTTGTTTGAAAGCACAGTCTGACTTACTGAGAGTTTGAGGGGAAGATGGCGTGAGTTACCATTAGCATAATTTATATCCAGTTGCAACTAAACAAGACTTGAAATTGCTTTGCTTTTATATGACTGAAGCATGCGATCAAAAGGCGCAATTAGCTGAGACAAACCCCTGCAGACTTAATTTATCATGGTGGGTTTAGGCAGGAGCTCTGAAGAAGGTGTCATTCCCCTGGATGGTGGTGAGGTGCTGTCCCTGAGGGCCAGGATGTTGTGCAGCCTCTCTGCAGTTACTGAGCAGAGGCTGCAGCGCAAGGACCTGAAGCCAACCAGTAACTTCACTGCGATGAAAACGAGACCATGCTGTATTTGAATTCTGTAACGAGAATCACCATGCGTATCTTTGTGAAATGGCAGACAGATTAATGAAATACATGTGGCACGTTGGGCAACTTGCATAAATGATCTGCTGCCTGCAGCTGGTTCAGTGGGTAATTTTGTGTTATAATTGCAAGGAGAGAGCAGAGAAGGGAGTGTGACTCCTCACAATGTTTTGCTGACTGTCTCGGCTGCCTGGTAGCCCAAGCTTTAAGATTTCTCGTGTTAATATTTGAAGTCCCAAGAGGACTGCATCCCAAGTGCATTTTTGAGCTTTTGATGGCCTATATCCCATTTCAGTCTTGATGGTTAGGAGGGAGAGATCTGGCACCTGAGGGCTTTCTAAAATGAGCCAGCTGAGTATACAGTATCTTTTCCTTTGGAGTACTGGCTGTGTGGAATTTTTCCTTCCAGAGCTCAAATGTGTGATAAATTTAGTATATTTAAAAATATGTTTTCATTCTAAGCTTTTCATGACAATACTATCAGTTGTAATTATTTAACTGTTAGTAGTTTTGATTTAAAGTAGCAGACTAAGGAAGAAAGACTGTGGGAATATCCTAGTCTTATTAGAGTCATCACTCTTTGCCTTGGATATTTCATAATATTATGAAATATTATTAATTTGATGTTTTCAGCTTACTGTCCAGCACTTTTAAGAATCTCTAAGAGGCTTTTATGATTGCTTATTTTAAATCATAACATATTAAGTACTTCAGACAAAGAAGATTTTTATGCTCTTCCCTTGTAAAATGCACAAAGCTCAGCTACTAAACATGCTGAGTCTCTTTTGCTAGAGGTATCCTTATTACTCCATCTGTATTTCATCTGCCTGTCATAACTACAAGAGGAGTAAATCCAGATTCATCCCCAGATGTGGGGCAAGAAAACAAAGAATGCTTAGTAATAAGAGAACAAAGACGGCTTGGTTAAGAAGAACAAGGACTATTCGGTCAAGGCAGGAGAGATGTAACAAAGTTCTAAAATGTAACAGGTAGCAGAATGACAATAGTTTGCAGAAAAATTGTTATACAAGCAGTTGTTTTAAGGAAAAAAAGCTGATGTGAATATTATGAACGTGATCACTTATATTACTGGTTAGCAGATGCATGAACAGTTATACTATTGGCTATCCAGGCGCATTATTCTAATCTGATAGTGAAAATATTATAAAAATTATATACACTTTCAATAAATGTCTTCTAGTTAAACCGTGACTGAGGACCGTGCATCATTCATACGCCACAAATGGCTCCCTGAACAGGGACACACAATCTCCTAGGCGATCCTGGACCTGCAGCTTACCCCAGCTGTGCCAACGGTGGGATTCAAGGATTGCGGAGGACATCCTTCCATCACCGGATAAGGAACAGGTTAGCCTTGCAAGCGGTTGGGAAAATTTCCCCATAAAAATGGGCAATAACATAAGTAAACTAGAAACTCTCCATAAAGACTGTTTATTGCATATTACAAAGGAACAAGGCTATAAAATACAAGAAAGAAAGCTTATACAACTCCTTATATGGGTGAAAACTCATTGTCCTTGGTATCCCCCTGATGGTTCCTATGACCTCGATCACTGGAAGCAAGTGGGGGAATCTCTAAAGGCTCATCAATTAGACAGTCATGAGGTTAATTCCGACGAATTTATTACATGGAAGATTGTTTATTCTGCACTGCAATCTTTTTGCGATTCGGAAGAAATATTACACCAAGCCGTAAATTCATCTGCAGACGCTTCCCCTGCACTCACAGCACTGCTTTCACGTCCAGATTCGGTTGTTTTGCAAGTGGAGGAGGGAATTAATGGGGAAGAACTGGAGGGCGATCTCGTAAATACGAGAGCTACTGATCTAAGACAGGAATGTGATTTATATCCTGCTGTAAAGCCGCAGCCGCGGAAAGCTACGGCTGCAGCACCATCTACTGACACAAAGGTGCTGGAACAGCAGTCATGTCCCCCACCCTACGAGCCCTTAAGACATATGACTGATAATGAACTTTCGCTGTCACCTGAGCCAAAACACTTTTTGGACACCTGCCGAAGACAAGCATTAGATCGAGGGGATGTTGAATTGCTCCATGCTATGCCCATGGTCTATCAAGGCAATCAGCCTCGTCATGAGCAAATTTCTTATGAAATGGTTAAGGAATTAAGAAAGTCTGTGAAAGAAAATGGTCTGCAATCTTCCTATACGATGGGACTTATAGAAGCTATAGCAAGAAACTATGTTATGCTACCTGCTGACTGGAAAGCTTTATTTAAATTGATTATGACAGCAAGACAATATTTGATATGGCGGGCAGAGTATGAAGAGCTTTGTGAAAATCAAGCACGGGCTAACATGAATACTGGTAATGCTGGAATAACAAAGGATCATCTGGCAGGGACTGGAGCTCAGACAACCATAAGAGATCAGTTAAGAATGCCCCCAGAGACGTATAACCAAGTGAGGCATCTGGCTATAAAAGCTCTGAAAAGAGTGCCGGACATTAACAGAACTGGCTTCTCCACCATAAGGCAAGGACCCCAAGAACCCTACATTACTTTTATTGATCGCTTGCAAACGGCTGTGAACAGGCAAATTGATTTACCAGTTGCAGCAGAAGCTTTATTGAAATCCTTAGCCTATGATAATGCTAATACTGACTGTCGTAAAGCACTCGATCAAATCAAAAACAAACCTGATGTTTCCGTAAGTGACTTTATCAAAACTTGTGCACATATTGGTACAGAACAATACAAAGCAGATTTACTAGCAACTGCCTTAGCTCAACAGCTACAACTGGCTCGGGCAGCAATTAAATGCTTTGCGTGTGGACAGGAAGGTCATGTGAAAAAGCAGTGCTCAAAGAATAAACAAGAGAAAAAAAGACCTAGTAAGCTGTGCCCCAGATGCAAGAAAGGTTACCACTGGAGTAATGAATGCCATTCTAAGTATGACAAAGACGGCAAACCTCTGCCAAAACGAGGACACTCGAAGCGGGGCATGAAATCCGGTGCCCCACAACAAAACAGGATCCAGTCACAGCAAACCCACACAGCTCAGGTTACATCAGGAGAACCCCAGGCAGTGCCAACTTGGACTTGGCAGTTTCCACCACAACCACAATAAGTGACACATCAGTTCACCTTATACCTACAGGCTTAAATGGACCCCTTCCTTTAAAATGCCATGCATTGCTACTTGGGAAGTCACCATAATCTAAAAGTGGACTTTTTATTTTACCAGGAATCATTGACTCTGACTCTAGGCGTGAAATAAAAATCGTAGCTTGGACTCCTAACCCACCTTATACTATCCCAGCACGATCATGTACTGCTCAACTGATACCACTCCTTATATTGCCGGACATGCAATCAGTACTATCTCTCCATGCTGACAGGGGCACTGGAGGTTTTGAAAGTACAGGCACTCCTAAAATTTATTGGTCTAAACTTATTTCAGTACAACAACCTTTTCTAACCTGTGTTATAGATGGCAAGTCTTTTACAGGTTTAATAGATACTGGAGCAGACATAACCATCATCAATAAACATGAATGGCCACCTACGATTGTTGCAGGCATCAGAGGTCAGCTGATGCCACATCAGTGAGTTAAAGATCTCATGGTATATGGGCCAGAAGGGAAACAAGCACGTCTCAAACTGTATGTACTTTCTACTCCGTGTACACTGTGGGGAAGAGATCTGTTATCACAGTGGTGGCTGACATTGACAACAAATTTTTAAAAGGGGTCACTGATGTGCAGCCAAGACTTAAACTCACATGGAACACTAATACTCCTGTGTGGATTGATCAGTGGCGCCTCAGAGCAAAATGGCTGCAACAAGCACTAAAACTGGTCAGGTAACAATTGGATCTGGGAATATAGTTCCTTCCACTAGCCCATAGAACACCCCAATATTTGTGATTCCAAAAAAGACTGGCAAATGGAGACTCTTACAAGATCTGAGAGCTATCAATGCAGTAATAGCCCTGGTGGGCACACAGCATTCCAGAATTCCTAATCCAGCAATGATCCCTGAAACTTGGGACTTGTTCACTATTGACTTAAAGATTGTTTTTTCACAATTGCATTATACCCTGATGATGCACCTCGTTTTGCTTTTTCATTGCCATCCTTGAACAACAGTGAACTCATGCAAAGGTGNGAACAACAGTGAACCCATGCAAAGGTATCGCTGGGTTGTGTTACCACAGAGGATGAACAACAGTGAACTCATGCAAAGGTGTCGCTGGGTTGTGTTACCACAGAGGATGAACAACAGTCCTACAATATGCCAATTTGTGGTCGCAAGTGCTTTACAGCCAGTGCCACAACAATTTTCATGGTTCTGTTGTATCATTATATGGATGATATACCGCTAGCAGCAGATGACTGTTGTATTGCAAAACTGTTTTGCCTTTTTTTGTCATTCTTTTGACAAATTTGTTCTTTGTATTGCAACAGACAAAGTTCAAACTCTCCCACCTTGGAAATACCTAGGGTTTCTATTATTTGAGCAGCAAATTTTTCCTCAGCCCACTGTGCTTCGGTCCTCTATTAAAACACTAAATGACTTGCAAAAATTATCAGGAACTATTAATTGGCTCAGACCTATCCTTGGTATCTCCACTGAGGAACTGTCACCCTTATTTAATTTACTTAAGGGAGACACAGTTTAACATCTACTTGTGAACTCAATCCAGAAGCCTGTGAAGCATTGCAAATTGTGACGGATAAAATTCAGACATCCTTTGTATCCAAGCTACAAGCAGAGTTACCACTGAGACTTTTTGCTATCATAGCTGAATTCCAACTATATGCATTAATAGCACAGTGGTGTGATGATGAACAACAATTGTGGATGACAGAGCGGGTATTTTTACCTCACACGTTTTCAAAAACAGTAACCACATTACTTGACATGATTGTTAGACTTGTTTTCACAGGATGAAAACGATGCCAAACCCTAAGTGGAGAAGATCCTTCTTGTATCCACATTCCTTTGCCTGCAGACACTTTTCAGGATATATTCCAGGAATCATTATCTTTACAGGCTGCCCTGACAAACTTTTTGGGAAACATGGTTAATTCTTTGCCAAAAAGTAAACTTTTGCAATGTTTAAAAGATTTTTCTCTACAGATGCGTTTTCTAACATCATCACAACCCCCTGCCTGGAGCAAAGACAGTCTTCATCGATGGCTCTGGGAAAACTCAGAAAGCAGTTGTTGCCTGGAAAAATTCCACGGGGAATTGGTAAAACTCTGTGATTTTTCAGCCAGGGTCGACACAGCTAGTAGAATTAGCAGCTGTTGCAGAGGCTTTTCGATGGTTTCAAAATAAGCCTTTCAACTTAATATCGGATTCCTTGTATGTAGCTGGCATTTTAAACCGTACTGAACGTTCCTTTCTAAAGCAAGTGCACAACAAGAATTTGTTTATACTGTTATCTACTCTGTATGATTATGTTCGATGCCGATCTCATTGTTTTAATGTTATGCATCTTAGGTGTCACTCATCTTTGCCTGGACTTCTGGTAGAAAGCAATGCAGTCACGGATGCTCTAACAATGACGGCAACAGTTCCAAATCAAATTGCACAGGCAAAGTTGTCACATGAATTTTATCATCAGAATGCAAAAGCTTGGAGTAAACAATTTAATCTTACTTTTTCTCAAGCTAGACAAATTATTCATTCTTGCCCTCACCGTGCCCTCTTAACACCTTTACCTACCGCAGTAGGTACAAATCCAAGAGGATTAGGTGTCGATGAAGTCTGGCAGATGGATGTTACACACATTTCTACTTTTGGCACCTTAAAATATGTGCATGTATCAGTTGACACATGTTCCAAATTTTTTGTTGCCTCTGCTCATAAAGTGGAAAAGTCAAGAGATGTCATTAAGCACATGCTGTGAGCTAATGCTACCTTAGGAGTTCCTACGGTAACAAAAAGTGATAACGGTTCAGCGTATGTCTCACAATCAACGAAAACATTTTTTCAGTCTTGGGGTATACGTCACTTAACTGGCATACCTCATGCCTCGACAGGTCAAGCTGTTGTGGAACCCACACATGCCCTTTTAAAGAATATGTTTCTTAAACAAAAGAGGTGGAATCCCCTTGGTATAATACCTCAGGAACAATTGGACAGAACAACATTTGTTTTAAATTTCTTAAATATTTCCAGGTTTGATAACAAAACAGCAAGCGAAAGAAAGATTTGCAGAGTGGACAATGACTAGGCCCTGCGCCTTTGCTAACATGGGGGCGTGGTTATGGCTGTGTTTCTCTATCCACAGGACCTTACTGGTTACCTGCGAAGAACATCAAACCCGCTGCAGAAGGAATGAAGACTTGAGGGTATCACAATTTTAGTTTGGTAATCAGTTACAATGGGTTCTGGCACAACATATGTAGCCTTTTTTGTCATCTTCAGCGGATTCTTGAGGATAGTGAATGAGGCATGGGTCCCACAACCAAAGACCAATTTTTGGCTCACATTAGCTGAAGCAATTAAGCAATCTACCTTTTGTATATCCATGGCCAGTCCTAGTGATCATTTCAAACATGTCTGGCTGGCATTGCTTTAATGAAGGATGAATGGAACAAGTTATACAATCAAACAGTTATACATGACTGTACAGCTCCAGGTAAGCGTAAATCGTCGTGGTTGTGTTTGGGATCACGGCAATTTAACGCTGGCCAATCTGTGGGATGGTATTTGGGCAGTGTTAATGCAGGCATGAGAAAAGTAAGTAACTTCCCTGCTCTGTCACTGCACACTCAAGAGCTGGATGTAGTAGGCTCTATAAAAGCTCCTGTATGTTTTTAACTTAATTATGCTAATGATGCAAACACAGACAACACAGGAGTCAGTATAAGTGGCACTGGCATTTACTGTAATTCCTCTGCCTGGTGCAATCTTACCACTCCCTCACAAGTCACAACAGGGACCAATGCAAGCAGCCTGCCCAATAACATATTAAAAATATGTGGCAACAGACCATGGAAAGGCATTCCAGATAAAGCAGTGGGAGGTCCATGTACTTTTTTGGTCATTTCACCATGTTTCATCCCAGTCTCAAAGCACTAATTGGACACTACAACATAGGCGAAATAAACGGGATGCTAAGTCATTTGACCCCGACTGTAACTCTGAGGTTGAATTCTGGAGTCTTGCAAAGAGAGTTTTTAGTTCTTTAGTTGCCTCTGTTGATACTGCATAAGCCTTGAAAATAATTAATAAACTAGGCTGTTGGCTTGTGAAGGAAAGTAATGCTACCAGTAATGCTTTAACAGGATTATTAACAGATGCCGACTCTGTACGTCATGCAACACTGCAAAATAGAGCAGCAATAGACTTTTTATTGTTAGCCCAAGGACATGGATGTAAAGACTTCGATGGAATGTGCTGTATGAACCTGAGTGACCACTCTGAATCCATTCACAACAGCATCCAGGAACTGAAGGGACTGTCTGGAGAACTGCAGCAAAACCACAGATGGGATCCTTTCAGCCTGTTCTCTTGGTTGGGAAGTTTTAATTTTGAACCTTGGGTTAAACATGTAGTTGGTTTAGCTATAATAGGACTTACAGCGCTTTTGATGATTATGTTATGTTTGCCATGTGTCTTTTCTTGCACTCAACGGCTTATCAATCAAAACATAAAGCAGGTAATGCTTATGCAGGTACACACTGTACTCACTTTGCAATGCTTAGTAAATAAAAGGGGGGGAGATGTGGGGCAAGAAAACAAAGAATGCTTAGTAATAAGAGAACAAAGACAGCTTGGTTAAGAAGAACAAGGACTATTCAGTCAAGGCAGGAGAGATGTAACAAAGTTTCTAAAGTGTAACAGGTAGCAGAATGACAGTAGTTTGCAGAAAAATTGTTATACAAGCAGTTGTTTTAAGGAAAAAAAGCTGATGTGAATATTATGAACGTGATCACTTATATTATTGGTTAACAGATGCATGAACAGTTATACTATTGGCTATCCATGTGTGTTATTCCAATCTGATAGTGAAAATATTATAAAAATTATATACACTTTCAATAAATGTTTTCTGGTTATGCCGCGACTGGGGACCGTGCATCATTCATACACCGCACCCACATCCAGTGAAATTCTGACAGGTTTACTCAACTCGAGCAGAATACAACTGTACCTGAGCTCCTACTGAAGGCACAGGTACTATGAATAAAATATCAGAATACAGGCACATCCTGGAGTGTCAATCAGGGGTCTAGACGTGCAACTTAGCTTGGGTGTTGTGTCTGTAACAGGTAGGATTTTTTTCTGGTCAAAGGCACAGTACTGGGCTCCCATTTGTTTTGTTTATTTTGATCTTCCGATCAATAAGGTAGTGGAAAAGCTAAAACATTTATTCAGACTTTTCTATTGCTCTTACTTTTGGCATTGTATTATACTGTATATAAAGTGGTTAGCTATAGTCTTATAAAATGTTTCAAGCAGTACTTCGCTTAAGGCAATTACGTAAATTTTGGCAGTTGTCCTTTCCCAGCTTATTACCACTAAAAGAGCACTGCTGAACTGTATTTCTTGATATTCAAAGACACCTAAATGACCATCAGTGAAGAGCCAAGAAATAGTAATTGAACACAACTTTGAATCAGCAGCAATAAAAAAAAAAACTTTTAGTAATTCAGATAAAACATTTTCTAAAGTAAAACGAAACTGTTTAAAATAATTTCTTTCTGTTATTGTTAGCACTGAAAATACTATATTTATTTTAAGAACTGGTGGCTTAATCAGCACTGAAGGCATGTTGGGAAGTGTTAGAATATATTCTGTCATTTGGCTCAGCTTTAGGCAATTATACATGTAAATATAATTACTATGGTATTCTTTTTTAAAACATATTAGCCTCAAGTTTGTGATGAATGAATCAGCGTGTTTTCTTGCCACCTTTTTGAAGTGAGTTAATCCAATATTAATTTATTTTAGATGTGCCAGAAGCATCATCCTATTACTAATAAGTCGAAATAGACAGCAGGAAATGCAGGTCCCTTCCTAACATTGCCAGAATGCATCTCTGTGTGTATCCAGCAATCTGGGTGATATGTTGACAGAATGAGGCCAGCGATGCAAATGAAGGAATTCTCCCCCCTCCTCTCCTTGCAGTTTATTGCTTGTCATTGACTAAATCACTGACTAGAATTTCTACAGAAAAATCAAACTAGTAGAGAAACAGCTTCTAGATTAGCATTACTATCAAATGTTTAATTCGTGTATTAGGCGATAAGAGTATTTATGTTTCCAAAATTATGGCTATTTAATTTGGTTTATCAGCTGCCTAAGACTGAAGTAGGATTCTCTAGGTATATAAATTTCAGGCTGGATTCTTAACACAAATTAGAGTAGTTTTACTGCAGTTGATGTAGTGGACTGTCATCAGTGTCACCTTACATTAGTGGAACACATGAATTCAAATGCTTCCACTGATTACCAAATAAATATTTTTTAAAATGAAAGGTGATTTTTTTAACCTATCCCCCTAAAATATCTTTAATTACGCTTGCTATGTGTGTTAGGTTTTTTATTTGGTCTTAATTGCTTGCAAGTTTTTAATCTGATTCCCTGACATACTAAGACTGCAGAGAGACAAAATATATTTATTTTTGCAAACCATAGTGTATGTTTCAACTTTTACTCTACTCAGATCAGGAAAGCTCAATTTAAGATCAAAACTATTTATTCCATGAAAGAGAAAAGCCAGAATTCATTAATAAATGAAAAAAATACCCCAAAAACAACAAAATCAAACACAGAATTTATAGACAGACAAAATCAAAGATAGTGGGTGACTGGAAGGAAAGGCGCATTTATGTGAAATAAACATCCTGGGTTTTAGTATTAAAGTGAGGCAACATAATCCTGTTCTCTTTGACTGTAATACACAGATGATCAGGACAGGGAGTCATACAAGCACATACAACTGTACCCAGTTCTTATTTGATAAAAAGGAGTCATGGACAAAGGACTCTAAGAAGACAGATAACAAGCTTCTGTATTTTCTGGCTCATTGTATCCAGTAGGTAAGGAAAGCCAGATTAGTACATTTTATTTATACTTACTTGAGTAGCTTTATTTATCTAGAATAGTTACCAGCTGTGAAAACCAGTGCTTTGGACAAAAATAATTGAGGACTCAGAATCTAGTAAAAGAAAGTAAACGGGGCTTCCAAATTTAGTTTGCTGTTACCGATGGAATACATACTGCAATTTGGCAAAAATCTGTCTCGTGGATGGCTTGAGGGGTAAAAAGACACCTGATCACTCATTTCCACACAAGCACCCTACCAACCGGAATAAGATTTTTCTCAGATTGGAGCCTGAACCTCTGTTTGATGGAAGGGGGAAACCACTCTTCCCAAGCTCCCAAAACTGTTCCGAGCAGACATTTAACTGCTGAAGCAGCCCTGCTCTCTCTGATCTAGAGCACACAGCTCAGTATGATTCAGCAGGTGCCTGTTTTAGGTGACCATTGTTATATTTCATGGGCCATTTCTCCCACTTACCTGGAAGTAGACTTGGCTATCCCCATGCCTAATCTTTGTATTTTTAATGCAAGTGATGCATATTGTGAACTGTACCCATATAACACTGAAATGAGCTGCCAAAAAAGGTATTTCCTAAGAAAAGATATCTTCAAGGGAGAGATGGGAGGATGCAGTGCAAGGCATAAAGGAACTAAATGGGAATTGAATGGTGCTCTAATGCTGCTAAGGATGTAGTAGCTTCTGAATGGTAATATCTTATTTAGGACACTGAAACCAAAGTATTTTTAACTTCTTGGATGCATTTGAATTTTAAAATTCTACATTTGTTATTAAAAAATGTAGAGGAGGACTTTACACTCACACACACATACATACAGTTAAAGAAAAATAAAGCACAGATAAAGTTTATTTGTTAAAAGTATGAAAGGCAGTTTACTCGAACCCTGTTCTGGTGTGCTTCCTGTGCATAAATAGGCCCTAAGTATATGATCCACTGGCTGTTTTCCCCCAGACAATCTGTGCATTTGTTTTATCCATTTGTCATATGTACACCTGACAAAGAACTTCAACCACATAATCACTGGTTGTCTGGCAAACACATAATTAATACGACAAATAATAAGTTACAGAGAGCTCATATATAACTGTTGCCTCTGGTTTGGTATGCCTTCTACAGCATCACTTCAGTCCACAGCTGTAAATGCTGCCTGTTTTTGTTTTAGACTCAGTGTATTTTGTAAGCTGTGTATGATGCATGTGTGCAACTACAGCATATGTCGTTTATAAGCCCTTAATCTTTCTTCACTTGAGGCAGCACTGCCCCCTCGCAGTTTGCAGAGTTCCATCTGCATCGCTTGTCTTGAATTGCAGATTTGTATCATGGCAGAGCATAGAAAAGGTATCTTCAATCTTCTCATGACAGCTGCACAGCATTTTTCTAGGCTGACAGACCTTGTCAAATCAACAACAAACCTGTTGGATCTAGTGCTGCTGATTTTCCATCAGGCATTTTAAAATGCCCAACATTTAGTGAGGACGATGGTTACTTCCCATCCAGTTTACCAGGGTATCACTGCGGAATTTCACCTGAGGATAGGCATAATACACTCAACCTGTCCTACAGCACTGTAGTACTCTCTAATAACGTGAAATACAGTGCTGAGAACTGTAATAAATTGAAGTAAAATTCTTAATTCTGGCATGATAACTCTACTTTTATTGCAGGGTGACCCAAACTACCTTTTTATCTCAGAGGAAACAATATAATACTAGAGAAATGGTCTTTGAGAGAAAAACTGTACCTCTGTTTAAGAGTTTACGTGAAGGTAATTTTTTTAAACACTTATTTGGAGGTTTTTGTAATGGCACTGAAAGAATATACAAGGTAAAAGTGTAAAACTATATTGCATCGGAAAATAGACCTCACAGTACTTGTTACATGGGCTAATACAGGAGAGTCTGCATTTTGCATCACATCTATTTTAACAGAAAACTGTTATTTTTATCTGTCTGTTTTAATGTGTTGTATTTTCCCTAAGCAGCAGATTCACCTTCAGGGACTAATTTATACATTGCAGTTCTGTTAGTGTCTTGGTTTCCAAAATGTTTTCAGGAATTGTGGTAAGCTCGTGTCACTGTTAATTAACCTTAAAGGCAGGACAATACAATTCCTCTGTAATCACAGAATGATACGACAGAGTCTTTTTAGCCACTGTTGGTTCTAACTTTTAAATTAGTTCTCGAAAATAGCAAAACAATTTATAAAGTCACACTGAAACTTGAAATAATCAAAGTGGAAACTATTTGGCCAGTAACTAAATATTGTCCATTAACTGCTAGTAATGATTAATGTGCTAGGCAAATTATTGCTGATTTTATTTCTAATGTGACTGTTAATACTTATGACAAAATTCAAGCTTTTGAAGGAAATGAAGACCAAATCCACAAGTACAGAAAATAATAATCTACCATAGTATAATACTTACTTTCATAATTTAAATATTTCTTTCTCTGCAGGAAAATGTTATTGTGCAGGTCTTACTATGAATCAGAGAGTTGAGGTGTAAGTCTCTCTTTTTCTTTTTTTAATTTTTCAGTTAAACTGTGCAAGTAAACTGATAAATCATATTTTTGGTTTTGACCACATAGATTAAACAACAAATTATAGGGATTATAAAAACACTAAAATTTTTGTCCAACTCATGAATACATCTGAATTGACAAAGGCAATAAGCAGTCAAATTTGATAGAAAAAACTTATTTTTTTAATTTCTTTTTGAGGTGTATGAAGACAGAAAACTCCTTATGTGGGTATGCTTCCCTACAGTAGTCAATCTGATCTGTCTTCAACAGATAATCTTAATGGGATTATCAGTCTTGTAGCAAGAGAATAGTGAAGGACCTGATGTGGAGCAGCATGCAATGATGTGTGTGCCCTCTGTAAAGTTCTCCACAATATTCAAAAAATGTCTCTGCTTTAACAGGTATCCTTTAAGAAGGACTCCAAATGCTAAGCTTTCAAGGCTAAGTTGTGAAACACTAGAAGCCAAGGTCCAAGACTCTTGAGCAGCTGGATACAGGGGGTACGATGGAAAAAATCCAACCCTTTTCCTGGTAAAATAATGGGTTAGAGTGCAATGGAAGAACTTGTTAATTTCTTTCCCATTAGTTAAGTATTAGGAGTTTCGGGGGCAAAATCCTAGCTTTTAAGTTTCCCAGTAATTTCCTTTATGTACTACAGATAGTATATAAAGCCCAAAAAAAAAAAGGAGGTGATATTAGACTCATCTAGATATTAAGTGTTTGCTGCTTATTGTGGCTAAACTGATCCATTTACAGCTGCTTGATTAATTCTGGTTAATTCTCTGCAACGTTAGATCAAAGCAACTATAACTATGGCAGTTGTACTGAAAAAGGAAAGGAACGATATTTAAAGTGAAAGCTTAGTATTTGTGGAATGTGAAACAACATCAAAGAGCTGCTCGAATCATCATAAATTCTGCAGTAGGCTTGTGCATGTAATTATATCAGCTGTTCCAGATGATCCCAAAAACGTTTGAAACAACTGCATGACTTCTTCAAGTGACCTTCCCACATGAAATTTACTTTTGCAAACAACTCTTGAGTATCAAATAATGAGATGAAAGTTGTTTGATGACCAGTTTAGAGAAAAGTAATTTCTGGTTTGCCATCAGTTGTGTAAATTCATGAGAGATAGGTAATTTCTTAAATTGCTAGCTGTCTCGTTAATTACATCTTTATACTGACTGTAAGCCTACAGGTCTTCCCAAAAAATTGACTAGTTTTGAATTCCAAGTGTCAAAAACTGAGTACTTTTTATTGCAGTATTACTCAAGTATGGCTCAGCGGATTGTCTATTAAGTTGATCTGATTCCCTTCCTGAGTACGAGAGAAGGAGAGTTTTCTTAAAGACTGTGAGAATGAAAAAGGTCAGGACGGCATGAAAGAGTATTTTTCAGACCACAAAATGAGAAACTGATTGAAAGTTTGCAGTGTAAAATTACAGTCTAACCTCTCTTTTGCAGAAGTTAAGGTGCATGGTTTTCGATCATTTACCAAAACAAAATTTCTGATGAGAACCTTGGTTTACGTAAAACCAAACCAAACCAACTAACCCCTCACCCAGATTATCTTCACGTACTTATTAACGCTTAATATACTTCTCATGATATTAGTAAACTCTAAAATAATCATTAAATTCTTTCCATCAACTCTGCTCTTCCCCAAAATGCTGAGCAGGGATGAGGAGCGATAACAAATCAAATAGATATATGCATCACTAATCCATACAGCTCAGCTCTCCTTGAAATGTAAATTCTAGAAAGGGACTTGCATTTTCAAAGATGCATACAGCTTCTGCTAACTGGTGCTCCTGCATTCAGCTCATTTAAAGATTAGCTGTAAACTTCAGAGAAGAAAGAGAAAGACTTGATGCCTGCAAGCATAAATATAGAAAGACATTAGAATTTTCTCTCTTCCTTTTTTTTGGAAGGCTATGAAATTTAATGTGGCATATAGACATCTGAGTTTTTCAATTACTAGCATCTACCTGAAACTTTTGTTAAAGTATATATTGTTTTTAAATTTGCTTCTTGTAAGAAAAAAATAAAAAAGAGGAAAAAGAAAAATAGAGTTTCAGAACGTGTAAGAAACAGAAAGCAATATATTTCTGTCCGATATAAGCTGCACTTACGTTGCTCCCTTTGATAATGTATTTCTGAGATGAATGGACTGGAAGGAGTTTTGTTTATCACTGAGATGGCATTGGTCAGAAAGAACCAGCCATGCTAGACAATAGCGGGAATCTGGATTTGGGTGTTCAGTTATCAGACAAAAGTTCTGTGCCGACAAAATAGAGTGAGTTATTCCGATATAGAATCACACTGTTAATTCAAAGTTCAGAAATTTTCTGGTTTAGCTTTTTATTTGACAAAAGACAAAGAAGATACCGTTAGACTATACAACTGTAATTATTACAGTTTGCCTGTCCAATGTCCTTGTAGAGATGGTTGAAGACCAGCATAAGCATTCTGTTCTTTGACTAATTTGAAACAAATATTTTTGTATTTCCACAGATTCTTATTTGACGTTGTACTTCTTAGTGCCTACATCTGATCAATATTAATGATTAAGAAGCCACAATCTCAGAAAAGTGGCAGAAGTAAAAGAAAATTTGAGCTGTCTATATAAATGAGAGATGTAGTAAACATACTTCAGGAAGGTAATTTCAGAGATTAATTATATGCCAATGAAAATAATTTGCTCTCATAAATACAGTATATTTTCTCTCATACATGTGCACACAAGTAGTGGAACAGATAAAGAATAAGATTTGTTTTATTATTTTTAACATTTTATATTTTTTGAGAGAATATTTGTTGAAGGCTATTTCCACATAATCTGAGTCTGATTCTATCCAGCTTCAGAGGAGTACTGCTATCTGCCTAAGTAGCCCACTCATAAAGTATTAAAAGCCTCAAATCAGACCTGCAATACATATCTTTTAGCCTGGAAGTGGAAGAATGCCATGGTAGGAACATACATTCCTTTAGGCTGAGCAGTGACTTACGTAGAAGGACACAGATGCAGGACCTTGCCGGGGTTCAGTTGGGTTTGATGCTCAGAGTTGATTTTCTTCTTTGGTATTGATATATAACAAAATGTTTACATGGAAAAGCAGAAAAATCAGCACAATACTGTTAAAAAAACCTGAAAATAAAATCCTGGGCTATAGATGGTCGTGGTTTTTACATATAACCTGAGCATGTCGTACTGAACAGTGTCTGAGATACGCAACACAATGAGAGGTTATTTTAACATTGAGAATATCCCATGGTCTGCATCAGAAATGGCGAAATGAAACTACACCATGCTTCAGGGGGCAAGCAAATTATGATTTTTTTTTTAACAAGAATTATTGTGCCAATGGAGATATATAAACCAAAGTCAGAAGAACAATAGAATAACTAGTCACAGAGTACAAACATAATTCATATGGTAGTACTGAGAGCTTTTCCATTCAAGAGCAAAGTGACATAATTTATATAATCAAATATCTTTACAGTTGCTCATATTAATAATTTTTTTGACATTTTTTTTTAGTGTATAGAGTATCAGTGTTCCTGGGATATTTTAATTTCTTTACATTCATAACTCTCACTTTAACCTTTTTCAAACTATTCATGTTCTTACTCTGGAGATTTTTTTTGCAAACCCAAGATAGTAAGAGTGTGGTTTAATACTCATGTTATACAGACAGGTAGCTTCTAGTTCACCTATTCAAAATGAAAGGTGAAATAGATTCCCTCTACTATCAATTAAGTACTTCAGCATATTAAAGATGATGATTTATTTATTGGAGCTACTATGTATGCCCCTATTTTAACATACAATTTAAACTTATTTTATGAAAAATTCTATAAATCAACACCACTATCATGTGGGATATAAAAAATACTAACAACAAAAAAATACAGAACAGTTAGAATAATACCATTTCCAATATTTACATTTTTTACAGTTAGATGCATTTTTCCAAAACAACAGAAATCTTGTAGCGATACATCTTTGCTAAGTCTGCTGAAGTTAATGCATTTGCGTGTGAGAGAAGATCAGAATATGACTTCCAGTAATCATACAAATACATAAAACTGATTTTTCCCAACATAAAGAGTACAGTTTCAATGAGCCGACAGATGTGTTATTCCAATGAAGCATATAACCAGTATGTTAATTCTCATAATACGGGTCTTTATGGTTTTGAAAGATATGTCTGAAAGATTGTCTCGGGCCCTTTTAAAGAAACGTTGACTCCAAATGCGTTAATGCCAGTCAAAGGAATGATTAACCATCCTGTAAAATTTTGCATTGTGCTCTCTGAAGTAAGAATACAGTTGCTCTAAAACAGTGCTGTTAACAAGAGGATGGGGACGTCCTTTGGATTCATGTAAACATCTCTCCCTCCCGTCACTTCTGATGCAGTAGAATCCCTTGGTTTGGTTAAAATAAAAATTAGAAGACATAATTCGGGAAGGAAGATTTAGAAATCTTTCAACTTTTTGTAATTCAGGAAGAGGGTCCTTGATTAAAGTATTGCCATCCACTATGTGAATCTGATCCAAACTGAAATGCTTAAGCCACTTTTCCATATGGACATCATATAGACTTCTCTGAATAGCTTTGTATTTGGTATTAAGCACTCCGTTCTTAATAACAATATCTTCAAAGAGCTGAACAGGCTTGTGGCTTTCTACTCTGTTGTAATAGACTTGGGTATAGTCAGATATAACTCTCTCAGTGGGATCTCTTAGAATGAGCAGCAGTTTAATGGAGCTATTCATGTCATGAATTCTTCCTGGAGCCTGTGGTGATGTAAAATAGCCTGGTGTTTTCTCAATTGTAATTTGATTTCCATAAGAAAATGGCATCAGATTTCTATACCAGTCTATTCCTTTCACGTAATTTTCATCCCAGTCAAAGAAATGGACTTCTGTAGCTGCTACCACGATGTTAGGATGAATATCCAACATTTCCAGCAAAGCCCTGGTCCCTCCTTTACGAACTCCTATGATGATTGTCTGAGGTATTTGTCGGCTCGTGCCAGGAGGTCTCACCTGTGCTGAATAGTGTTCGCTTTTATTGCTGAATAATCCCACTTGTGACTTCAGTGTTTCCAACAGTGGCCCATTCTCAACAGGAGCAGCCCGAGCATGAGTCAGCAGAAGATAAGCTGACACGAGTAGGAAGGCCATGTGGAGAGGAATAATTATTTTAAGATAATGTTTTGCTCAACTAATGAAAGAATGGGTGAGTCCCCTCTTGAGATGGTTGGCAGAACCCGTGGTAAGCACACAGCAAGCTTCTGAAGCATCTACAAAATAAAATAAGACAAGTCAGTGTTTCTACACTTGTCATCAGTTAAAAATTCAACTCACAATTCAATTCACAAATCTAATCTATGATCCCAATAGAAAATTTATAGGGAAGTTATTTGTTTCCCCTGACTTTGTTTCAGAAGGTTGGAAAAGTCCCATGTGTTGGGGCTTCTTTCTCCTTACCATGAGTGACCAATGATGGATACTAACCTTTCAACAACTTTTATTTCCTCTAAGCAGATTAGAATTGTTTACCTGATTTTAAATTCCTGACCATTTGTTGCTTGTTTTGATTTTCCTAATTATCTTCTATATATACAACAGACTTCTCTTGTTATAAATACTGTACCCAGTATGATAATAATTCCAAAAAACATTTGAATGCCAATACCTTTCCTCAAATTCCCTGCTAGAATAGTATATTCTTACATAAATGACAGACCTGGATGGTGGTGCCAACATTTGGGTTCTAGTGAGGTATGAATCATACAAAAATAATTTTGTTTACTCAGACACAGAAAACAAAACACAGATATAGGCAAAGTTTTGGAATCTGAGCCCTTTAGAACGGAAAACTAGCTGTGTCAAAGCAAGAGTAAAGTGGCTAAGTTGGACCAGTGTGGGAAAAAAGAAATGATTCAGGGTGGATGGATGCTCTGCAGCTATCCAAGTGTGTGATCCATAGTCATGCAAGTGTTGGAAAAGTCTTAGCAAAATCAGATCTTCAGATCGTATTCTGCAGTTCCTCCAAAGCTCTGTAAAAGAGATACCCAGATGCTTTCTGGTCACTCAGAGATTTCTGCAGGGAAGCAAGTCTGCTTGAGGCTGAACAGCTTCTTCTACTTAATCCGCATTGCATATGGTCATTTTAAGCAGTGGTGAATATTAAATATCTTCAAAATTTGCAAAAATTTTAGACTCGCAGGTATGTGCATGTGCACATGTAAGTGAAAGAAAACATCTATGTAATTGTGTTACCAACATTTGAAATCTCCTGGGTAACTCTTGTATATAATATTTGAAACAGACCCCTTACAGATCAACCATCACAACAACAGTGATAAAAAATTCAGATCAATGCAACACCTGCACTTGAACCACTGTGCTTGGATTGCCTGTTTTTAAGTCTGGAAATCCTACAGGACAAATTCCCATTGAGAGGACTCTTGAGTTTCACTCCATTTCCAAGCAATTATAGGATTATAAGATTTGTGGGATATATCTACATTCTTGTTTTGTTTTCAATGTAGCATGCAGAAACAAGCTATTTCATGCAGTGAAGTAGCAGTCATTTAAAAAACAATACCCATTTTTGAAACTGTTTTGAATTATGGCTCATATTTTAAAGTAGCCTCAGAAATGTTACAACCTTAGCTCCTTCTCCAGTGTTCACTGTCTCTTTCTTTTTCTGAATATATTGGTCACAGTACTTCATCTCTTAGAAACAACTTTAGAAAACACAGCCAATTCCCATTTGCCATGGCCTTGAGGAGCATTCAATATTTCTATTTAAAAAGCATTTACTTTGAGTCCTACTTTACAGGCTGAAAGATTTTAAATTTTTGATAACAACAGTCTAGGCAATGCAGCAGATTCATTAAATCTATTTGCTAAATCTTATTGAAACCTTCTCCAACTTCTTCGATATCTAGGGAATGACTCTTGTCAGTCTCAATGAGCACTAAACTCACAGTTATATGGCAAATATTAACCCTAAAATTGTCATTTAAAGAATAAACTCTGACCTTTACCGAGGAAATCTGTGGAGAACATTCCCTGCTATGTGCAAGAAAGACTTAAAGGGCAACTGCTTCTTCAAAAACAGCACCGTTTCAACTAGGAAAAGTGAGTCTACAATTACTGAATATTGGAAAAGTCCAAGTACAAATTGCTTTGTCATGATAGACTGGAATAATGTTCTCCTTTAAAAACTTGAAAGGAGGTTTCATTTTAAAGATCACAATTTTTTTACTAAGAACTTCACATGGAAGTTCTATTTGAAGTTCCCAAGAGCAAAGAATGCAAGAACTTCTATGGCAATCACAGGAGGGAAGAACAGGTATGTTAATACCAAAATAATTTACAGTTACTATTCCTTTGGATGGCAAGTTTGGGAAATGGCAACCATGCTGTTCAGTGCTGCCAAGGGATTAAAATGCATTTTACTATAACGGCAGCTAATGCTGGTTTTGGAAAGCTCTGTGGGATGCACAGCACGGAATTTGAAGCATCACACCCCAGATGATTCCTGGAATGCCAGCTTTCAAAGAGGACTCTGCTTTAATGATTTCAAGCCAAATTTTTCATGATTCACAAGGTTCCTGAACAGTTCAATCTGAGGAAAGGCACGGCTATGCATTAGATGGTTTCGGAAGTAGCAACATATGAGAGTAGGGCAGCTTTCCAGAGCTGTGATGCCAGCAGGCTGGGATTTGGGAGCGGGGGCCAAGGGAGCAGTTAACCACTCTTTTAACCTGTTCTGAAATCCCAGTGCTAGTTTACATTCTATTCATCTTCTTTGTTAAATTAAAATTCTTTCAGGAAGACTGAGGAATTGTTTTTATAAAAATCTTACTATTTTTCTCAATTTACCTCTTTCATGCTAATACATCACGTTATACATTATAAATGCACTTACACATCTATACATTAGCTTACAAGTACTTTGAACTAAGGCAGGACCATCCTGAATATCTGCCAAGCAAGGGATTACTTATAAATACCAAGGTGGAGACATAAAGTTCATTATCTGATTTAAATTGTGGAACTATCCCGTTTTGAAACAATTTCATGATCTGATTCTTCACAGGTATTTTAGGCAACTTTATTTAACCAGAAAGAAAACTGTTTTTAGATTTTTTGAGAATTAGTATTCTTGAGACTAACTAGGTTAATAGCTTAAATTGAAAAAAATAGAAAGGAAGAGGGAAAAAGCAGGAATTTCTCTGAAATAAACTAAAACCAGAGTAAAAAAGAAACTGAAGTATTTGCTAATGTGACTCTGCACTAGTATAGACAGAGATGTGCTCTTCCTAGATCTGGTGACAGGTGAAAAAATTCTCAAATTCACTTTTTGATTTTGTTTAAAAAAATTCAAACGCACTAACGTTATTTCATCCCTAACTAATTGAGTTTTTTAGTTTCATGCACCTAAGAATCAGGTGCAAATACTGAAACCCAAAGAAGACTGTAAGCTGAATGAGAAAGTCATACTTATCACTGAGGAAAGATTGGTCTTCTAAAATATCCTCAGGTTCACTTCTGATGTGAGTGAGAGTCTGCCTAATTTACCATCTGAAATCAGCAGTTCTCTGTAAAACACACTCAGACTGCAAGTAGCAGAAGAGATTCTGCGTTTTCTGTGGACTGAAGTATTGTTTGAAAAAAAATTAAACATAATTATTAAGTAGTTTGACCACTTTTCAAATTAATTAGTTCTTTTACAAATTTGTTAGAATCATTGCTAGAAAAAAACCTTACCCAGGAAATACTACAGAAAAAATCAAATTCAGAATGTGCTGTAAATCTGGTGCCTAAATAGATCAAAATTGCCTTTGGGAGCAATTCTATCAGAACAACATTTCAGCTCTGGCCTAAGATATTAGATTGATTTCAGTGACGCTCTAAGATGTTAGATCCTGTGGTTAGGTTATAATTGCTACATAAATATAAAGGTATTAAAGAAGAGTTATCATATATAATTGGAATGTTATTTGAATAATTTTTGTGTTGTTGCTTTTATGCCTTTATGCAATTAAATGTACATTTTTAGAAGATATTAACTGCTTTTTATAATGAAAACGATATATTTTGCATTGGTGCACCGCACCAATGGAGAATCTGAAAGTATTCTCATGAAATTAACCCCATGACACATGATCAGAGTTACAGTGCCTTATTACCATTTTCCTCTATTATTTGGTAGTGTTGGTGTTGTTTAGTAACATAAGGAACATCAACAGATACAATATTTAATAAGCAGAAATGAAGTTCAGAAATAAATGCTGGAAAAAGGACTAATTAAGTAAATAATACCTTGGCCTGCTGGTTTTTTCACTTTTTTTAAACCTTAGACTAGGCTGGAGAACCTGCTATGCTGGCTGAAAAATCATTTTAATATTACAGAAATGTACTAAAGACCCTTAACTGCTGCACTCTACTCTGAAAAACTTCTAAGTGGCTTATGATTTATCTTGCTTTAGGGTAAAGTACAAAATCGTAGGATAAACCTAAATATATTATTATTACTAATTTATAACATTATTAGTTCCTAATAATACTTCCCACTGCCTGTAATGCTTTTCATTGGAGAATTCTGCAGCACTCTGTGTTAATGAACTGTCTGCACCTTATTAAGGCACCATTCTCACCTTACAGGAAATTACAACTGACCAATGTATAGATCCAGTTCAGGAGTGCAAGTGCTTTGGAAAGCCAGGTTAATCTGATCTGCTCGAGGTCATATAGCAGGTTTATAGTCCAACCAAGAATAAAAACCCCAGGGCTTCTAATTCTCCATCCAATTCCCTTTCCAACTTCGTGCCATTCCACAGCAGCCTCTTACAACCCTTATAATAACTTACAGCTGGATTACAACTTATAGCTGAACTGAAAAGCAAAGAAGTTCCTCAATGTTTCACCACAACACTCAAGGATTTTTTGGAATTAAGCAGTTTCTTTCCACATGCTCCCGGCAAAAAAAATAATAAAAAAAAAATGGAATCAAGTACAAACTCAGGATTTTGTTTTTTCAAGGCATTTGTGCAGAAATACTTCTGTTGTTTACTGAAAACTGCAGCAAGGGGAGGTGGTCAGAGCAAGTATAACAAAACACCAATATTTATCTTGATTTTTAAAAATATATCAGGATTCAAAAAAGGGTGTCACTTTTCCTGTTAATTCCTGTTAGATATGAACTCATGCCAACACAAAGGTCAATCACTGAGAAGAGTACATTTCAAACATGTTAAGGCTTACTGGCACACAAACTTGTAACAGCTTGGTTATATCTCTATAATTAAGAACATATCTATGTTGACAATGTAGAAAAACAATTGCAGCCTAACTGTATTCACAACCAAAGGTCATATAAGGCGAACTGTTTCAGAAATTTTTTGAAAGACAATCATACTGTGATGTCAGTTAGACCCATGTAAAGTATCCCTATACAGACTGGCTAACGGAGTAAACAATTCTAAACAACAACAATATAATTCTAAAAGTTTTGGAATATCTGAAATTAGGCTGGTGATTTTCCTTCAGTAAAACTAGAGTTAGTTACATAGCATAATAAATGCAAATCTGCACTCAGTATGGCTTATACATTTTTTAAAAACAGGCAAATGAAATATGCAGTGCATGTAGGACACATTGCTTAATAGAATCCAGTATTGATGTATTCAAATTCAATAAAGCAATGACTAGTTCTATTAATTCTGAGCATTAAATATTAGAAGTAATACTATCATTAAAAGTCCTCTTCATAACACCTTAATTCTGATTATAGTATAATTTGTGAAATAATGGACATTTGAAAATATGTTCTGGTTGAACAGAAAAGTATCCTCCTTAATATTAAATGAAAGGAGACACAGTTCAGCTACTTCTATCCACAAATGTAAGATATGCCTAGGCAGAGTTCAGGAGACAATGAGAGCACATTTCTGAGAGTGAAAAATGTTTAAAATTTTGGAAAAGTTTCCTGAGTAAAAACAATTGTAAGTCTTAATTTTATTACAAGCAGAGCAATTACTTTAGGTTTATCTTAGAATGAGACCAATCAGGCGCAATTAAATAGTTTTAGAGCTGTGTCCTAGAAGTGAGATTTGATTCAGAGGAATCCCAAATTAACTATTCCATGAAACTAAACACTATGTGGGAAAGGACAGTTATCCCTGCACAAGATAACCCTTTATAAGGCATGAAACTTTTCTGCTATGCTTTTACTCTATGCTCCATTCCCAGACTAACTGCAATAACTAAATAACATTTGCATTGTCGTTACTGGGCTTTATCAGAATCAGGGAGGAGAGGTCAGTCAGCTCCCAGGAATATGCAGGGATGGACATGAACACCTCCCACCTGTACCCATGGAAAATGTCTGCTGCCAACTGGACAAAGCAAGAAAGGGTAAGAGGGAATAAAGTACGACACTGGAGTTTTGTAACAGAGCTACAAGCTATGCTCCAGTGATCTCTTTTCATACACGGAACAGAGGACTAAGTATGAAAAGGACCACAGACCCAAAGTCAGATAAACATTGCAGCAGTTCACATTGCTGATAAAGAACCTTAGAGCCTCTTAGGCACCTAAGAATTTTGTTCACTTTTATTTTGCTCAAACTATGGACATATTTTTATTAGGGAGCTGCACTAAGAATTCCTGGATGAGGTAGTACCTAAAAACCCATGATCCCACAGACTGTCCAGAAATGCTGCCTTGCATTAACTCCTCTATGGGTAATGAAAGAGTTTAAAGGTTTCTCTTTAAGCATCAATACAAAAATATATGCTACCACGAAGAAAGACAAAGACATTAACATTTTAAAGTCCTAATCTCAGCAGTGAATTTATTTGTATGAACCTTTTCTAATGAGATTGCATTTTTATAACAGCCAACAGTTACTACCTTACAGGAATAAAAAAAGGAATAAAAAAGAAGATAGCTATTTGGTGAGTAAAGATAGGAGCTGCAAAGTAACAGCAATTGGCTGCAGGCTTCTACCAGGTGCACAGACTGTAATGGATAAAAAGGAAAGCTAAGAAATGCTAGCATAAACTATAAACACCATTAAATCATTGGCAGGTGATATTAGCAGATTGAAGTTTTGGGAAAAAGTTTGCTTCCCTAAGGCTAGCATTACATTTCCTAATTCCCTTTTCTGATAACTCAAGATAGAAAATTGCCTGATGATAATATGACTGCAAATATACAGCAGTACAGTAATATATCCAGTATAAACACACTAATAAATTTCTGAGCTAAATAAACCTTCTACAGCTGTAGTTTACACACTCACATTTTATGGTATCTTTGAAAAATATCATACTCAAACCATCCACATAAAAGTCACTGAATTACAATTTCATAAAGGCCTTTAATATGTTTAGTCCATAAAGCCAAGTACATTCTAAGGATACTTCTAAACAGACGTAAATCAAAATTCTGTTCCTATTAAGATGTAAAGAGTGGGTAGTGGTCAGATTAGCATAGATGAGAAGGCTAATTTTACTTATCACATCGGCATATTTCAAATAGAATTGCATTACCATTTTGTTGAATTAAACTTACACCTCTAATTGTTAATTAAGCATCTGAATTAATATAAATTGAAGTAACAAAGATGCCATGCCAGTTCTTCATCCAAATAAGCAGTAGTCAAGTAATTATAAAGGTGCAAAATGTAACGATGTGTGGCTGATAAGTAGCTTTTGTGTATATTTCTACAGTACAGCAATAAGGTTAAACTTCAGTCTCTCTACCTCTGGTCTAATTAATTGAATATTATTAATTTTCCCACACTCACTGTCACAAAGAACACCTTAATACTCACAGATGTTTGGGAAATAAAATTAGAATTTGATGCAGCGGATTTATGAGAGACCTGTCTTTCAAAGGAAAAGATTCCTCAGAGGGTCAGAGATGGCAAGAGAAGTGTTCAATAGGGATGAGGACAGGTTAACTCTGTGGCACAAAACAGCAGATTCCTACAGGACATCCATGTCAAATAACTGACCTTAAAACCTTTTACGCTCTTGTAAAGAGCACAGATTCCTGGTATTAAAAAGACAAACCCAAAAAATCACAAACACGAACCTCTCCACCAAACTCTACCCCTGCCAAAAAACCTCAACAAAAAGCCAAAGAAAAACCACAAACCCGTGCTGATTTTAAGGCATTACAACTCTAAGGACTCCAAAAAGACATCTCTTGTCTCACAGAAGAGTTTTTCTGGGCAGCACTTGTCAATATTATACCTTTTGTTTTCAGCACTGCCCCAGTGCAGGGGAGGAGCGGTCCAGGCAGAGCTCATCAGACCATGGCAGCTGCTCAGGGATCACCCTCAGACAGCCAGGAGTGACATGTGGGGACCTGACCAGGGGGAGAAGCCACACAGCAAAAGTCCTGCAGGCAGGGAGGCTTCTTCATCCCCACCTTGAAATCTGTCCAACAGTGAGACACCTCAGATGAGTCTGATGAACCAAGGTCAGTATCTTATCCTTTGTTTATACCTTTTTGAATCATTTTTCCGAGGCTCTGGCATCAGTCCCTGGGAAGCAGTTCTGTGGTGGTGTCTGATAAGAATTGCTCTATTGGGTCCCATATAGTGCTGTATATCCCCATCATGCAAGGCATGAAACAAAGTGATCCCCACCTTGGCAATAAGTCCTGCTATCCAACAATCAGCAGGATGGAGACCTTCTAAAGTCAAAAGCAAACAGTAACAGAAGGATCCAGCTTCTTGGCTCAAAGTTACACTGTAAAGCACAGATGCAAAGTGAGCAGAGAATTCACCCAGAATAAAAAAAAAAAAGCAGCTGAAAGGCCCATCAGAGCTGAAATCTTTTGGCCTTGTAAAGGATGACTGAACAAAATTTAAGAAAAAATAACAGCTCAGGAGCAATTTTTTTTTAAAGAGTGACTACAGAACAGAGGATGTAAATGGATATAAAGAAGCTGAAATAATAAATCTATGATGGACTTAAGATTGAAAGTGTAATTTTGAAATTTGGGTACTGGCATAGGCCGTGATAAGAGACAAGATCAGGATAAAGATCAGAGAAAAACTGTGTGAGTGAGTATGAATGTTTGATAAAATAATGGCATTTACAAAACCAAGAAACATATTAAATCCACACTGAGTTTAGGTATGCTGAGAGACTTTGGGCATCAAAGAACCAAAAATTGTACAGAAAGGACCTCATAGTCCATCTTTCCTCAAAATAAACACACAAGTACGACTTGAAGTAAGAGACCACAGAAAGCAGCTGCTTAACAAATTTTAACACTGATTAATAAAAAGATCAGTAAAATATATAAAAATGTATTAGTAAAATAAATATATTAGTCAAAACTCTGTCTTAAACTGGTAAACAAATCCTTGCTAATAAAGAAGGTAAATATACTGCAACACAGAAAAGGCAAAAGTATTAGAAAAAAACCAAATAGATAATACTTTTCTTGAATAGAAGCTCAATGCTTTCAACACGTATCCATCATCACGCTATGTGCACATTCAGCCCAGCAGATAGCTACAGAGATATAGGAATGAAAGCAATTTAGGGAACATTCGAAGATGCCTGATAACTGGAATACAACACATTAAACAGCCCCAGGTGCAACGCTCACACATCTATTGCACTGCTCCTCAGGCTGACACTGGGAGGCAAAGATGACAGTCTGAAAATGTGGAGTAAGTAAAAGGCAGATTATTTTCTGGCTATTATGGAAAATCAGAGATCAGATCTTTGTTCCTTACCAAACCTGTTTCCACTGCCAAAGTAGCACATTAAAATACAGTAAAAGAATACTCGCCACTCGTAAGAGTCTGAGAAAAGACAACTAATACCACACAATTCTAATGATTTTCTCCAGGACTTCTAAGATTTAGTAGGGTCCTATGTGACTGTCTTTCTCACTTTTTAGTTAGGAAAGACAGAACTTAGGAAAGTTTCTGTGCAGTCCGAATTTTTCAAACTTTGATGGGCAGCCTGAACCCATAGGCACGTCAGTAGTCTAACCAAAGATATACGTACACATGTCTAAAACTCTTACACTTCAGTGGAAAACAAAGCAACTCCCTCTCCTCTTTCTGCGCAGTCCAGATTGTTATGACAACTTCTCTGTGCAAAAACGTCCTCTGCATCTACAGGTCTAAGGTATCCTCACAAAAACACTTTCTGTTGTTACACCATGGCATTAAACAGCACGGTTAATTCAAGCAGAACCTGCTGCTCACCACACAGCTTCACTTCTGCCCCATAGCTCAGTGCCATGGTGCACCTAAACAACTCTTCCACACTTTCCTTTTAATGATGCTTCGCTTCAAATCAGTTACAGCTTCTCAGAAAGGCTCTTTGATGGCTGAGATTGCCTACAGCAATTTTTTGGCACCTTTAAGCTCTGCCAATTTTTACCTAAGTCTTTAAGGTAAAAACATATTTAGGACCCATCACATACATTCAGGATGTGGACATTAAGACTTCAGATTTGTGAGACTTGTGACAAAAGGTAAGGGTTTGTCACAGTAGAAACTCTGACTAGAAAGAGATACAATAGATGTGGTTGGAGACAAAATAAGAGCATGGTAAGATTAGCTCTCAGATTCAAACACTGTGTTTGCTGTTCATGATAATAAAATTTATTAGTAGCAATTTTTTACTTGAAATTGTAGTATCAATTCGGAAAACATCTGTTGCACCTACGTATCTTATAATGATGTTTTCATATTTTTCTCCTTAAATCTGAATGGTCTTATCAGTATTCAGGGAGTTGTTAAGGTGCTAGGACCACCTATAGCAGAGAAAGAGGCAGAGGTAGAGAAGGGCTCTGATATATTCTCATAATTAATTGCATATCAATTAGAGCAATAAAGAGTTAGAATGTTCAAAGTCATTCTCTTAAGACTGGGTAGGCTGTACAACAATTGATTCTAAATCCCCTGATTTCAGCTACTCAAGCAGATACAGTATGACAGCAGATTGGTCTCATAGTGCCACAACAACTGGACATTTCCCCAAGGACCAATACCTCAACATAGCATAGAGGAGAAAGGTACCTCCACCACCTTACATTCTCCCTCTTAGTCTCCTTCCTTCCCGAATAAAAGAGAAAAAACCCTTAAAGCACAAAATTTTGTTATTTTAGTTCCAGATTGGTAAAAGAACTTCAGTTTTTCTGTAGGAGGAAGTGATCGAATTTGTGATCCTTCATTCCCATTGTTTAGCTGCAATTAGTTTTTTCTTCTATGTAGCTTATGGTCCATATATTCCATACTGTTCTAGTCCACAATTTTTTTCTCAGGAAATTTAAAAAAAGAAAAATTGATGATCAGTACTCGTTCTCTTTTCCCTGTTCTCCATTACCAGTAAAACACTGTTACATAAAGCAAAGACATAGGTGTTAGTATGTGGTGGTTTTAAACAAGAAATACACATCTTGTGCAACCTGATCCTTGTTTCTTCGCCCCATGAATACCCTTAGAAGTCCCTATGGATGGTGCAGTTTTAAAGAAAATAATTATCTCACTGCACCTTTTACATCTGACTGCATTTTATCTCTCTGTGAATGCATTCGGAGTTTTTGCAGTGTTAACAGAATATTATTAGCAGTTCTTCTGCAGCATCCTTCATCAGTGTCTCAGCAGTTACTTTAAACATTTTGAAGAACAAATGTCAACATGTGAATACCAGTTAATTTGCAAGTCCAGTAGGATTCATAGATAGAAAACAGAAAGTGAAGCACCAAACCAACACTTTCAAATCTGCCTAAAAACACGTAAAATCAGAATGACATTCTGATGCCGTATTCCACAGTGAATAGGAGTTTACTCCTTTAGTTAAATGGAGATGGAGTTGGATAGTACTGAAGCTGAGACTAGAGAATCTTAATTTACTACATAAATTGTGGTGCGATTTTTAAAGATATTGAGCACCTGGGGCTTTTTTTGTATTTTAGCATGGCTGAGAACTCCACTGAAGGTTGTCTGTTTTCGGGCACTGATACAACAATTTTCCAACTCAGCAACATGGAAGAAACATGTGTAAAGATTCTCTATCAGATATTTGCAGACTCCCTCTTTGCAGCTGATGATATGGCCAAACCTTGTACCATTTCATAAAAAAATATTTTGAAAAAGCCTCACATTCACACAGTAGTTCAGAAAGATTAATAAGAAATTTAGTTAGGGAAAGAGGATCGCTGGTGGAATCCCCAATTTACTTACACAACCTATCCACCCTCCTGCTCTCAGGGTTTAGTACCTCGGTGTTTGGTCATTGCCACGTATAGTGGTTTGAAAGCACAGTCATAATAGTATTTCCCCTGAGCCCAGTTTGTGAGAAATGTGCACTTCTATTTAAAGCAACACCATGTTTAATTTCGTGACAATAAAGGATTTTTTCTCTGCGGTCTGATTATGACTGTTCATTTCTCTTACCTTAAATATGTGCTCACAGGGGAAAATAAATCTGGATTAGAAATTTAATTTGTAACTATAAAATATGGAATAGTTATTTCTGTTTATAGCATACTAAAAAAGGTAGTGCAAGTACACAATGTAAGCTACTGGTTATTGATGCCAGCTCTGTTCTAATGCAGCAGTATTAGCTTTTTCTCTCAAGGGAGGACAGTATTTCTTCTACAAACTATAAATTGCATATATTATGTCACATTTTTAATGCTGAACTTTCATCTTAGATTTGTAGTTTGACATTTCTTAGCTAAAATATTTTCACACTCATATCCCACTTATTCTTTATGGCATCTATCAATTTCAAGGAAAAAGAACATTAGTATTAAGAGGAGGTTAAATTTCTTCTGGAATGTTTTTTGTCCAGGGAGGTGATATGGATGTACTTGGAAAATTATTACAACTACTGATACCTTAAGAGGAATTACAGTCAAAAGAAAAAGTGACTTTGAGTTTATAGATAATAAACAGTTCAGAGCAAATTTTTGAGATCAGAATTGAGATGCTGAGATCAAACAATATTTAAGTGTCAATGTGTGAGAAATATGGGGTTAAATTACTGAATGTGAAAGAGTCTTGATTGCTATACTATGGAACTTACCAAAATTATGTAAGAAATTAGGGCATAGCATGTCAAAAAAATCATAAAATAAAGCTATTTCCTCTGACATTTAAAAAAATATAGCTGATATAACTGTCATTCAGAGTCTGGAAATACTTCAGTCAAATATAAAAGTGCCAGGAAATAAATCATGAAGTCCAAACTATTTCATAAAACATCATGATCTGCTGTGTATGTATGAGTATAATATGCAAGAGAAATTGAATGTGAGGTACTTAAAATTATAACACATAACCATCTTCTTCTAAAAGCACCACAAAGCCAGCAGTGAAAGAGGAAAGGAGTGGAGAAAACAAGGGAATTGAAAAGCAAAAAATTAAGCTTTTGTAGGAAATAACAGGTTATTAATCATTTTAATGAGCAGAGTTAGGTTTTATACTTGTGCAAATATGCACACACACACATATATAGCACACAGAGAAATAAAGAACTGACAGTAATAGAAAATAATATAGAAAGAATTTTAATTTTAATATTAAAGAATTTAAATTACTTGGGTTTATGAGCAATGCAGCCAATGCCAATAAACGTGGATTATAAAAGTGCACTGCAAATAGATAAACGTGGGTACACTGGAAGCATGTTCAGGATCAAATGTTCAAGTGCAGAAGAACTTAGATTTGTTACAACATATCAAACCTTAAGATAATTTAGAGTCTACTATCGTGCAGGAACAAAGGGAGGCAAAAGTGGTTAAGGATGGTACTGTGGTAGATTCAAGCGGAAATTGAATTAATTTGAGTTCAGGCTTCACATTTTCTTGTGGGGACTGGATCAAACATAGCTTGGACGGTTATGCCGTAATAAAATGAGATGGAGTTTGAATTTACTGTTGATTACATGCTTTCCAAATAGAGAAACTTACTCAAACTCTGTTTATTCACTTGAGGAGTTAATGCTCAGAAGCTAATCTGTTTTAAAGTTTACACCTCAGCTTTCTCACAGTAATTTCCCCTTGAACACAAGCCTTGAGAGCGAAATTTTTCAGAACCATTTATGCTGGTCTCATTCTAGTCCTATAGAAATCAGTCATACAATTATTTACTTAGTAGCAAAGTTACGAAAATTTTGAAAGATTTCCCTCTCTTCTGAATCTAGTGCTTTTCAGAATTGCATTTCTCACCTTGTAGAGATATTACAAAGGCAAATTCAAACACCTTGAATGTCCAGGTGATAGAAAAATGGAGGAAACCATAAAATGAATTCCTTAAGATTGAAAAGGTGAGTTGCATTGCTACAGCTGAACAATAAAGGAAACATTTAATCACTATGCATGTTTAGAAATATATCCAGGTGTTCTGGAGAGATTTTAAATTACAGAGCTGACAAACTACCAAGCAATACCAGCCCACATGTTGAAAGATATTTTAAACCTATGAACAGTACTAAAAATATCACGGTCATTGATGTAAATTGAGAGAAATTACATTGAGATTAGTGAGAAAATGGCAAGGAGCGATGATATGCTAAAATTAAATCAATTTATTTAGATTATGCCTCCCTCCCACATGAACAAACATATACCTTATTTTGCTGAGCAAAATTTTTACACTGCTTTTAGCTTCCATTAATCATGCAAGATAAATAGCATGGGGTAAAAGACAGGTTGACAAAGTTTATTTGGCCTTCTGACAAAGTACTTTGCTATTAGTTTCAGGGTAAAAAAGCAAAGATTCAATGTGGATTAAAAAAATAGCTCAGAAAGCAAAGTGTAGGAATGCACAGGAAATCCTCAGCATCCAGTGAATTCACAGCCTTGAACCAGACATCTATTTAGGAAAAGATACTGGCTGAGAGTTTCAGAGTCCAAGGAGCTTCAGTTACTGATGCATTTGAAATTTGAATTTCAAATGAGAGATGGACACCTAGATCCCTCAGACTTCCTGGAAAGCTCTACCCTCAGGATTCTTCATGAAGCACTCAAAAATCTAAATGAAAACTCCAGCTGGATGCACAGCAGTGGGCAAAGGCCAGCACGTCATTAGTATACAAAAGCAGTAATAGAAAATGACAGTACAGTTTTAATGTATTTTGGCAAACTAATGCTTCAGACTGACTAGAACAGTGTGCTTCATTCTGGTCAATCTCTCTCAAAAGGAAGAAGGAGTTCAGAGGTGACTGTCAGCAGAAGATTGCAAGCATAAATAATTTGTCAATGCAGAGTCTGTACTTTGACTGCTGCATTAGATAAATGAACTAAGATAACCCTTGCTCATTCCCTCACAAGTTCACAAAATATATTTCAGAGAAACAAAAAAGCAACAAAATTAAAACTGACAAAGTTATATGCTCTGAACAACGCACAATTAATCTAGGAGTGTCATTGTCACTAAATGCTACTGCAGATCTATATAACGCAAACAAAAAGAAAGCAACTGCCAACAAGGAAAAAGGACATTTTAAGTTATATTTCAAAATAGAGTATTTAATTTCATATATAAAAAATCTACTATGAAAGTAGATTTTACAAGAGCTCCAGGTGAAACAGACCAGTTTGAGAAAACTACATTTCTAGCTTCATAATAACTAGGATGTATGTCACGCAGAAATACGTAGCAACTTACTAAAGAAACTTTTCAAAGACATTTCATATAAATAAAGCCTAAATAATTTTCAATGCATTTGGATGTGTTTGTTTATTGAGTTCTGTGGAAAGAGGGAGCGAGCAAACATCTCATTTTCTGACTAAATGATCATAGTTTCCACTCTCATCTCTCAAAGCCCAACTTTTGTCTTTCACTAATTTAGTAAAGACTAGGAAATATACAATTAGAGCATACAGTCTGACATTGATATTGAAAGTACAAGCAAATTTGGATTTACAGAAGACAAGGAAAAGCACAGCAGCATGCCAGACTGGAGTCACATTCCAAAGGAAAAAAGGCTGCAAATATAAAAAGTGAGGCAAGCTAACAGCGAAAGTTGGGAACTCAGATGCTTCCATGTTTCACAGATGCCAGGGCACAAAGTAACATGACTAAGTGATTAAACTTAAGAGGACGTGTGATAACAGTCACAGTTCATTTAATTTCAGATTGTGAGTTGTGTTTTCTAGATTCTGGCCGTTCTCACTGATCTCTAAACATTCTGTTGCTTCGTATTCAAGCAAGACACCAAATTCGAGGCCTCTTTCCTCAGAACACACCTCACTAACACAAAGAATAACAAGATTATGGTCCATGTAAATAATCCTTACATTCTTCCTGCTTTTTTGCTTGGAGATGGCATTACTTCTTAGACAGTTTCTAATCCATCAAATCACACGAAACTCTTCAGTGCAGCACTCTTATCTAGTCAACAAATCCACACCTGGGATTTGTACAGTTAAACGTTTTTCTTCTTTTCTACTTATACTTGTTTCTATTGAACCGCAGCCTATTTTATGCAAACCTTTTCTTGGAGATAGAAACAGCATTTTGACACCCAGTCCTGTTCTCCAGTATGCTTGAACCCTTCCTGTCTTAAAGTCACCCTTGTCTCCCCCATAATTCAAGTAATTAATAAAAGATACCGCCTATTGGGTTTTTTATGCTTTAAAATTGTGCAGTCTGATGTGCATTTTTGCCAATGAACACTGAACTCCTCAGCACAACTTTCATTCAAAATGTATTAAAAAAAAAGTACAGGAATTAAATACAAGGCAAGAGTTGATATGAGATTAAACGAAGAAAAAGAGATACGAATATATGCAGTGAGCAAATTAAAATATAATTAGCTATGAAACCACCATAATTTCATGTGACAAACAACAAACATCTAGAAATCTTATCCCATTTATCTCAATGGAGATGTTAATTTCAGACTAAGTCAAATTAAAACAAACAAAGAAGAGACAAAGCCAGCTCTCTATCTCTGAAGCTACATGCAAATTGAAGCATGCTTGCATCTTGACTGTGTTTTAACTCAAACATTTGTTATTATTTAACTCAAACATTGCTTCATCTAAGAAAGGCTATACTTGATTGAACCATGCATTTACTTGTCTTGTATCCCCTCTCTGGCAGTGGCCCATCAGGAACACTTGAGGGAGTTTACAAACCCAAGGCAAACATGCAGCAATTTTTCCAAGCACACTTTCCTAGGCTCCAGCAAGTCTGAGCTTCAGTGGCTCTCTGGAACAGAATTATGAGCTTTATAGTCCTTAATGGATAGTATCAGCAATTCTGCAAATCTTACCACTTTTTGAATCATTGTAAACACAGCTTGTGTCAAGGAGTTCCACGGTGTAACTATGTGAAACTGAAAAAACACTTCCTTTGGTTCAGGTTAAACACACCACCTGCTAGTTTTATCCAATGCCCGATGTCCTTGCAGTAAAGAGCCAGTGAACAATCACTCGTAATCTATTTGCTTGCCACTCATGGGTTAATAAACTTGTCATAGCCTCCTTCAATTTTCTTCTTCCCAGACTGAAAGTTTGTAGTTCTACTTGTTCCTTGTTTGAAAGATTTATTTAATCATCCTTTACTCATCCTACCCATTCTTCTCTTTACCTATTGAAGATACAGGTGCAGCGCTGCAACATTGCTTGTAACCATGATGCTCTCTAATTTATTCTATTTCTTTCTAAAAATGTGTAATATTAAATTTGCTTTCTTTTCCTGCTACTATTTTCATAGTTCACAGTGAATACACTCCGAATAGATAATCTCACAGCGAAGTTCTTAAACAATAATTGTCAGTTTGAAGTCCATTCTTGTACACAAATTTATTTTTTTTTACCCTTTGAGAACCACTTTGTATTTATTTACAGTGTATTTCACTTGTCACTTTATCCCTCAGTATCACTGAGGTACTACTTTGCAGCTGGCTTTCATTTCTCCTATTCTAAATAATTTACTATCAGCTGCAAATTTTCCTGTATAAATTTTCCTGTTCTAATGGATTTGAAATAATGCTTGTCTTACGTCTTTAAGGAGTTGCTTTGTAAGCTCTTTTTTAGTCTAGGTTATTGTGGTTTAATGTTGTATTTTTGGGCTTTATATTTCTGTTATTCTTGGATAATGGAGTTACAGGCCTGCCTTAATTTCTTACATACTGAGTTGTTAGCGCCTCCTTGTAAGAAGATTTAGCCAAAATCTGATTTTTAGAACAGACTAAATGAACCTCTAAGAGACGTAGCAAAAGTAGCAGAACAGAGCCATTTAATATATAATCAAATGAACTAGAATAATTCAACTGAACCTTTTTGCATTCTAGAGGATCTTAAGTTGTTACTCAAATCCAAGACTAAAATCAACCAGACAGTTCGAGATGCCAATGCACTGCTTTGGAAGTGGCCTAGAGGAAAGCATCAGTTCACTTGCTGAGATTTGCTGATGTTTTTGCAATAAACCTCCTCTACAATAAGTATACAATACAAACCCCACTGGCCAGTGGGAATTATTTGTACTCAGTTTAATAGCTTTGGAACAGTTCATAAGAATGGGTTAAATGCTAATAAACCAATAATGTTTTTACGCCTGACATTTTATTATTTGGTTAAGGCTGTGCAACCTCTCTAAAAACTGAGCAATTATTTCTTGAAGATCAGTTGTCAATATCTCAGCTAACTTTTAGAACTATATTTTCATTTTTCTCTCTATTCAAGACATGACTGAACAGAGATATCCAACAAAGCTCTTAGTCATGTTCTTGCATTTCAGCACACATTAGAATTCCTTGAGGTAAAAAAAAGCCATGGTTCAGTCTAAATGTGTCTGCTTATATTATTTTGTTATCAGAGAAAACCAGGCTACATATATATATATTTTTTTTTTTTTCCAATATCATGCTGTGATTTCAGTAACATCTCCTTCAGTTGGCAGATCTTCCATATCAAGTCCTGGGATATTTTAACTAGATTGTTGTATCTGGTACTCGAACTTCGCTTCAGCAAGGGTAAATCTTAAGGTTCATGTTAATAGCTCCCTTTCAAAATTCATTGGAATTGCTCACACATTCTTAAATACTTGATTAACTGTGACAAATGAGCAAGAGGAACAGAAAGAACAAACTAGAAAAAAAGGCTCAAACTACTCATTTTCTGTAAAAGTTAGATTCTGACACACAACGTTTCAAGACTCCGTAGACATAGAAACATAGGGCATTTTTTTTAGAAATTTCTAGCAAATTTTAATGCATCCCTTCTAAATTAATATTAAAATGCATCCCTACTAAATAAACAACCTTTAATATATAAGATTTCCAAATACAAGACTTCTACAAATACAGCCCGTATTAACAAGGACAGTCAGGTACATATCACCTGATAATAACTACACCAAACAGCTAAGAATAGAAGCATATATAATTAACAAGTACTTCAAAATATCTGAGTTAAATATTTTTCAAGGCAAGAGAAAATATTTTCTCCCATTGTTTTCTTTAAAAGTGGATATTTGCATATGTGCTTACATTATCAGCACTTATTATTTTAATATGTTTATTCAGAAAAAGAAAATTAACTGTGCATGTCCATCTGAGGTAAATAACAGCTTATGTTGCCTTCATGTTACCAGTTTTTAATCTTACTGATGAAAAACTTTAACTACTATGGCAAATAAAGGCAATGCTTTAGTCCTAGACTGCAGGGACTTTCACTGACCTCTTAACTATTCCTGTACTAAATTGCTACTTCATTTTTAATGAGTGTTCTATAAATGGAGTAGCTGTTTGTATTCTGAATCTGCAAATGTTGCAAAAATTGCTAAAAATGGGTCAGTTTCAAAACCCTAAAAACGTTCAGTCTATTATTATATACTAGTGTTTAAAGAACGTTGTCAAAAGCTAATGTTTAATAGTGGACATGTATTTTAATGACAGAGATATTAAATAATAATATCAAACAATGTTGACTTCAAAAAATCAGAACTCAGTAATATTAAACCCAAAATAATAGCAATTAAATAAATTTAATAAATTAAAACCAATGTCTTCAATTGAACAACAAACAGCAAACACTGACGTGCATTTGAATAGAATCAAATTGTTATTAAGCTTGAAAGATGACTTAACCATTAGGCACTGTTCAATACTTCAATTCTGTTCTACCAGTGAAACTAGCGCTTCACTTCTGTAAGAGATTTAATTCCAGTTAATTCTAGCAAGCTTAGCACGGTTTGTAATAAAAAAGCCACACTGTGTTTCTCATAACTTCTAAGCTATATTAATTGCACCTGCAAAGTGTACTGGAGATCACTACTGCAAAGCCATTTACATTCTGAAGTTTTCTAATTGATGTTCGCGCCGCAGAACACCAAAGCTGAAACATTTAAATGCTTAATAAATGCAGTATGTCACTAGGATGTGTTTGAAGGGCAGCATTTAGGACACTAGTCTAGGCTCTGGGAGAACAGTCAAGTACTTGATTTGTCTGATTGAGATCTAATTTGCCGTTATTAGACCAGACCACTTCAAGAGTAACACTTATGTCCTCTCCTCCTCACTCGGCTTTTCTACCCAGTGTACTTTTTCAACTCCAGTTTAATTAACACCCCCCTTGGGATTTCAGTTTTTGAGACTGGGAAGTTGGTAATAAACTGCAGGCATAGCTGCAGAGGCATGAACGCTGTTGTCGCCACGTGTTGACATCTATACTTTTGAAGAGTCCTGAAGGTAACTGTACCCTCATTCCATCGACAGGAGAAGGCAGACAGTGAGAGGCCACAAATGCACATTTTGGACTGCACAGGACAGTCTGAATTAGCATGTGATTTGTATCACCTGTTAGTAAAGGCTAACAACTCTGCTAAACATACCATCATTTAAATAAGGTTGCTTTAGCAAATTGATCTGTGTTTGTCTTGATCTGTGCTGCTTTGCTTTTATGTCTTCCTTTCATTCAGTCTCAAGGTAGATCTCAAAATGCACAATCCAATTAAATTGCAAAAATTTCCATAATTAATTAAGAATCATTCTCTTTTCTTTTCTACTTATACACATAAATCCCCCAACCTTAAGAAATGAGAGGGGGATAAAATAGCACAACTAAACTTTTCTAAGTGGGTAACTTCTATATATACATATCTACAATATGTGGCCTCACAATGCCACAGAGTCACAAAATGCTGAGGTGGAAGGGACCTCAAGAGGTCACTTAGTCTACCACTCTGCCCCAAGGCTCAATCAACTATGCTGAAACCATTCTTGACAGATGTTTGTATAACCTGATCTTATAAAATTTCCAGAGATGGAAAATCTATCACTTCCTAAGGCAATCTACAAAAACATTATTAAAAATTGCAGCTATTATTCAAGATAGCAAAAGTCCTTACTGACACTGGCCTGCAAGACTAATTCTTTCCAGTTTTAATCCACAATATGATGCTCTTGAATTCATGCAGATAATGAATATACACATATATCTCCACGACTAAGCATGCAAAATGTATGTTGGTTTCCAATTACATAAAAAGAGAAATACTGCTTAACTGATCACAAGTGCTCTTAAATTAGTAAATTACAGAGAATTTCACAACAAATCAAGGTACAAATGCATTGAAGTCTCCGATTTCCCAGCAGTGTATTTTAAATAAATTTATCTTACTTTCATATTATTTTGATAAAGAAGGACACACATTTTCATGTATGTACATATGAATATACAAACACATCCCCCGTGGGTAGGCTGTAGTTTAATACAAAATTCTAATGTAAAATATTCCCAGGTGTCTAAGTCTGTTGAAGCCAAAGGTTCTAATGATAAAGAAATTAGCACCTTCACGAATGAGGACTCTATGGTCAAGCCAAGCCAGATGGCTCTTGACACCTGTCTGCATCCTGACGCGCACTGAAGGGTCAATATTACAGTTTATCCACAAGTAGGAGCTGGGAATCCCTGTTGGTTGCAATACGGATGAAGAATTAATTCTCTCCTAACAACACAGAACCCAGCAGGATTTTACTTGCAAAGGCAACAACTCTTCCCAGAATTTAATGCACATTAACTAAGGCTTCTTACATTTTTCCCCCAAGCTTGTATTGTTTTCTCCGTTATGAGAATAATTTTACCAGACAAATTAAACTTTTCACGGTGGTAGAGAGCAAAAGATCTTGCAGTTATGGGAAAAGGACTGCTTTAAGGCTTTAGTCCCAATATCTGGAAGAAAAAGAGTAAAAAAAACAGATCAAAAAACAATTTTGAAAAGTGGAAAAATGGACAATCTCTTTTTTGATTTTATATCCCCTAGAAGAAAAGTTTTGAACTTACTGAGTTAAATATTGACAACATTCTACCAATGAGTGTGTGGAGACCTTTTCAAACAGCTGGAACATTATAGATTTTTGCAAGTTCACAAGCCCTGTGCTCACATTTCCAGTAAAAGCTGCTGTCTAATACAAAGCTAACTGCCCCAGGGACATTGAAGTGAACATATTTTTCTGCTGGTTTAAGCACACCAGCAGTCATTTGTAGAGTTTACATGGCTTTCTTGTCAATACCTGCTGGTCACAGTTGGTGAAGAAGCAGCCTCACTTACGATCTGCTTGCTAATTAAGCATGGCAGCAGCCATTCAGAGTGAAATTTTCAACAACCTGACACACAAAAGGAAAGAATCAGATGTATTCTCAGAAGACTTCGATCTTTAAATCATTTGGATTCTGCAGTTACTGGAACTGAAAGATAAGAGAAATTACTTTGTCAGATTAACATGCAACTTTTCTGATAAACTAGAACATACTGTATGTAGGATGAATGCTCTAACCCTGATGTTCTACAACATAGTTCTTGAAGAGAAGGAAAGTTAAAAGGATTTGAAGCTATCCCAATATAGGCCAAAAATCTGTATAGTCTTCTGCTTCTCCTCATTTTCTTCAGTGGTTCATAATCCTTTTCTGTTGACATCTTTCATCATCCAGCTGTATCTTATGCCTGTTGTCCATTGCTTTATTTGCAGGAGGATTGCAAATTCGGTGCTCTTCCGCACACAAAACATCCTAGAAAGTATCAGCAAAGCCACTTCATTGCTCTGTTTCAAATTCTTTGCTTCCTTGGCCTTCAAAAGCCATTTGCTTCTTTGCTGAATGATTACCATCTAACATCTCATTGCTGCCTTATTTTACTCCTCCTTCTTGGTTTGTGTCCACATGTTGTCTCTTAGTTCATGCTTATATTACAAACTCATAGGCAGAAGTCTTTGGCATTTGTACAGCCCCACCCAGTGGTCCCAGGCTTGAATGCCAAGACACATTGCAATACAGTAAATAAAATAACCCCTAAAATTTTAGCTTCCTTGAGATCTCACTATTTTGTTATGTCCCTTGTGTGCAGGGAGGACAGATCTGGAGTGGCTGGTAACCAAATCTGACTACTAAACAAGAGCAGGCTGTTCAATCTGTGTAGGTAATGAAACAGAACACAGCAGCCAAAGTGAACCTTCTCTGAGAGAAACCTTAAGACGGCAAAAGCATTAGTGCAACTACCAGAGCTGACTGAAAGGCCTCTTCCCACCGAGCAAAAATTCACTCCACAAGGAACACTATCACATCCAAGCATATTTTTGAGCATTTATAAGCTGTGCTCAAATTCTTTAAATAAAATACATTAAATGTTTATTTATATCTAGTTTGCAATTGCAGCCTTTCAGTTCTTGTCCACCTATGCTTTATATTCATCTTCTCTAAAAATGGACATTCGACATAACTGAAAAAAAAATGTGCCTTTTGCAATTTTGGACAAGAAATATAGCAACAAAATTTCACTTTTATAATACCCTAAGGACAAGAGTGTAATAGGAGGTGTTTCTATGCTGCTTGTAAAGGCAATGGGCACAAAAAAGTTTACAAAATCTAGTACTTTAAAACCAATGCAGTCAGAGAAGCCCCCAGCCCGGAGCAGGCAGTTTCTGGGTGGTGACTGCGGTGCGCCCGTCACTGTGAGCAGGGATGTCCCTGCAGGTATTGCAGGGGGCAGCAGCTCTCCTGCTCCGACACTCTGCAGTGCTCCTCATGTCTGCTCTGCTCAGCACAAGTTCTGTAATAAACTTCTGCGGGGAAAAACATCTGATAGTGTTATTGCAAACCTGCTGTTGAAGAAAATACTTTGAAAACTACAAAGGCTTTATTTTGAAGCCCTTTTTAAAATTTGAAACAAACTAAAGATCCCCTGGATAGCTAGTAGAAAAAAAAGACTTCAGGAAAAATAAAAATATGTAAGATTTCATTTTAAAGACTGGTTCTTTCTCTGACCGTTGGCCATTTTTCTTTTAGTTTCTTAACGGCAAATGAGGTAGAGCTATTAAACTCTCTGGAGATAATACACAACAGAGCTAAATAAAGAATCAAAATTGAGGCACAGTGAAAAATACATTAGAAAAACAAACTACCAACATTTTTAAGTAACGTAGTCCAAAGAGTTAGAAAGCCTTTAAATTTCAATTTTGTGATGTTGTACTGAAAAGTCATCCCCCCGGTCCTGATAATTGTCCTGTTTTTCTTGTTTGGTTTTTTTCGCATTGTGGTTTGGTTTTTATCACTTCATTGATATCTATTCTTTGAAATGCAGCTCTTGACCGAGATTTTGGCTGCACCTATAATGAAATATTTTCTGCTGTGGAATACTTGCAAAATACTGCCAATAATCACTAATAATCAGAAAATGTCACAGCAGGCAGTGCTGTCAGTGCACGAGTAGCCTCACACATGAAATTCTGTATTAGAGAACAAAGAATAAAAAGTCTTTGAGCTTCTTTCAACATCAACTGCTACTTATTAAATATCAGGATTTTACTAAGCATGCTTTTAAGAAATACCTCAATGGAAAAAAGGTCACGAGGAAGCCACTGGTACCTATTTTTTTCCAGTGGGAGACTTTTGCGCAAATGTTACTCCTGTGCAAAAATCCGGTTCTATTTATGATGATGCAAGGATGACACAGTATTGTCTGTGAAGCTAGTTTTGCCCTGAGTAAGAAATTTCTGGCATCAAACTAGATTAAAAAGAACAGATGGTTGCAGAAACACAATTAAGAAAAAGAAAAGGAAGAAGAAACAGATATCAAAGCAAAACCTTTCTCTTTCCCTGAATTTTCCCTGAAAGAAGTAGAAAGGAAGTTTTAAAAAGTTTAGATCATCTAATCCACGTAAGATTCAATCCAAAAATTAATTTATCAAACACTTGAATCATAAAGAAGAGACAGATGCTCAACATGAACTTACTTGGACACTGCTAAATGGTCACTTTAGGCATTCTCAGGAACTGAATATAATTAAACAGAAAAAGCCTTCACAGACAGTTATAAATTATCATATTCTTATTCATTAGCATAGAATTAATCAAACACAGGTTGGCTTTAGGTATTACCTTGTTCTGTATCTTCCTGGAGACATGGCATTCCTTGTATTTGATTAAATATGGAACTTTCCCAAAACATTAAGGAAACCCAAACAAATCCCCCCCAAAAAACTCAAAATGAAACAAAATCCAAAAACAATTGTTATGTAAAAGACAAGAAGTATTAATAATGAGCATAAAAGCAAATTTATTTTTAAAAAGTACCAAATACCTCAATTTTAGTAATTAGTAAAAAAAGAGTTGTTTTTGTATAGACCTCTGTGGAGAGCTTGGGATTACACTTCCTAGCTACATCTGGGCTTGCTGAAAACTGACGTCTGCTAGTGTAAGATACAGTTCATAAACAAAACAGCCCTCTGAGAGTTAGGGCTACAGTCGTAGCAACATAGGGGCAGAAACGCATGAAACTGCCGTGTCTTCTCACAACAAGCTGCAAAGTGCATCAGCAGCACCTTCAACACATCCTACACATGGATCTCTGTGTGCGCAGGTTCTTTCCCGCAGTTTGAGTTGTTTCATATGCACACTCTGATCATGAAGGTCATGCTCAGTATTCTGCAGTAAAACATTTTAATTAAGTTATAAGAATATAAATTTCATTCTAGTCTTTGATGCTCTTAGAAACAATTATAAAGCAGCAAGAATTTCAGAAAACAGCTGTTAGTATTATTTAAATTTAATCGAAGATCAAAGTTATGAGAATAGGTAAGAGCATCAGAAGTTTCTCAGAACAGCTGAAAAACCTTTACATCTGACTCATTAAAAGTACAATACTCTACAATGCTAACAGTGTGCAACATGGATAACTTGTGTAAAAATAGCTATAGCATATAATCTATTCTGTGGCACATCTTCAGGGGTTCAAAACAACAAACAAGAGGTACAGGTGTGAGTGAAGATGCTAATCATTGAAAATATTGACTCATTGCTTTATAATAGCAAGAGTCAATATTTGAAATTATTGTTGCTTTATAAATTTATTATGATCTAGAATAACTACCTTTAAAGTCCACTTGGGCCACAGTAGTATCTGTACAGTCACCATAGAAGGGAGGAAACTAAGAAAAAGAAAACCTGTAGATTGAAGAATGTGCAATTACAACACATGTAACCTTTTTGCTAGGCCTGCACCGAGCCATTGCAAAATACTTCAGTCTGTAGTGAAACCAATGTATTCGTCAAGTTCTATCAACTAGAGTTTAATTTGTAAGTTGGTAAGTGAAGGTGTATATGTAAATATAAATAAAAGATTACTGTGTAGGGTCTAAAGGGTAGCTCTGTTTATTGAAATAATAAGCACTGCTCTTTGCCACCACCGACATTAAATTACTTTAGCAGCAATGTTTTTATTCAAAATTAGCTACCCGCCTGAAGGTATAAATTGCTGCCTTTCTCAAAGTATTGTGTTTCAAAGCAGATGACTTAGCGAAGCAGCGCAGAAAACTGATGTGCTTGTGACACTTTCAGTGCAGGTCATTTTTCTGAAGAATAAAGAACAAACCCCAAAATTTCAGAATATTTTAAAATTTCTATTTATCAGACAAGTAAAAAGAGCCGAAGTACGTTCCATTCAGGCTATTAAAAAGGTTCATTATAGGAAGCTTAAATATTTATTTACTTGCGGAACTTATAGGGATCACTGTCACAGTTTCAGCCACAACACTTCATTCCTGACAGGATTTTCCCATGTCTCTGCTAGCCCACAGCGTATCTGTGGGACTCATGGTTACCAACCTGATAAATCTCGATGTGCTGTGTCAGTTTCAAGCACCACCAACTGCTCAAGCCCATAAACATGAGCAACTACCAGGTGCTCTGTAGTAGTTTATATCCGTGCCGTAGACTCCTTCCTGATTTTCATTTTAAGAAATCCATTTTCAGTTTCATTTCTCTGGTACCAATAATCAAATGGCAAAAGGTGTTGCCTGAAGCTATATCCAGTGTCCCAAAAAGATAATCTGAGGAAAAGAGGGCTGAACTAAAACCAATATAAGATATTAACAAATATTTTTTATAATCTATTTGAAACAGAGGGCAATATGACAAAATTTTACACTGTTAATAAGAAGTAAGATATATCTGTAATGAGTTTACATGTGTATTTTTCTTCAGTTTTCCTGAAAACAAATCTAATATTTAAAAAGACAAATGGCTCCAGGAGAGACTTTAAATTTGACATTTTTAAAGTGATAGATGAGACAGAATTAAAACATTCTTAGACCTAGCTAAAGGTATAGTAATAATTAAGCCAGATGATAAGAGACAGGGAAAACTGAACTACTGATTTTTTTCTATTAATGAATTTTTTTTGTTTGCTGTTTTTTTGTATTTATTATTTCTAAAAACCTGTTTACAAAACAAAATTGAAAGAAAGATGTGAACAGTGCTTCCACAGCAATGACTTTAGGGTGGAGACAGTTTCTTTTTGTTCTCTCTTGAAAAATAATCACATATATTGCAATAATCACATATTAAAAAAAATTAGAAGTGTAGAAATTAAAATTTGCATTAAAGACATTTCTTCTAGAAACCTACATCTATGTATACCTATCTCTAAAACCTCATTTGCCTTTGCAGTTAATTTTCTGGTAAATACATCAAAACCAAGAAGCCTCAACAAAACTTCATTTCAACTTACATTTAATGCCCAGGACAGCAAAGATTTAAAACTTGGTAAGTGAAATGATTAGCAATGGATTTCTTAGCAAAGTTTATCAATACAGAAAAAAAACCCTACCTAACAGAGTCACTGTAGATTGATAAAAAGAGAACAAAAATGAAACTTCACATTCAACTGAAAGAATGCTTTTAAAATCTGAAGGCAATCTTCTATTTGAGAGAACGGTTTTCACTTTCACGGTTGAAAGAGAAAAACTTGATAGTACCAGAAATGCTTCTGAGCAGGACTTGTTCTTATTCAAAGACTGTTTATAATTTTTTTTTAGAAAGCCCCACCTTTATCAGATCACTCCACTACAGATACAGACTCTGACGCCTCTTTAAGTGTCTCAATCCCAAAAGGTAAAGCCTTCTAACCTTGAGTTTCATAGCTAAAATATGATCTAGGCTATTGAAACATGTAATGCCTCATTTTCAGAACTTTCAGTAAAATTGAAGGGTATTGTCATAGAGAAAATTTATCTAAGCAACTGTGAAGACAATGTGAAGTTCATCCAGGTATCACTGAGTGCTAGACATGCATATACAGGCTGAGAAAATAGGCTGAGAGTTGGGGCTGTTCAGCTGGAGAAGAGAAGACTTTGGGGAGATGTTATAGCACCTACCTGTACCGAAAGCAGCCTGCAAGAGAGATGGAGAGGGACTTTTTAGAAGGGCTTGCAGTGATAGGAAAAGGGGGAATGGCTTTAAACTGACAGAGGGTAGATTTATATTGGACATTTGGAAGAAATGCCTCACTTTGACGGGGGTGAGGCACTGGAACAGGCTGCCCACAGAAGCTGTGGATGCCCCATCTCTGGCAGTGTTCAAGGCTGGATGGTGCTTTGAGCAACCTGGTCTAGTGGAAGGTGTCCATGCCCATGGCAGGGAGTAAAGCCCCTTTCAAGCCAACCCATTCTATTCTTGCTACTTTGCCAGGGGAAGCATATAGGACAAGCACACCGAATTCTTAGGGTTTTATTATCCAAGGAGAAAATCGGAACAGAGATATCATTCTTAATGGTACTAGTGGATTAACTGCCACTTTGGAAGGATTAGAGGCTTAGCTTTTAAAAGAAAATTTTTGTTTCTAGTTTTCACTATTCTCTTAACAAAGGCCTCATAACACCTTGCCATCCAGTCTACAGGAGACATATTTTCAAATATAAAAATAGAAGCCAGGCAATCTTTGCTTGAAAGACATGAAATGATCTCCAAGCAGAGGAAAGCTGGTCTCAAGGAGTATTTCATAAACAGAGCTTTGCCTTAGGACAAAATTGCTAGTGACATGCAACATATTTTCTATATATTTTAGTTAGCCAGATAATAATACGGAACAACTGGAGGAAAAAAAATTAAAATATTCACATTCTCTTTTTAGGCTTCTTAGATGACAATAGCTAAGAACACCTCTTTGGGGGCCACAGGCATCAATTTTCGATGGAACAATTTTCAGTCTTACACTCAGATATTCTATCTACTAGTACAAGAGGCAGAAAAAGTTGATCTGTGAGATAAAAAGAAGATCATGTTTTTAAAAAACCAATCAAACACCAAAACAAGCACAGTCTACTGAAAACTATTTTCCTTTCCAAGTTATGTGAGGGAGGAGTCAGGTAAAGATGCGGATAGAAAGAACGTTCCCTTTCCCCTAAAGACGTAATTTAATTAAAGAGTTGTTTTGTAGGTTTGCATGAAATGAGGATCGTTTGTGAAATCAGTGCAGATTGCGTTCCTGTCTTAGACAGCTGAATTAATCTCTGAATCCACCACTGACTTTGGAGAATCTAGAATCCCAATTTAGGTTTATTAGGTGCCAAAATTATAGGGCATGAAGAGGGATTTTTGCGTAATCACGTGATGGGAACAGCTTTGTCTGACTGGCTAACTTCAGCATTCTGAGTTAGGGAGCAGCATTACCTAAACATGGCCCTTGGCATCATCAGCTCCAAATGATCCTGGAGAGATACATGAGATTGTTGCATGAGATACAACTCCCCAAGTTTACTTGCCCTAATAAGCAAAGAATGCTGATATTTCAGTACATATACTTAGCTGCAAATAAAGGTCTTAAATATAGTCTCAGAAATCTTTGGCAATCCCTCAATATACACTGTTTTTCAGTTTAACTAATAATCTGTAATTCTGAATATTTTCAGTTACAAGTCATAAATCTTAAAATGCCTCTACAAATTTTCAAGATCGTCCTCTGGAAAATTGATTTCAGATTTATATTAAACAGTTATCTTAAAAAAAACCAGACAACAAGTTTGTTCTGGTTTGTGCACCTAGCAAAATTAATTTCCACTAGCCTTACTTGCTTTATAAAATCTGAGATAATAAAAACCAAAACCATTTTTTTTGTTATACAGTGAGTCAGAATACTTTGCCTTTTTTTTTCCTGTTGGAACAATAGAAACTGATTGGAGACATAACCCACAACTTTTACTAAAATGCTTGACATTACAGAAGCAAATAGACCCAGTGGCTTCACAGATGGAAGAAAGAACATCAAGATATTTTATTCTCCTTTCAGCAGATATACGCCTCTGAATAAAAGGCAATTAAGAACATATTAAAAACAATTCTTACAAAAGTATTTTAGCTATTGTTCAGTTGGCTCCCTTTGACTTGCATCTCATCTCATCTTTCCATCATCATGTAAAACTTACTTACCTTCACAAGATTATTTTTATTATTTCCAGATAATAATAAATAAACCAAACCCAAATCCAAACATTTCCACTCCAAACCACCCTTACAGTAAAAAACTTTTCTTATGTTCATATGGAATTCATGTGTTTCAGTTTATGGCCATTATCTCTTATTCTGGGTACCACTGAGAAGAGCAGGGGTTCATCCACTTTGCACTCTCCAATCAGGTATTTATAAACACTGATAATGTCTTCCTGAGCCTTCTCTTTAAATACCCACACCCTTGACAGAGATCAGACACACAGGGCAAATGGTCTCCAATACCTTTTTGATATCAGAACCACAAAAAAGGAAGCTAATCTCCTAAGTGAGGCAGAGTACTTTAACATCTATAAAACTGCTATTAACAATGAAAGAACTGGCCTACAGTGAGGTCACCACAAGAGCAGACTCAAGGCTTTTCAGGGTGTTGCTTGTGGGGAGGACACAAGACAACAGCTGTAAGCTGGGACACGAGATTCCAACTGTCTATAAAGAAAAGCGTTTTTGCTACAAGGACAGTCAGGCATGGGAACAGGTTGCCCCAGGAGGTGGTGCTGTCCCTGTCCTTAGATGTTTTCCAGAGCAAACCGGGAAAACCCTTAGTAAACTGGCCTGACTTCAACACGTTTTGAGCAGAGGGCTGGACCAAGATACCCCCTGAGGTATCTTCCAACCTGAATTTATAGTATGAGCCTATAATCTATGACAGAAGTATTCACAATTCATCTTAAAGGTACAGAATAACGTCAGAGCTAGCTCTACCACTGTTAAACAACAACAAAAAAAAAAATCCAAGCAAAACACCCAATATCTATGTTATAGAAATATAAACAATATGACCAAAAATAACACACTGTATAGGAATAAGAAAAAGGGTCTTAAAGTAGAGGTAGGTAAGAGTTGTTAAATGCTAATTCTGTAACAAGTTTTACACATACAGCAAGAGACAAAATGGTTCAGGAAACAACACTTTTGGTAGACTATTATCTTGCACACTGCGTATGCTGCACATTACAGGTCCTCGTGTTTTTAAGCAACCCTGGATAACAAAACCTGTATTACCCACAACATAAAAAATCAACATTCCACTCAGGAAGAATTAATCTCTTCCCAGTTTCAACATGACTAGGTTTGGTTTCGACAATTACAGTTCTTGTTGCTCAACAGTTGTTTAACAAGTCAGGGGCAAGAAGTGTGCTCAGGCCTCTCCTCATCCAATACCCTTTCTGGATTCGCAGACATTTCAGTGGAAGTAGGTGCAAGTCTTTCAAAAGTGAGTTAGAGAGCACTGTGGAGGTTTAATAACTGCTTCCCCAACAGACTAAAGTGCTCTTGGTGCTCTAAAAAAATAAATGAGAAAACTGAAGTTCTCTAGCAATCCCTTGGGCCAATTACACAGATCAGAGATGGAATGATTCAAAGCATGATGAACCTGTCTTTTCCATTCTTATCTTGATTATTTCAGCATGAAAAGAGTCTTGCTAAAGGTGGAATCAGCTCAACTACAGCTGACCTAGACAGCTACATAAAATTACAGAGTTTTCCAAGTTTTTCCTGATTAAGAAAAGAAACAGATGATGGAACTTGGTATCTGGTGCAAACTTGCTTATTTCCAGAGTTAAACTCTTGCTTGCTTGTGATTTGTTGTGCTAAGAAAAGCAGGAGGTTTCTGTTCCTTAGTATTCTCCTTCATCTACCACTCCATCTAAAAGCTCTCACAAAGCAGTGTCTGAATTCACACTTCAAGTAGTCATGTACGCAAGGTCATGAGCATTTGGTTCATTTTTCCCTTTTGTGCCATTTTCTCATTTCTTCTAAGAATTATTTCAGCAAAACCCCTCAGCTACATGTATTGCTGTTTTACTGAGTGACGTACCTTTGTTCTGATGCTTCTTAAATGAAAAACAGTAGCTAACCAGCTTGTTAGCATTGTTACAAATAGAGTTTAAATTATTTCATCCTCCTACCTAAGTGTGTGAAAAATAGTGACCCTGTGCTTCTTCAGTGAATATTTAAAATATAACTTTAAATACCAACGTTCTTAGCCTATTTTCCTGTCTGTCCACTAATCCAACTACTCTCAGCTACTGTGACTGTAGTATCCAAGAACTGCACTAAATGACTGGATCCATTTCTACTTTTTACTCTGAAGGTGCAAGCAATGAAAACTATGACCACTCTTCTACGGCACTTCTGTTACACGAAATTGTTCCTTTGTTAGCTTTCCAAAGAGATAAATTTATCCTCCAGTGGGATCCTACTCTTACTGTCACCAAATTCAAACATGCTATAAAATAAAGGAATAGAGGTGCCTTCTAGAGCGACAAGAACTAGCTCACACAATCTTGTGCCGTGCTATGTTAATACTCTCACATTAATCTTTCTGACAAACAGAGGGGAAAGACAGCATATACACCAAGATTATACAGAAAAACATAGAACCAAAGGTTTCAATTTAAGAATTAGAATGGCAGGGTGATATTTAAGGCTTGCAGACTGTCTCCCACGAAAAAACATTCGCAACGCTTGGGGGAAAAAAATCAAAGCAAAAAGAGAAAGAGAGGGATAAAAGCGAACTGCTTACCTTATAAAAGCAAATAGCAAGAAATTCAAACTGAACAAATGTTATTTCTTTATAGTAGCCTCAGAAATGACTGAACACAGAATTCGTATCAGATGACCACAAATGAAGTGCAGGGAGAAAGATGAGCATTTGGCATAGCGAAGACCCCCTAGTTTCTAATGTTAAAGAACTGAGTAAGATGAGCATGCAAGATTAACTTCAAAGTTAATTTTGGGTATCTTATATTTTACAATGCCAGAGATAGAATTTCTCCTTTGTACCAAGAACATTTTTCAATTTCTTTTCTTCAGCCTACACTATTCTCAAAATAAGACAGTCAGGGAAGGGAGACAACATCTATTTAAACTACGACTAGGCCAAGGTTCCGGGACTAAAACCTTAGTTTAAGGCTCTGTCCTTCCCCCTGACTTCTAGTGCTGGTTCAATATCAACACTACAGCATTATCACCTTCCTATAGCATCCATGATTTTCTCCAGGAATTGGCTATTACTGCTAGAGATTGTTAATTTCTAACCTGAGCGGTCTGGTAACACATGGCTGCAGATGGATTTCAGACACCAATTATATGGATGATAAAACACTGGCTTTTCACAACAAGGCTCTACAGTTGAGCCCTTTCCACACACAGCTGCTGGCCAACTGTTGATTATTCACAGCAGAAAGCTCAGCTTTTCCACCAACAGCCAATCTGAGCCCCATCTATAAAGTCAAGCCCAGTAGATCAAAAGAGACTCAGTTCTTGACTTTTCTGTGCCAAATGAAGAATCCGATGAAGGGCAAAGAAGGCCGTACTTAGAAATGCAGTGCAGTGTACAATCACCTCCTGGTCTGTGAAAGAGATGAGCAGGAAAATAGATGGCACTGGGCTCTGCAGGCAAAGACAGTTCCCTTTTACATTGGTGTCATATGGAGAAATTGGATTACCACACAATAACAAGTCCAATAAGCACAGATTATGAGTGTAGGATAGAAAGTAATTTACCACTAGATTAATCCCAGACATTCCTCTTACCTAGACTGCATTAAAACAGGAACATCTATCTTTCCACCCTATTGTTCGATGTGTTTCATATTCTTTGCTCCCCCCAGAAAGAACAGTACATGAATTTTTTTATTATATTCTATTTACTCTCCACTAGCCTCTCCAAAATAACAGTTTCACATGCAGCAAATTAAATCTATTTGGCAATAATGTACAACAGTATTTTTAACTTGTCTGCATTTTCACTGGGAGATTATGTGTATCTATGACTTGAGCACATGAAGTAGCTGCTCTCAGACAAACACACACAGTACAGCTTACTTTGCCATTTAGGATCTGAGGTCACATCGATATAAGAAAACTCTGGAATATGAGGTCAAATTAAATCTAAAATATTGATCTGTGTGTACAGATATTTCTTAGGAAATATAATGGCCATTCAGTGAAATACACCGAATGGAGAGAAGAGAGAAGTGTTATACTGAATTAATAAGATTTTTTAAAAAATGATTAGTTCAGTTTAACTTTGAAAGGATTATCTAGTTACCTCGAAGGAAAACCATTTATAGCTCCTCCCATTTCACTCAGCCTTCCTAAACTCATTCTCTCGACATTAAATCAGAAGAAATTAATGTATAAAACTTCAAATAGGGAAAATATTTTCCTTATTACCTTAACAATTAGATGGTAATATTCACTTTTCAGAGCCATTCCCCATTAAACAGGAATGTATTAAAACTAAGTAGGTATTTACTCAGCATCAAAATTTAAATAAGTTAGATATTAAAAGGTCAAGATGAAATTATTTCATACTTGGATACTTATCTAACTAACTAGAAGGTAGAATTTGTATTCTGAGGAATCCTGAAGCTCCAGTAGTACCATAAATTAGTTCACTTATGAAGTAAAATTCCTCAGATAATTTGTAGAAGGGGAAAGAAGCTTTCCCCCAGCTCTTTGTTAAAAAAAAAAAAAGAAAAGAAAAATTTCCATTAAGTTAGGTGAAACAAACTCCACTACTTATACAGACTTCCTGCTGCCAGCATGGTAAGTTCTGCCCTACAACTGAGATTCCTGAAACCTGTAGTTCTCTTAAGGTTGGTCAGGAGTAGGAAGACAGTGATTCTATTAAACATAGTCAACATTTTCTCAGGTAATATTATACTGAAATAGTGTGTGGATAGGTACATTCCCTCCAAAAGCTTCTCACCAGCCCTATGCTGATCCTAAAATTTCTTCATGCCTTACATAAATGCATTTTAAAGTGCTAAGAACGAACTCATCTCAATTACACACTACAATACATTTAAACCACTGTACATGAGGCACATTCTCGTACTGAAAACGTCTCATTCAACAGCTACAAATCCAAAACTTAATTCTGAGTCTTACTCAAAGCTTCCTGTATAACAACTCTCAGGATATGCTTTGGCTGCTCCATCTGTTTAAAAAAATAAGATTATAATGAGATTGAAAAAGTAAATTTAATCTCACTATCCACATTAAAATCAACAAAAGAAAAATTATAAAGTATCTGTTGCTGTTAATAACTGTGCACAATTAACACATTTCATGGGACCAGGATCAACAGCACATGGCTGAACAGACAGAGAATGTGTCAAAATACTAATGTAAGTATAATACACCATATGCAGAGACAACTGATATTTTTTGATTCATAATTTTTTAAAATTACTCTGTAATCTTAGCATTCCTCTTTTTCTGAACCTTTTTAGCAAGGATTCATTTATAGATAAATGCACAGTCATCTTGATTGAAACAATACTTGCAATATAAGACCTATGTAATTATTTCCTTCCTCACATATATATATATAAATGATTATTTCCATTTAATAAATGAGAATACCCTAGGATCACAAAAAGTAAATAAGAAACAGCTGAGTAGCCCATATTTTTTATTTATAATATAAAGTAATATTATCAGCTTGTACAGGAATAAACATGTTAAAACATGTATGGTATTATTCCACAATTGGCTGAATAGTTAATTGCCTTAATCAGTATATATGATATTATCTGATTTTACTTTAATGGCAATTTTACACACTGAATATTAGAGTTTTTACAGAAACAAAACAAAATGCTTTAACAGCATTTCCTTCTAGTGCAAGCTAGCACAAATTTAAATATCTCCCAGCAGGCAACACAGAGCTCTGTTCGATGCTCGTGTGTTTCTCTTGGCTTCCATTTGATTAAAGGAAACTGCTTCACTATAGAAGCAAAGTAGAACAATTCCTTGGAGTATTACAGCACCATGTTCTGTGCGGGTGACCACACAAGGATTCAAAAGAAGAATGATACAGTGTTCTTTTGAGAATACTAAATTATCTAACTTTGAGTAATGACTATTTAGTGAAGATTTATATTATTTCCCTTTTCTAAAGCTCGATGCATAATTATCATTATGGTTCTCTTTTCAAGATAAATTTCGTTTTGAAACTTCAGTTTTTTATCACTGGCACTATTTATAGTCTCAGGATACAGAGGATAAAGTACAAGCATAAAAAGCCAGCCATTAACCATTTAAATAACTGTCTTAAACTTCTATAATTTTGCAGAGGAGGGATTAATAAAAAGAGTGAAAACAACAAAAACGTTTAGCTCTCTAACTTGCTAAAGAGGCCTGAACCCTCAGGAATGTTTGCAGTGTACAGGCATGGATCTTACTTTAGGATCCAGGAACTTTGAGCTAAGATAAGAATGCAGCAGAGTATGAAAATAACAAGCTTTTTGTTCTTCTTCATTCTCCAGTGCACACATCAGATTCTGAATTTAGAAAACCCTAGAAGCACAAAAAAGTCTATGCATTGTAAGGATATTTCATTATTCTTCTGTAGGACGGGAGGGAAAATACCATAGCCAGAAAATCAGTGACACAAAGGTTGCCAAAACTACTGAAAGACTTCACATTCTATATAGTACAGAACAAAATCAAAGCCATAAAATGAAATTCCGTAAATTAAGTAGATAGATTTTAAAAACCCAACAAAACACCAGCAAAGTAAACTGAACTATTTATTTACAGAATAAACTAAAGGTAGCACATGGTGTGAAGGGAGAAGAGTCATATCTTTGAGACTGGAATAGCCTAATGTTTGGGGATTAGGTCTAAAAGATTTCTGACTGTGGCAACCAAGAAAAAGAAACCCCTTAAATGTTTATTTTTGTATATACATTTCAAGAATCTAGCACTAGAAAGTGTCAAAGCTGACAATTGCAAATTATTTTCCATCCTAAACTTGACAGTGTTTACCTTTATAAATGGTGTAATGGAAAACACAGTGCTGTGAGAATTAAGGTGAGTCAAATCTGGAAGATGCTCAAGAATCTGGTTGTTATAAGATATGAACTTCTTTCATCCTGAGAATTGTCCTACATGTCCTTCATATATGACAAGGTTACAAAATAAAATATTTCATTCCAATATCTGTGTAAGGCTTATTTGAAAGAATTAGTTTATCTAGAAACAATAAATAATAAATTCTGAAATTCCAGTAAAAATCTAATTTTTTTAAAATTTTGTGTTACAAACTATTCTTTGCAAGGCTTGACTGCCTTTGTTTAATAAGGTCTGCTTACTGTATAAAATGCAGCGAACAGCTTAGCTGAGTAATACGGCATTTTGTGGCTATGATTTTAACTAGTTAAGCCATGGAAATAGATGACAGCTACTTTATTTTTAATCTTACTGTCGAAGAAAAGCTGTAAACTTTTTCCTTCCAGAAATAATCCGCAAACTGATTGCTGTCAACTGACTGCTGGAGGGAAAGTCTGTCAATCAAGGAGGGTGGAGACAGGAATGACAAGCTCCCTCTTTCCATGTGTAAATATCTTTCTACAAAAAATGGAAGCTAAATCTTATAGAATCTTTGTAAATTAAAGATCTATTCTGTGTGAACCTTTAAAAAAATGGTCTTTATATAACCCAACACTTTTATTCAGGAGAAACTACATCTGACTAGACTTTGTTATCAAAGAGACATGATGTTATTCAAGTGTTCTGAATGAAACCCTGTATCTTTGTTCTTTAAAAATGAAAGCATATCTTGTAAGAGCTGATTCTGGATTCTGAGGGATATAGTCTGCCCTTTATAAACTTCAAACACATTTATACCACAATTCAAACTCTTAGCAGATTTCTAGGTCTAAAATACTTTGGTCGTATACCATTAATTTGCAGAACACCTACCTGCCTTCAGAAAGTATAATGAAGATCATTAGAATCTATAAGAAGTTTTTTACCTTATAAACACTATATAAATGCTAAATTATGACCAGGACAGAAGTAGCCCAGTTTATATCCATCCGGAAACTAAAATGTCATGCTTGTATTTGAATTACCTTATTAATTCATGTCTAAAACCCAGTATTTCTACTAACTGATATTTTGCCATGTATCAAAATAATCTGTCTCCCTAATATCTCACTTCAATATTTTTTTCGGCTATCCACTAAGATCCCATTGTAAATAAATACAATCTTAGAACACATTTTTCTGTTGTCAGTTTCTGAAAAAAAAAAAAGTTTATGGTTTTTAGTTTATAAAAAGTTAAATTCAACATATTTTTCACCTCTTTAAACAATTTTTAGAATGACAAAATATAAGACTTTACTTGCAGAAACTTAAATGACACAAAATGGTTGGTCAGCAATCTGGAGAATCGTAGTAGGAAAAAATATTAAACCATTTCCTCCATCGTCCTGCAGGTAACGTGTAACATTTTACTTAATAACTATATCTGCGCCTTTTATAACCTCAGTTGAAAAGGATTTGCTCTGCCTTTCCGAGTTTAACAGATGTACAGTGTTAACAGGAAAATTTAGACAACAACAAAAAGAAGAAAAAACAAGAGCAATTCTTTTTCTGAAATTCAGATGATGAGCATACGGATTTATATTGATTTTGGAAATGAAAGTAAAGGCTAGAGCAGCATACTTGCATAGGTGCCCATTCACAGTTTTTCAATTCCCACCTGTTCACTGCAGCTTAGATGCCAAGAGTCATTTCTGGAGGCATCCTGAGAGGCCCTAGCATTACACAGAGAAGAAAAATTCTCCCATTTTTCTGCTGGAGTTCCTACAGAATGTGAATTCAGAATCAAACTGCAAAGACTAGATTGCTTCTCAAAATCAGTGTCAAGGTATTAAGTTGGAAGTACAATTAGCTCATCACTGTCCCTAGGACACCGTATCTTCATTGCAAGGAGGAGAAAAAAGAGAATCATCATTTTCAGTATTTTAATACTGCTATCTTCGCAGTATTCTGTAAACGGAAAGACATTTGATTAAAAAGTTCCTTTTCATCACTCTTCTATGTGCACACAAACAAAATATATCTTTTTTAGCTAAAAGCAAAAGTAGCAGTCACTTGCTAAACCAACTCCTAATTCCTAAGAAAACTCCTTCTCTTCAAGAAATGTTGAATAAATTTTCTTGCAACAAAACAGCTTGATCCTAGACCAAACTTAAATAATCTGAGCTTAAACACAGAGCACTGAGTCTCACCCTAGAAATCTTAAGCTTTTCTTGCAAAGAGGGTATTTCAATGTCTTTTCTCACTGATGTTGCTAAAGCAGGTGAGTGTGGATACCAAGAGAAAATATGGACTACAGAAGGAATTTTTCTCAAAAAAATTTTTTGCTATTTGAAGAAAGCATAAAAAAGCCCTTGCATTTTTAAACATGAGGTACACAATTGCTTCACCTGAATGAAAGGCCATTTGGCTTCACAAACTTCAGCTATAGAGCAATTAATTCACCTCTACTTTGTAATCAATTTCAAGCTTACACATTTCAAATTCCCCACAACTATAACAAGCCCAAAGGTTCCTTCTCCCTATAAAAATGAGGTGAGGAAATAATAAATTTAATGCAAAAAAAAAAAAAGCAGTGACATATAAAATAGTATCTTCCCTGTTTCAGACACATGATATGAGTAATTCACAGTTATACAGTCAAACACAGACAAAAAGACAACTGTCAGTTGGTGCACGTGCGTACACACACGTGCCAGTGCTATTAAACCAGAGCAAGGAAAGATGGTGAAGAGATATTTTTACCTGTTAATTTTCCTGGTCTCACAGCAGTACTAAAATTATTAGTGATGTTACTAACTATTATTACTAACAATTACGTTATTATCAATGAAGCATGAAAGTGAGGGAAAATTCAATTGCTGGGCTCAGAGGATTGTGATCAGTGCCACAAAATTCTGCTGGGAACGTTACTAATTGTGCACCAGTGTTGATACTGGGGTCATATTCCTTAAAGATCAGAATAATGGGACTGAGGGCACCCTCAGCAAGTTGGCAGAGCATATGAAATAGAGAGTAGTTGTGCTGCCATTAAGAGGGACCTCAACAGGCTGGAGAAACAAAGTTCAGCAAAAGGAAATACATGTTCTTCACCCAGAGAGAAATAACCATGTGCAGTGGCAAAAGTCTTGGGACCAACCAGGGGGAAAGAACTGGGCATTAAAGGATGGCAAGGGTCCTGGTGGGCAAGAAGTTGAACAGGAGTCAGCAAAGAGCCCATGCAGCAATGAAGGTCAACATTCTGGATGTTAGGAAAAACAGTGCCAGCAGACTGAGAGACATGATCCTTCCCCTCAGCACCAGTGAGGTCACATCTGGAATATCGCCTCCTGTTCTGGTCTCCCCAGTACAGAAAGGACATGGACATATTGGTGGATATCCAGTATGATATCCAGGACACAGAGAGGATATGGGTCTTGGAGAATCTGTCATATGAGGAAAGGCAGGAAGTTACTTTATCCTGGAGAAGGCTCAGGAGGGATTTTAATCAGTATTTATAAATACTTGGTGGGAGGGAGAGGCCAATCCTTTTAAAAGCAAGTATTACGGGAAAGAAAATTCAGAATCCACTCTCTCCAGATTTCAGTAAAGAATTTGATATGGTATCACTCAGCAATTTTTTACCAAGTTGGAAATATAAGCATAACACAAAAATAGAGTTGATATTAAGGTGACTAATGGCAACATATTAAATGTACTTCTTTAAAATTATTCTTCGCCTCATGTTATTACACGTCTGAACATGGTGAAAAGCAGAGGTGTTTTGATAAAAACTGGTTACAGGAAGCCCTCTTGTTACAGGGGAGGTTCTTGCTAACTTACAGAAGAAACTGAAGGAGCATTTGCACAGGCATATTAGAAATGGCAAAACCTTTAGCAGCTCTTCAAAGCCACATGATAACAGCAGAATTTCTGTGATTATTTCTGTGATGGTCTCTTATCATTCAAGAGCAGCATAAAAAGATAAATCACACACCCATGTTTACTACTAACAGATTAAACCAACCTGGCATATCTGTAAAACAAATGTGATATTCACCAGTGTCTGACAAAGTATTTTCAGAAGACCGGGTGGAGCATTAGCACTCTTATTCAAGACTTTGAGCAAACACTTCAGGTACAAGGTTCAGAATTCAGGCGAATCAAGTTACTAGCCTCTGTATCTTCCTATTTATTCTGTTTTGCCAGACAGACTAAAAGGTGCTTGCTCTGCTTGTTTAATCCTAGCACAAGAAAGCTGAGGAAGACACATGATCAATGTTTATAGTTTATTGAGGGCTACACACCGAGGAAGGAGTTGGTTTTAAATGACAATATTGAGAGATCAAGAATTAGGAATCAAAGAATATATTTAGGCTGAAAGTTCAAAGAAAGCTCTAAGCACTAGGAGAGAGGTTTTGAAACATCTTTCCAGAAAGAGCAGCAGGGCAATGTACTTAAAGGTAGATTGTGAAGACTTTATGCCTGGAATTAGATAAGATTGTTGTCTAACTCAGAAAGGTCTTTTCTTCAGCCCTGAATTACTACAGTCATCGACTACTCCCTGTTCTGCTCCCCTCCCTCCCAGAATTTTTGTTCACACTATTCTCACTAAAGTTCAACTAGGGCTATGAGAGGACTTCATGCAATTTTTTAACTTTAAGAGAAAACAATCTTAAGACTTAAACTCCTACCCCTCTAATGGTTTTATAGAATATTGCATCAAAGCAGATGACTAGAAGCTCTCCTTGAGATTAGAAGATTTCATCAGCAGCTAAACAGAGCAGTGCACTGCAAACATACTGAAATGATATTGCCTCTTTGTGTCTTCTTTAAATATTTGTCCTCCTTGCCAGTTTAATGGATTCCTGCTTAGTATATAAACAGTCAAAGAGGGAATGTGATTGTACTCAAAGCATATACACCTCAAACGCTGTCACTATGCAGAATCTCGTAATTTAACCTGTCTGTTAAGACATACAACTATCCCCACCCATCATAACATGGTACTTTTGTTAAAAACATTGAACAACCCATGCAGAAGTTTTCCATGGCAGTGCGTAAAGCAAAAACAGCTACAGAATGCAGAGATGGCATATTCACATGACTACAGCTACAGGCCAGTTGTCACGTAGTTATTTGTATAGCAGTAAGTGAACATTGAGCAATGTTGCAGACAATTAACTCTTCTCCATTCAGCTCCTTTCAAAGTTATGTCCGTCAATAAACAAGCAGCACTGTGGTTTCCCGACCCAAAAAGTGTGCTCAACCTGTTGCAAATGTTGGAAAGGTAGGTGGGTCTGTCATTCACCAACCCCACAATCTCTTATATCAAACACAAGTCATTTGTGTAAGGCCAATAAAGTCTGGTGAGTGTAAACACATTCCCCTGCCTCCTTCTGGCTGACAAATGATTTTTTCATTTTAGAAAAGAAGCAAATGTTTTTCCAATATAAGTCAATCCAACACTTGACAGCCAGACACAAATGTACATTGGACTGAAATTTATGCAGTGACATACATTGTTGAAACACCAAATCAGAACTTCCATGTTTCATTTATGCCTTACAAAGCCAAAGCACTGGCCAGAAGAATGCCAGTTGCACAGAAAGAAGTATTTCTATTATAATGGTGTCTCAGAACAACAAATGTTCACCAATTAATAAACTTCGGCCACTTTGTGAACTGGTGTCCACGACAGCATTTCCACTTAGAGACAGAAGATTTGGAAAAGAAAACAAATTTTTCTCCTGTTCCAAGTTCAAAGATGAACTCCACTTTTATTGACTGTCCTTTGACCTCTACCATCCCTTATTCTGTGACAAAACAAATTCTCAACAACTGAATCTCTTTTAATTGGTTGGTTATAGTCTAGACCAAGGCTTGCAACTTAAATGCCATAAAAATGCTGTATATGTGAGTATGATTTAGTTTAACAATGACCTGCAGTCTTGAATTTGACAGAAGGACTTGATTTCAAAATGTTTTTCCCCACCTGGCTACTCTCATTTTAAACTTCTGTCTTTTAATTTCCAGCTTGTGCTTATTTTTGTCTCCCTTATTTTGTTGCTGTAGAACAGTGTTTTGAAAATTACTGCATACAGGCTTGCTTTCAAAGTAAGCATATTGAGTGGTTAGCCTGGCTCGTATGTTCTTGCTTACCTCACAGATTTCTGTGTTATTATTAGTTTCTTCTACTAGCACAGCAGTCTTTTGCCACACACATACACACACTTTTACAATAAGCTCACAACTTATGAAACTTGCAAATCACATGTGCTGTCAAAGCACGCAAACTCCTTAATTCCCTCATTCTGATGCTATGTACAGGATCCATCTGTAACACATAACATCTTTTTAATCAAAAAGCAATATTTTTACATAAGTAGAACAAAAGAACTTAAAAATATTTGCCATTTACAGTTTTGTCAAAAATATGCTAGGCTACTAAAACAATTAAACCCAATCTAAATTAGTTCCATTTGAAATGACAAAACCTCAGTCTAGTTTTGCCAGCAACAAACCTGGTGTAATATATGAAAATTCACTGATGCCACAAAACTAACGTATGAATAATTTCTACAATATGAAACCATTATCTCATCAGACTAAATGAGTCATTTTGTATTTTATGAAGAAATACCTGGCACAGGAATAACACAAACATTTTACTGAACAGTAGGTCTCCCCAGCTCAGCTCACTTAGCAGGCAAGTGTCAAGAACTATTACAGTGTTGCCTTAGAAGCAATACGTGAAATTCTTAGAAGTAGCTTATGACATTTTTAAAAGCTTTTTTTCAAAAGGTGGAAATAATTAAAGCAGACATCACACAGATTTTAGTTGCTGTAGTTGAGAAAGTCAACATTTTCAGTGGAAGTTGTGCTATCCCTTGTCCAAGTTTTCCCCGTCCTGTATCTCAGAAATTATGGGTTTGTATACACTAAAAACAGAAGGTAAAACAGCCTGGTTATTCTCAGTCTTTTCATGTGTGGCAAAAATAAGAGGACATATGTGATTCTAAAACACCATCCTTACACTCAACCACCTCCAACTCCGCAAGAGATTTCAGGCTGCAACGTGTAAATCATTACTACTTGCTCTAATAGTACTTTCTATTTAATCAGGAGAGAAGAAAAATCCCCTCTAGAATTACAATAAATAACTACAATTTTGTTTTAAATGAAATTATGTAGTTTATATCTGACCTGAGTTTCAGTCTTTTCCTAGTGGGAAATATAAATTCAGCATTTGGATACATAATCCTATAGCTCTCAGAAGAAGCCGACTCCACCGCGAACACTTTACATGATTTATAGCTCTCCTCCAGATTCAGATGACAAGTCTCGGCGGAGCAGGTGCAACGGAGTATTTTTTCCTTCCTTCAGACATCATTCCCTCGTATGCAAATTAATTAGCAAGTCTTCCTCACTTTCGCGTAAGCGGGGAAGACGAAGCTAACGGAACATCAGCGTTTGGTTTCTCACGAGGAGCGGGTGACCCGGCGGAGGGAGGGAAGGACGGGAGGGAGGCAGGGAGGCAGGGAGGGGGCTCGCTGTTACTGCTGGAGCCACAGCGATTTTGACAGCGTCAGCGGCGATGGAGTGAGCCTGGCTCCGGCGCACCTACGCCAAGAGAGCGATTTTTAAACCACGGGCAGGATTTGTGGGAACCTCGGGGACACGAAGCGAACACAGCCCGCACACCTTCCGCGGCAACACGAGCATTCCTGTCCCCCCTGACGGCAAGTTGGAGCTGCCCTGCCCGCGCCGCCGTGCCCCCTCCGCGCCCGCCTGCCCTGCCCCTCTCCTGGCTGCCGGGGGAACGGCGAGCGCGTCCCGACTCCCATTACCTCCTCCGGAGCCATGGAGAGCGCTGCGGCCGCGGCTCGCCCGGCGCGGAGCGAAGCGGAGCCGAGGGGCCGGCGCTCCCCGCGCTCCCTCACCCGCCGCGCCGCGAACCACTGGCACAGCCCGCTCCACATAAATGCATTAACAGCAGCCACATCATGATTAATTCATCACTCCCAGTGACCAGGGGAGGAGGCAGGCGCGGGGGCTGGGGAGAGGCAGGGCGCACGGGACGGTCCCTTCTCCCGGAGTTCGCCCCCGGCACAGGGCTCGGCCAGCGCGGAGGGAGGGAGGGGTGGATGCTGCGCCAGCGCCCGGCTCGCCGCGGGTGCCCGTGTGCTGCCCGGTGTGACGGAGGGCGGGGGGCTCTCTGGACAGGTCACTGGGCGGCACCCCCGCTCCCGGCCGGCGGGACCGTGCTGGGAGGCGGGCGGGGAAGAGGGAGGTTAACCGTGGGAAGTTGCGAAGGCTCCGCGCCACGAAGAGGGCTGCAGTCACCGCTCAGCTCGGAGCATCCTCGGCTCCACGGGAAACGGGCGGCAGGCGGGAGCTGCAGACCCTCCTTGTCTCCCGGCTGCCAGCGGCCGCCGGGTGCCTTGGCTGTGGAGCAGGGCCTCGGAGCCCCGAGCTGCCTGCAACGGAGGGACCAGCCGGGCAGTACAAGCCTCCCGAGCATCTATGTGGCCGTGATCACGATAGCAGGACTAAGCTCATTTGCACAAATGTGTCCAAAACCCTTCCTTAGCCTTGGTGAAAACAGCTGCTCGGCCACGCGCCCGTTGCTGGAGCCAGGTTTTTCCATGCGACACATCATTGGTGTCCATGTGAGCCTGCCTTGGTCTGCTGAGGCAGCAACATTGGCTCCTTCCCCAGTCCTCCGGCACAGAGCTTTGCTGCCCTCTCTTCTGAGGGCAGTGCCGATTTCTTCAAATACCATCTGTTAAACTAGCGGTACGCTGGACTTTTGAGTTTCTGCACGGAAGGGGCAAAAGACCACTGTGACTTTAAGGGTTTCAGAACAGCTGTTAAATGCAGGAACCCCTTTGCATTTCTCTGCCTTCATTTTCCACTCCAAGTATAGGTAGAAGTCCTCTAAGTCCACCACCCCCCTCCAATACTTAGTATGAGATGCACTTTACAACACCAAGCCAGAAGCCACCTTACCTTCTTAGTCAGGTAGCTCCCTAGTCAGGTGATGAAATTTGTGTAGAACAGATGATTCATCACCTACTTATTTCTGCCTCGCTTCATCTATAAAACCAGGTTTGCCTACCTGATAGCATTGTCATACTCCAAGGGGATGCATTTGAATAGGATATTATCAAGGTTTAACAATTCCTTATTGATCATGTGCCAGGAGCAAAAATTACCTCTTGTGGATTTCAGATTAGCAAAGAATTTTCAACCTGACATAGCTGTATGTAGAGATTTCCAAGTATTGGACAGAATTCATAAGCTTTACATAGAGAGATCCCCCAAATTGTCACATGCCCTAAGATAGGTAATCATAGGCAAAGAAGTTTAATGCTGTGGAAAGAGGAAGAAGAAAATAAATGAAAATATAGAGCAGTTTTGTGGGAAAATTCGTTTACATGACACGTTAATTTTCCTTTTGCGTTATGCTGTAGATCTGTGTTACTCATACACAAAAGAGTAATTAACTCCACAGTTAAGGCTGTGTTGTGGTTTGTACTTATCGTGGGACTAAAAATCTCTAGGTTCAATACTTGAATGCAGCATTTAGACTACATAGCACAATAGCATGCAAGAATTACAGTTGATTTTTCTTTTAAAAATAGTACTTGCCTTGTATAGAGAAAAATCTTAATTGTCCTCTTTTTCCAAATTTTCCCATTTTCATCACATCTGTGAATTCTGAAGGTTCCTGTGTACATTAGAAGCCATTCTTACTGTAGGAAAAGAACACAAGTAAAGCTGATTTCGAACTTTTAAATTAAGCAGAAATGGGGTAATGCAGACTATATCCACCATATTACTTCATTGCACTTAGTACTGGTGTTCCAACATAATTATGTAATAGTAGATTGAATCGTTCTACCTACTTTTTTTAGAAAAATAAAAGGATTTTATCACAATCAAACATTTCCTGCAAAACCGATGTACACATCTGAAAAAGTAAAAAAATGGAACTTGATTAAAACCCCTGAATCACCACTCTAAAACTCTGCTTTTTAGCAGACATTACCTAACATCTTCTGTAATCCAGTGCTTCATCTTAAAATCAGTTCATTTCACTCTTCCTAGTGAAGCCAATGCCTGGACATGAACTGGCTCCTCTGATTAGAAATTGTCCCATTTGTTGGGGAGAGATCCCCAGAGCATTCTAATTATTATTATCTTTTGTTCACCTATTGATATATTTATATACAACACTCATATTTTTCTTCAATTTAAACAGATCCTCTTTCAATCTCTTTCCATAAATCAAGTTCTGGGTTTCCCCAATGATGTCTATGGCCTATTATAGTTTGAATTAGTCATTTTTAAACACTGATGGACAGAGTTTTATACATGGCATTCCAGTAAACTCTTACTAGTAATGCCCAAAATATTCTCTCCATCCGCATTTAAGTACTGATAATGGTGGGATTTGCCTCAGTTTCTTTCTTGACTTTCATATGTAGACAGCTTTTGGTTTTTCCTGTGCTCAATACCAACAAGTCTTTCTCACGCCATAAAATTTTTGACTCACAAGTGACTGGATTATACCAAAAGTTTTTATTGGGCGGGCTGTGGTGCATAACCCTGAATTTTGTTATCCTGTAATACAATACCATTTCTTGGCTCCAGTATTTTGTGTGTGCTATTGACAAGTTGTGAATCAACAGCAAATTATGCATTTTCTTTTTTTCTAAGATTATTAATGAATTTATTAAGGGATAGAGAAATAATAACTCATTATTGACAAACCCAAAATTCCATTCCACTAACAAAACAAATTCCATTTGCACTGATCTCTTTTCAGCATAAACTCTCTTCCTTTGCAGGCCCTTATCCACTTCACAATTTTTATACGGGTTTTCTTGTCTTCCATTTCAACGGTTGCCCATACACAGACACCTGTCCAGATTACTAGCATTAAACTCTGGAGAAAGTGGAAGTGTTAAATGAGATGGTGTATGAGGTGTCAACTGTTACAGAGGTTGGGATAAAGATGTAGTATAATTAAAAACATAAAGGTGAAAAATAGTTACAATTAGACTGGTGCAAGTCCAGTCTATCGGCTATGTTACATTTCCTACTTGAAAACGGCCTAGTACTACAATTCAAAGAAAAATCACCGTGGCTAGAGAGGGGGGAGAGTGGACCTATTTTCTGTGCTTTTCACTCATTTCTTCTATTTTTGGAAATTCTCCAGGTTCCTTATTACAGAACTAAATTGTCTGGGCAACTTTATTCATGCGTCATCTCAGTGACAGTGGTAGAACTATATAACTATCAAAGTATGCAAAACTTCAAGGCCTGGATTTCTTATATTATTGTTATTTATTGAAGTACAACTTTATGTTTCTACAAAATGATTAATATCCTTGCTGATACCACATTGGTACGAAAAGATGGATGCATAGTTCCACTACTGCAATGTCTGAAGTTATACGGACACAGGTTGATTGGAAATATTTCAAGAATATTTTTTTTTAATATTGTGAATCAAGTTTCAGTGCTGCCGCATCTAGACGTTTGGTCTTGGTGTATCTCTGTCTAAGACTTCGGATGAAATCTCAATCACACAAAAATCAAAGAAATTCTGTTAGTTAATTCATCAGAGCTAGGACTGCATTCGCTGAATTTTCTCTGAGGCTTCACTACACTTGACGTGAAATCCCTAATTACAGTAGCTTATATAAAATATAAATATACATGTGTCTAGGTTTATTTGTAGAAAATAAATTATATTGAAGGAAGAATACTGTATGATAGAATCAATCCTGATTTAGTAAAACTAAAAGCAAATTATAATAGTACATCTATATGAAATATCCCTGGGTTGAAGGCCATATGACATTTTCTTGATTCAAGGCTTAATATTCAAAGCTTGGTCACAGTTATTCATCTACTAAAGTTCATGAAGTTGGTCTGATTTATCACTAATTCTGGCCACTACATGGAAACTGCGGTTTCAGATGAATCATGATTGTTTTAGTCTGAGGCACAGACTAAAACTCAAGGCATAAAGAGTATCATTTGCCTTGATTTTCAATTAATCTTCAGTGAATTAAATATCTGAAAAATAAGGGGGCAGATCTACCTCTTGGTACACAAAGCACTAGTGTTAATTAAGAGTGAGTTTGACTCAACTTTCCTCATTCTCCAAAGAACTTTGGTTCTCAGCTTTATAAAAGTCAGGTTATCTAGACAAATGTGGATTTCAATCTGTACAAAACTTACGGGAACCTTGTAATATAAAAGCTCAGGGCTTGACATAGGCAACTTCTATTATTCAATACAGTAACAAACTCTGAAATATTCCAGACAAGTGCATCTTCTCTCATGTTTATCTGGTCATTGAGTATTGTAATTTCTGACATCTAAATTTTCATTAAATGACTTTTTCTTACTGAAGCCAGAAAGACTGTTAGAAATCCTTATTAACAGTAAAGGAATAGACACAAATTACTGATAGGACATCAATGATGTTGAAACATGACAGGCTTTTTTTCCAAAAGGGCAGCAATTCTGTTATTCCTGAAGGGCAACTGAGGCATTCCAAACAACTGTAGATAATTTTTGAAGTTGAAACACTTTGCTATATACGTTATTTCTGATATTTAAAATTGCCCTTGATTTTAAATACCCTCAACTCATATGTCAACTGTGTTACCCTAAATTGTGTCACCAGAGGCAGTGACCTGAAGAGAGAGAGAAAATAGGAAAGGTAACTGAAAAATCACAGCAAGAAATAAGATGATCCAAAAAAGCACGTTAGTCCAAATTGCTAGTCCAGCTGAGTTGTACCTTCTGCAGACTTCTGCACTGTAACTAAAGTGCAATTGCTTCTGTAGCTCTCTCACCCTGAAAACAGTCCAAAATGATCTCTACAAAGGTAGGGCAAGTTGCAGATAAGGCTGGTGTCTACAGTATGCAAACTCTGAGCCTCCTCCTGAAGCTGTGCAATTTGCTAAAGAGTAACGCATGTTGCAGGCTTGCCCTTCAGAACCTCAATGCATTTCCTGCTTCTGGAGGAACAGACATGAGATCACTGGAAGGAAAACTCACTACACCACAATAGTGAACCAGGATGGTTATTGTTTTGCTAGCCCTGATGTTTCAGCTGAAATGTGGTTTATAATGCTGTAAAATTATGGGTCAGGTAAACCTCATTGCATCTCTTGGGTATAGCTGTCCCTCTTCATTTAAGACAGATGTAAGAAGTTATTATGCTCTTTTGCTGAAACAAGTAACTGAAATGACTTTAGTCTCTAAACCCCAAACACAATTACACATCTCTGTACAAAGCAAAAGCTTGAAAAAGCCAGGTCAGAATGTGAATGAAGCGGGTGGAGTGGTTTTGCTGTTTTTTAAGAAGGATACAAATAAAAGTGACACAACGTATGTAGGCTATGCATGTAGGACATGCATAAATATGGAGAAAGAGGAAATACATGGAAGCTCATGTCAAATTACTGCCAAAGAAGAGGTACGGACGAGTAATCCTAGGCACATTTTGGGCTGCTGGCACAAACTGACATAGGTTGAATCTCTAAAAAATAAAAAACTTTTTCAATATGTATAATTTCTGCTATGCTCAAAGAAAGAAGAGTTTTTTAATGTTGCTTCTTAGAAATAGGACTGCACTGATAAAAGGTCAATCTCTATTAACAGCTTCCACATCCAATGGGAATAATCTACAAACCTACAAATTTTGACCAGCTGTTGGGCACGGTAACAAAGCTGTGCGACAGAGTGATAGATCTCAGATGTAAATATACGTGTTGTTATTAAAGATATAAACCTCAGCTAGAAATATACATATCATTATTAATCGATTTTTAGAATTCTCACCCCATATTTTCAGAGGTGTGCCTTCCCTTAAGTTGTTCCTAAGAATCATTTATGCTTTGGGAGCTGTAACTGCTATATCTAGCTATCTTTCAAATACCCCAAGAACTTGCTAAATCAAAAACATTCCTATACTGGACAAAAATATTTTAATTCTCAACTTGTATATGAAGATTTAGGTGTCCATAACCTCCCTCTGTAACCTCCCCATCATGCTTACATCCTCTCTCCAGCAAGTCCAGGAAAAAACTAGAGAGAATATAAGCACATATCTTTTGACTTTGCCTCCAGGTGCCTTGAAAGAAGCTTAGGAAAGGAGAGAGTCTTTTGGGGTAGTGGGCTGAAAGTGGCTTGGAGCAAGGAGTGAGGAAATACTCCAGTGCCTCGTTCAAGGAAATAGGATTTTGTAGTTTCTTGTAAACAAACAGAAGCATCTCAAAGAAACAGCCGTACAAGAGGACCTAGATTTACAAAAGCCATCAAGCTTTGACCCACTCAAAAACTCATCAAAGTGTAAGTACATTTCTGACTTATACAGACCAGGAAACAGTAATCTCAAATTATCTTTCACAAAGGAAACCCTAAGAGCAATCCAGATAGTGCAAATGATTAATTTTCTGAGTGCACACGTAACTGCTGACTTCATTATTCTTTTTTTCTATACCTGTAAATCAATGAAAAACTTTTGTGGAAGATGCAATACACTCATGAATGAAGCAAAAATATTTAAAACGTCTACCTCTGAGCTTTCTAAATCTCACAGTATCAGTCAGGACTCACAAAATACTTAGAGATAACATCCAAGAATGGAATGCATTTTTTTCACTTTGCTAAATAAATGCACAGCACAGTGTAAAATGGTCACATAAGGACAGTTTAAAATAAACACACACATACATATCATATGCAACAGCAAAAAGAGACATCTTGCAGAACACAACAGTGATTGCTCAAGTGCTCAATACAGAAAAATGGAATACTTCACATGCTGGAACTGATCAAAGGTCCAGTACTCCATCTCTGGTGTACAGTTCATCTGCTTTCCTGTCCTTGGCCAGATGGTTAAAAACTGTGAATGAGTGTGTGTAAAAAGTGGTCCTTTCAGAACATTCTCCTACCTTCTGGCAGTATTAAGGTATTAGAAGTATTTTCTGAAACAGATTTTCTGCACAGACCTGTCATGTTTCATAGCCACTCATGGATTCAATGAAGGAAGAACAACACAAGCAATGAATTACCCTTTCTGAAGAGGAACCGTCGCAGCTACTGAATCTCCTGCGCACCGTATACAGCACCCTGAACTTTCCTCAGAGGTCTCCTATCTAATTACTCACCAAGTTCAATCTGCTTAGCTCACGAGATCTGACAAAATCACAGCCTGATGTGGAGCAGCTGGGATTTAACTTTCATTTATAAAACTTAATTGGGAGATTTTTTTCTTTCTTTCCATTTTTTCCACCTCTTCACTCTTAAAATCATATAACACCCACATATGCACGTATAAACACACAAAACAAAGAGTAAAAGCAAACCACAACAGTCAGTGAAGTTACTTGCTATAGAAATAGCAGTGCTGGTATTAGCACTTCAAAGGCAAAAGCTATTTTAAAATTTAACTGCCTGGCAGATGCAGCAGATATAGGACAGGGACCAAAGAGAGGTAAGGAGGGAGTGAGAGTAGGAAGAGGAAAAATAAGTGGGGAAGGGTAGAAAAACAGATGAATGGTACATTAATTAAAGGTAAAATTAGCCAAAATGTATGCTGGCAGTGAAATGTTGGTGATGTGGAATCCAGTAGCAAAATTCCAACTGACTTCAGGGAAATCTATTTTTCACTCTGTATCAGTAGTTTCACGCTCATGTATTGCAATGTGTCAACACAATTCCTCAATGTATTTATTTCCTTTTAGTTCATTCTTGCCAATAATTTAGTCTACAGTAATTCTACAAATGTTGTAAAGGCAAGAAGGAAACTGACCCTCACTACTGAGTCTTCAGTACTGGATTGGAAAATCAGGCTAGAAACCTGTTATTTCTTATGGCACAAATTGCTATTCACACAGACGGTATTATACAAACCATAAATAGCCATTTATCATATATTAAACTACTGTATTTTGAAGCAACAGCTACAAAGTTTCATCCCCCTCCTTCCTGGGATTTGTTATCATCTACTACACTGCTGAGCTCCAGAGGCCATAATGATTTCAAAGGGAGGGATTTAAAACCATCTGTTTAGTCTGTAATGCAAGATATATGGGATGGTTAGTTAGTCTACATTGATGCATAACTGATTATTCTTCAGGCTGAAAAAATATTCAGGGAAAAGTGTTTCATATACAGTCAGTCTGATTGCTGTGGTAACACTGAATAACCTGAGCTGGCTCATTAAATCCATCCATGATAGAAATATTTCTGTTTCAATTCTTTGACAATAGTAGTAATAATCACATAGGTAAGTCATTAGTCTATTACAACTCTCTAATTTGCTCTTAGGTCTTAGACAGCATGGTTAAAAAGTTACTATCCCTGCCACTGTTACTTCAGGAGATTTTTCAGGTAAAGGACATTACAGCAAATATGAAGAAATATACCCACATCAAAATAATTTACTGGACAACCTTTGCCTTGATATCAGCAGTCCATTGTGTAAGCACTGTGTGACACCACTTCACAGGAAGCTTTGAAGGAAAGGAGATGGATCCTTTCTCAGGGCTCCTCAGACAACTGAGGCAGATGGAAACACTTTTACGATGGGGAATCAGACTCCATGAATCGATGTAAAGTTTTCTTGGCATATGGGCATATGGGATGAGAAACAAGCTCATAACTCCAAATGTATGACCTCGTGGAGAAGCTCTGAATACAGGGAATAACAAAGGTTAACCCATAAACTTACAGGATCGTAGCTGAAGGACTGTACTTTCCACTTTATAAGGACTGTAAAAAGATGATGGATACAATTCCAGGTTACAATTCATCTTTTTGCAGATGATTTTGTGTCTTTTTGATGGACAGAAAAATGAGAATGTAGTAGTCTGTTAAGAAATAAGAAATTCCTTACCAATTTAGTGTGTTTGTTTTTCTGAAAGTTACTTTAAACTCAGCTTTCTTCCCGTAGGTGTACAAAAATTGTTAGATGGGGATTTTATTTATTCAAACATTATGGAATGGTTATTATCTTCTTATTAGGATAAAAACTGACTACAGTTTAAGACAGTAAAAGATACAGAAGAGCCTAATACAAAGAACTGAGTAAATCTACAGTTTTCAAGTGTGTAGTCTTACCAATCAGCCATATGAAACAGAGACTGAGAGATGATTACATTAAGAATAATCATAGGATCATACCTTTATCTTATTCATTTCATCTTTTATGTGTTTTCTCTTACTTACTTCTCCATGTTTGGAAAGTTCAGACCATTCGAAGTTCTTTTATCCATATGGCTGGTTTAATGGTTCTGTAATTAAATTTTAAAAAAGCAGTGGTTTTTCTTCATGGCCTCAAATGTTGAATTCCTTGGCTTAAAAAAAGGCTATGAAGCAAATAAGTTCCAGGGAAAAAACACTTAAAATTAAATGCTCATGATTAAAATAAAGAAATTTCTCTAAAATGCTGATTATTTAATATAAAAAATCATTTGACCTTCATTTTCACATATGTAGCTGTAATAATTTGGGGTTAAATAAATCTGAATGAATGTAAAATGTTCTAAACATAAAATTATGAAAAAATTATACTTGTAATACTTCCTACACTTTGTTCAGCTCTCAAACTACTTTATAGGCTTAGTCCACATTATGGTAGTCTAGAGACTGAATTTGCAACAAGTCCTTTAATACGCTGCAGATTTCAAAGTTAGGAGTTCTCAGCTCTTGAAGTCCTGCTTCCCCATTGAAAACGTTTTCATTTGTTTACACGTATATCACATCTCTGTCTACATTTGAAGAAATCAGCTGAGACTTTGTCATTGAAACCATTGGACACTGGAGGTGAACGAGGAAATACACACATTTTATATTGAGGAAATGAGAGTAATTTTAAAACGTGGGGCCCTTGACTTCATTTAGGTTTTGATATCTGGTGTCTGCGATAGTTTTTATGTAGTTTTTGATATTTCAGTTAGATTTTTTTCTTGGTAAGTATATACAGTAATTGGGTCATTTTAACACTGCAGAGCACTATGGAATATTTTAACTAAATAGAATCCACCTCTCTTGAACTCTAAACCACCAAAGAAGTTTACTCAGTGATGATTGTAGTCTTTGAAAGAACAGGTTAACCTTAAAAGAACAACTTACCATATTTGTCAAAGAAAAAGAAAACACCTGAAACAAGGAAATAACAGTATCCGTATTCTTGATGTTAATCATATGTTTTGTTGTTGATTCTACTCCCAAATAAAAAACATAATCCTCTATAGAGCAACCTGGCCTTCAGTTTGGGATACATAACTCATGTCACAGTCAATTCTTTCACAGCTCTGCCTGTGACAGTGGAGACATGCTTAATTAGACCCCCCTCCAAAAACCACAACGAATAATTGCATTCCCAGGTTTTTAGGTACCACACAGTGTTCTGAACACAGAACTAAAGGCATAGGAGCAAATAAACCCTCCATTAATAAGACATAATATTTCACAGGCAAAGGCTACTGTGCAGGTTAACACAGAAAATAATGGATCTGTTTGCCTCAGAATTTTTTTTTCAGACAGACTTAATTGCTTATCAACTCTACAGGTAGAGATAATTACAAAGATTTAAACATATGCCTTCAATTTTGACATGTCCAACCTATGCAAAACTGAGGCCTGATTTTTCAGAGTGGTTTGTGCTTCAAAACCCAGCTGATGTTGAAGTGGTAACTGTAGGTACTCATTCCCTAAAAATAATATTGTTATACAAAATATAAGTCCATAATAAATTGGTTAATTAAGTATAATATTCTTATACTAAGGTATTTTAACTATATTAAGCATACTTAAAAACCATAAACATAGGCAGTATTAATTTTTTAATTTTATTTTGGTTTTTTGTTTGTGTTTCTTTTTTTCTCTGGGTACTTGAGAGTTTTGGATACTCAAGGTTGTCCTATGTATCCAGAGGACCCTATATGAAAAATCTCCAACAAAAGAAGTAGAAATCTTCTGGTTTGAACTAACTAAAAGACTGAGTCCAGGCCTACTGAATGACACACTAAATCAGATTGTATGAACAGAGGATGTAGCGAAACCATGTTTTACCAACAGACAGTGTCAGTCTCGTTTGTTTTGAGCTGAACAGAGAAAAGCATCTTCCAAACAGGAGCCGTGGACTGCTGTGATGCAGAGTGTTGGACCTCTGCTTAGTGCTGTACTACTGAAGCTCTACAGCTGCCTGATGGCTTGTGTTTGGCTCATGTTGCTTCAGAGAAAGGGCAGGCAAAAATCACGTTTGCCTTTAAAGGCTCACATTAATGTACCTAACAGTGGAAGAAGAATTAACCTCACAATTTTTGCTGAATATAAATGACCAAAGATTATTTTTCTTATTATGATTTTTTTAAAAATTATTATGATCCTTATTTTTCTGTCTGCTGGAGAAGCTGATGCTTTGGTCAAGTTGCAATATGGGTAATTTAGCTCAAGGTATTCACAGAAGTTTATGTCATGACATATGCAAAATCATGATCTAAAGCAATACTCAGATACTTAAAATAGAAAATTTTTAAAAGTTGATTTCTCCTCTACCCTAAAACTAGCCAAGTTAGCAAAGGATAAACTGATTATTTCTCTTTGAGGCGATATATAATCTATGATGCCAAGCACATATGCCCCTGGGTTGACAATGACTATTAATATGACATTTTCAGGAATATAACAGCAGTTAGACTATTACCAAGATGCATTGAATAAAATCGGCAGTTATGGTAATTGTGTAGATAATCACAGAAAACAAGGTGTACTGAAGATGCATTGGTTATTTCATTTATGTATGTAGAATCTGAACAATTTAGAAGAACTCTTTTGTCTATCTAGAAAATATGAAAATGTTCTAACACTGTGATTCTCAATGCATATTTTAGAACAGTATTTCAAATGTGTTTGAACATGATAGAAAAAGTGAAGTACTTCCAAATATTTGCACACCACATTCTACAAACAAGTGTCTAAATTTTCATTGTTTCTTCATAAGTGCAATATCTTTCAATAGGATAGAATATGATATATGGGACTGCAATTCATATAATACAAAAGGAACCAAGATAGAGGATGCTGGATTAAAGCATCTAAGCTAAACTCACAAAGCCACTGAAGTAGTGACAAAACTTGCTTCTTGTACATGGAAATACCAAGGCTACTTCTGGACCAAGGGGCCTATCAATAACAAATTAAAGCTCTTGAGTTTCCACACACACATGTATTCCATATATTTTTCATAGCACTTTTGCTTTTAAAATTTTTCATAACCTTGAAATAACTCCTTCTTGCACATATTTGATGTGAAACAAAACCTCTAATAGAATAGTTGACACAAATTAGTAAGTCCCTTCTAGGTATTTTTTGATTTTGCAATGTCTAGAAGTTGCAAAGTACAAATTTGGTGCATTTAGAAGAGAAGGGCGTACATCTTAAAGCAATAATAAACAGTCCTAAAATTTAGGGGGAAGAAGGAGAGATTTTTAACTTATTTATTTATATTTCTGTGGTTCAGCTAACTAAAGAATTCAAGTTCCAAGGCTGAAGTATTTTTCTGTTGTTTGGGTTTTCTGGTTGTGTTTTTGTTTGGTTGGGTTTTTATAAGACTCCTGGGGTCTCTGAGAGGGATCTGTACAAAGAAACCTTGCTCATTTCTCAAGGAGAGCTTTGAGAAGTCAGAGTTCTCAAATACTGGCAACACTATTCTGTGTTCAGGAAACACAGGAAAAAGCCCTGTTTGGGAGACAAGTTCCTCTTTTTGATGGTCTAATCCTGTGACAAGGCCTCATGGTCAGCAACCTTCTCTGTAGCAGGTGGTGCCAGGAAACACTTTCTCTGCCTTCCCTTTTTTCATCCGGCTTGAGTATCTTGTCAAAACTAGGTATTACAGCTAGGTTGTCGGGGTAGAACCTTGGGCCTGATGATGGTGAAGGAAGTGAGATAAAAGTTCACGAGGAAGGCTGAGAAAATTCCAAATACCTTTTATGATATACCATGTCGAAGCTCAGTTCATATGACGTTTCAGGAATCTGTCACAAAGTACTCAGCCTCAGCAGATTTTGAGGTACCTTCAGATACTGTCCTGCACAAAAGCTTAGAGTAAAATAGAACTTTTGCAGCAATTATTTTCTGCTGTGTAGAAACAACACCTCAGAAAAACTCCCAAGAGCAACCTGAAGATTGTGTGGCCTTTTTTTGTTAAAGTCAGTCTTAACATTTTAAAGTTTTTAATAAGCATTTTAGCATAGGTTGCTAGCATGGAAGCTGCTCATTATGAGCTAATTGTTTCAAAGATTTGCTGAAAGTGCTTAAATGTTAAATATATGCTACTGTAAGCAAATATTCACAAGTCTTTCAAAACAGATGTTTGAAAAATGGTAGGCTGTCTGCTCATGGTAGGAGTATACAAAGGACATGAAAAAGTGGGATTTAATAATAAATATGATCACGGCTACACGGATGCTAATCCACAGTGAGGTTTTTTTTAAAACTTTCAATTAAATGTATAAGCCAGCAGTAACCCAAATACTTTTCGTAAGCAAGTTTACTGCAAACACCAGTAATTCCTGCCTTTCCTCTGTTCTCCCATTCGCTCTCTCTCCTCTCTCTGCTTTCCTACCCATCCTGTCTGTGCATGGCCCTCCCAGTCCCAACACCCACTCATAGCCCTTGCTGTCTTCTGAAAGCTAAGGCTCTGCCTATTTTCAGTCCTTGTGCACACACACTTTGTCTTTCCTTCTTCCTTTCTCTTTCTTCCTTCCTTTTTCCTCCTTCTGTTTTCTCTTTCTCTCTCTCCCTCTCTTTCTCTCTCCCTCTCTTTATATCTTTATTTCCTTCCTTCTTTCTATGATAATAATTTTGGTTTTAAGATGTCTTAAACTCCACAACACAGAATGGCAAGGTCGCATAGGAAGGCATTAAGGGTGCTATCCATTACAAACTGCAGAAATACTAAAGCTGCCAAAACGCACATAGCACATACTGCAAAACACATGGCAAAAGCTCCATTGTCCTGTCTTTGGCCTTTTGTTGTTGTTTTCCCTCATATGTCCCAAATCAATAACATTTTGTTGGCTGATTCTTAGAGTATTCCACAGTATTGACTGGCTTAGACATTCAGCAGACACTGCCTTATAAGAAAAAACAGAAAAAAAGAGGTTATTACTGTTAAGCTGGCCTTACAAACTTTAAGAACCAGTATTTCTTACTCTCCTATTTTTTTCTTTTTATCCTTATGGTTTTCAGTTCTTTTTTTGATTTACCTTGCTTGCAGACAGTTTGATTCAGCAATCTGATCTCTAAATACCATGTGGTTTTATTTATGGTGGATACATTTTCTGGTATTGAGTCACGTAGCACATCATAGGACTTGGTGGTCACTAAGGCGTCTGGGGGAGAGATGTCTGCACTGCCAAGCTCAAACCCCAGGTATCAGGCAGACCCTTACATCGGCAGATATTACCATTACAATGAAAACAATCAACTGCTACATGAGTGCCACATTTTACTCGTTGAACATAGGGGATTTCAGATCTTAAAGAGCTGAACCCCAGACTGAAACGGAACTGATTGTTGTGCTTCAGATCTATGACTAATTCATGTTAGAAAATTCAAATAAAATACATTACTAAATAAATACATTACTACAGCATTATACTTACCCTGAATTTATTTTTCTACTTGCTGAACCTGGAGTAGTTTGGTTGGTTGGTTGGATGTTTTAGGCTTGTTTTGATTCTTTTGTTTGTTTGCATTTGTGGATTTTGTTGTTGTTTGTTTGGAGGGGGGTTGTTTGATTTGATTTTTTTGCCAGATAATTTCTTATTTCTTCTTTTTCTCCTCTCAGAAAATTGCTCAGCCTTTTACTATATTGAATTGGAGCTAAGATGATCCTTCTGCTCTTGTTCCAAAAGTGAATTGGAAGGGCAGCTCTGCATAGACAAGCAAAACCTGACCTCCAGTCTTCCTTAGCTACACTTTTCTGTATTTCTACATTTTAACCAGAACCACTCATTTACTATAACCTCCTATAGCTTTTGATGTACCCGGATCTTTTCAGCTTGTCTTCACAAATTCTTCATGACTCTCTACTTCTGTTCACCCATGTGCCACTATCATTTTTGTATTATTATACCCCTTCTCGTAGTGAACCATCCACAAACTATGTCAGAAGCTCAAAACAGGAAAGGGAATTCGCTGAATCAGCAAGCGCCTTGAAAAGTTCTATTGAAAAATACTTTGCTGCTAGGGCAACAAGGGAGAAAAGAGCTTCTTCCTTACCCAAATGTCCAAATTATACTCCTTTGATTCCTTTTCATATGAGGACATTCACACACTAGTTTTGTCTGTTTAACATTTGTATTAAAATACACCTTGGTTAAATATGCCTTCATTTAACTCTTCCTGGTATCTTTAGAAGACGGGATTGAACTGTTACAACTTAATCCTATATTTGATGATTTGTCTGCTGTAAGCTGCAGAAAATATGAGTCATTTTTTACAGGCAGAACTTTACCCATCACCATGGCATAGGGGCTCCTTTTTTTTTGAAATTTGAAAATACCACTCTTCAAAGCAGGGTCTGAATAGCAGAGATGCATCAGAAACGCCAGTCATTTTCTTCCTATGGGCCTGATTCCATTGAGAACTAGGTGAAGATTTCTGTGTCTGCAGAGCTGAACCCTTAACACTTTTTATTGTTTTATAGAGACACCGTTGAAAAGAAGAGACACCGCTGAAGAAAGTATCTCTAATCATTGCTTACTTCATCAGCCTGATCTGCCACAAGAGGGCAGAGGCTTATGTCACTCAGCTTCATCTACTGTCACATGAGAATGTCAGGGATCTTTAATGGGAAAATTTATCATGTTTAAATACCAGGGTGAAAAATGAAATTCCATTAACTATTTTTAAATGGCTCTAGGCCGAAAAGCCAAATGCAGCAACAGAACTCTCTCATCTGTGTTGCAATGACTACAGCTGCCATAGCTTGTTTATAAGGCATTCATTACTGTGCATTATTAATTATGCAAAATGCAAAAAAAATTTATAAAATTACCCCCACACACACATGTATAGAAAAATATGTGTGTGGAGCAAGGCTTTGCTAGTTTGAAAAATGTGTTGAGCCAAGATACTGAGACTTTTATGTAATTGCTTATTGTAATAAATGGGTAGATTTTGAAGTAGGAAGGTGTTAGAAACCCAAAACTATTATGCTAGTCTTAGAATAGTTTAAAGTCTCTGTATTTGCTGAGCAAGAATGAGTGAATCTGCTACTAAGGGAATAAATAGGCCTTCTTTTAGGAGAGACAGTGAAAGAAACAATGGACACGATGCTCTGACTTGCTGTCATTACAGCATGCTGCTGGCTTGTTGCTGAATGGGTAGCAGAGAAACTCAAATCAATAATGTGTTACATTCTGCACTGGTACAATGGTTTTGATGGAAAAATGAGGAACTGAAAAAATCCGGCTCAGTTTTTACACTGGGGTAATTTACATTGCCTACACTGACTTCCACTGCCTTAAAATTTCTTATAAACTGAAGTTGATGGAACAATGACTTAACAATTTGTGGGCTTAGATTCTGAAAAATCCCACCCCTGTTTTCTGCTGCTCATAATTGCTTATAATTATATTCGTACTTTAATAAAAAGTTTCCATAGTTCATCAGCTGATTCAACTACTGAAATGAAACCTTCAATACCACTCATTGATGCATTTGTCATTAACAGACACTGCCTAAATTGCATCTGTAAAGCAAGAGCAGTTCTTGCCCGTCCATTTTTTTTCCTGAGCATCAGCTTAGTAAAAGACTAAATTAGAGACGCAAGAGAGGAAAAGATAATGCTCTTTTCAATTCTTGTTAAAGCATATTTTAACAAAATGCAGACTTCTGTATAGTGAGACTGCTACCATGCTCTTTGTTCAATGCCTGCTTAAAGATACTGTTAGACACCATCAGGGGGAGGAGATACAGCAAAAATCCGTGCATATTTTCAAGCTCACGAAACTGATGGTGATGATTGTAATTATAAAGGACAGCATGAAGCAGCAAAATTCTGATAAGGTAACTTGCCTAGCACAGTGCTCTGTCAAAAATGAAAACCTGTCTATTACAGAGGTAAAAAAACCCAACAGCCTTTTCTCAACCTTCAAGAATTTTGGGAAAAAAGAAAAGAAAAGAAAAGAAAACAAATGGACAAAATAAAACACTGCAGAAAAAACTCCACAACTCTCCTCTAGGTAAAGAGATTTTGTATTCCAGAATCTGGAATACATCCATTTTAAAAGATTTTAGGTTGCAAAAAGTNGAAAAGAAAAGAAAAGAAAAGAAAAGAAAAGAAAAGAAAAGAAAAGAAAAGAAAAGAAAAGAAAAGAAAAGAAAAGAAAAGAAAAGAAAAGAAAAGAAAAGGACAAAATAAAACGCTGCAGAAAAAACCCCACAACTCTCCTCTAGGTAAAGAGATTTTGTATTCCAGAATCTGGAATACATCCATTTTAAAAGATTTTAGGTTGCAAAAAAGTACTCCCCTTTAAAATTGCTGGGGACTTAAAATAAAAAACATGGGAATTTGTTTTTTTATGATTGGAAAACTAAATATAATCTGTTATCTGGGAATCCAGATAACCCACAGTCCCTGGCTCCCCCACAGTCCCTGGGTCTGCAATTTCCCATGGGCTACCACAGAGACAGCGAGTTCAGGTGAACTGTTTGGAAACTACACAGGATTTTTACCAGAAACTTGTCTGGTTTTGTTAAAAAACTGAACACAATTACTACATTTCTACTTTTTCCTGACAAACTAATACTCTCCGATAGAAATGTTCCGTTAGAATTTTTCCAACCAGTCCCAGTCTCTTTAATAAATGAACTTGTGACAGCACTAACACAATTAATGCAGCAGAGACAAAAATCAAAGGACTGATTCCAGCTTATTCCTCTAATTTTAGACCAAGCCTTGGACAACTGTTACTACCACATCAGTTGTGATTATCAAGTTCATCTGACGTACTTCCAGCCCCTGCAAGAATACTAGTAAATACTACTATACAAAAATTATATTCTTTCTTTTTTTTTTTTTTGGAACAACAAATGTAGCAATAGACAGTAAGAAAACAATTTCCTGAAAATCAAGTATATTAACTCAGGATGAAAAGAAAGGGGCAAAGTATTTCCAGTTTAAGCAGCAGCAAAAATTTAGGCAGCTGATTCTCCTAGGTTGATCCAAGGAGTCACAAGATGATCCAGGGAAGTTAGGTACCCAGGTTCCCCTCAGAAGTAAAGACAGAAAAAACCTCGGTAGACTAGCAGACAAAAAACCATTCTGTGAGGGGGAGGGTAGTGGTGAAGATATCCAGTTCCAGCCAATAAACCACCGTGAGCATAGCAATGAGCCAAAAATGCCACCAAGTGTACCAGTGTCAGTGTAGCATATTAAGGACCTTCACACATGCATCCTCTGCAGACTGGAATAATTATCTGAAGACAGGCACTTAATTAGTTAGGACTCCCTTTTTCTGAAGATTAGCTGGCTGATGCTACCTGCCTATTTCAAAACAACTCATAAATTAGGCTAATCTGTTCAAAAGCATAAAAACTATGGGTGTTTTCTCCTTAGCCTCTGCAAATTCAAATCTATGCCTCCCACTTCCCAAGCATACATCCTCGGAACTGGAGTGTGGGAAAGCTGCTTACAGCAGTAACAAAAATCAGGCCCAGTAAACGTTTGTTTTGTTAGAATGCATCAGGAAGTCTATTTGCATACTTTCCAAAAATAAAACTGTTCAGCAGACACCTTAAGCTCTTCAGTCAGTCTTTTTCCCATGTCAGGAGATGGCACATTTTGCTGAGTTAAAATCAATCGTAAATTCCCACAGATTTCAACTGAGACAGGTTATCACTGCAAAACAGTAATACCAAAGACAAAGAAATGATATAATGTGTCTTCCTTTTATAACTGGATTCATCTGTACTTTTTAATATTTTTAAATGTCATTTCTATATCCAGAAGGTCAGCTATCATTCTCACACCCTTTAGAATAAGACAGCTGTGAAGGGGACTGATTAAAAAAAGCTGTCATTTTAATGAAGTTTCCATTCTCAATTGGTTTTCTTAAAGAAACTTGCACATGCATAAAACCTTACAGCCAGGCCTGACTCATAGCCATTAGTTCTGCCAAGTATAAAAGATATTCATAATCCTTCACAACAATGTATAAGACACATTTCTGCTGAATAAACTTTGCCAGTGTTATTAATCTTTTTGCTACTTAATATGCCTTTATGTTAGACATCTACTTCTCACACTATTCTCTTCAGAATTTCTTATTTCTTTGGACCATTTTCAAAAATCTAAATTGGAATATTCTTCTCCAAATATTTAGTATCAGTGAAGCTGTAAACACAGACAAGAATCTGAAAGGACTCATCTGATGCAAATTTAGGACACTACCACTACCGTAGAAACTTGATCATTACAGTGAATTATGAAGGAAAGTCCTGGAAAAAAATATTAAATTGTTATAAAGCAGTGATTTAAATGACAGTCAAGTGAAATTCACAAAAGGATCTTGGCCTTGTTGGGAAAGGAGAAAAATGTGATTAGTAAAGGGACATCTGTGATTAGCCTACATCCACATTTTCAAAACTTTATGTGACATTGCCAGTTATTGGTTTGATATGAAAATCACAAGTCATTTGGTGAAAGAAACTAAGAAAGTTATTACCCTTTCACAGGTAATACAGGACTCGTGAGAGGAACAGTGTGACTCGTTCTCATCGATTTCAATGCAAAGTGGTATGGGTTCACTGGAACTTAAGCAAAGAAAGGATGTGGAAAACACAGACTTGATTGATGAATCTCAGCTGAGCCACCAATAATTTCCAGCAAAGGGAGAGAGAGATAGTAAAATTGCAACACTTTTTCCATTCCCATTCATCAAGTAATACCCTAAACTCTTTGTTTTAAAAAAAGGCCTGAAGATGTCTGTATCACACAGTGAAAAATTATGTAAAAATGTCTGAAATAGTCCTTAACAGCCTGTTTTACTGGAAGCTGCATGTTCCTGCAGAGGCCTGATGGCTACAGACTTATGTTTGCATTGATCTTCCCCAACACTAGACTGAAATCTCACAGGTAACCTGGGTCTGCAGTTGCTGTGATCTTCCTTTTGCGGGAGAGTCTACAGCTGACCAATATGAGATAAAGACTGGCCAGAACTGACTGAGGCTAGAAATGTCAGAGAACATTCTCCTAGACTACTTCTGGGTATGACTCTCCATTTGCTGCTGCTTCTGCAGTCCTGGACTGCAATACAGAAATCCTCCCCTTTAAGATACCACCCAAAAACCGAAAACATGCTGATACCAGTTACACCTCGTGTAACTGTTCCATGGGGTTTGCACCAGGCAGGTGGTATTCCTTCAGTCTTAGAACTATCTGATTCCAAACTGATATCAAAGATATAAAATTACCAGATTCTGCTGTGGGAAAACTTATCGTGTCATGTCTGTCTCTGTTTCACTAAAATTAACTATAGCAATATTACAATTTAGCTCATTTGAAAATATGTATCTTAAGTAGGTTTGAGAAGTGTAAATGTTTTCAAGTAATAAATTGAATTCACAAAGTGTCTAATATTATCCAATACAGAGCTTCTCTTTAAAGGAAGTGATGATTTCATATAGTGTTTGCTATTTCACAGTAAACTGAACCAGCTGAAATAATTTGAGAAGTTCCTCTCAAAGCTGCTAGGTCTGTGCCCTTGCAAGTTCTGACCTGACATAATTGTCATTCTCTCGTCATGCTTTTAGTTGCACCAAGAGGATCATATTTTTATGCTTCTTTGTTGGATGGATTTTAAAAATTATTTTCAGAGTTGTTGTCTTAACTCTTCCATAGCTTCAAAACAAAAATATTTCAACCTGTTGTATTAACCTTTTCTATCTGATACACTGATTCCAATATTTGCTCATGTGTGAGGCACTATAAAAACTATATGTTAATTAGCACAGCTCATACATTTCACCAAGGACACTGTTTTTTCCATTTGGGGCAGTATGTCCTCAAGTAAAAAATACTTAATTGCAAAATAAAATTAAAGCAAAATAAACTATTTTAATCTGTACTGTTTCATGTAGTACCATAGAAACCTATACAACTAGAACAATAATTGAGAAATGTTTGTATTATTTTTCAGACTTGATCTGACCTAACTTGTGGGAACAGTTTCAAAGGAAAGTATATCTAGTGTGTTAATTTAAGTCCAATAAGGCAAATGAATTTACTTTTTGTAGACAGAATTATTGAATTTCAAAAGGTACAGTGAGAAATAACACAAGCACAAGGTATTAATAACTAGCACACCAAGCATTTTAGAGAGCACTGGGAGTATTCCAAGTATTTTCCCCTTTTAATAATTTTTGTAACTAAGAATTAACCGGAAATGTAATTTGATCAATATTTTTCAAATGTACATTAACAAGGGTTCTTGCATGAGAATAATAAGAAATCATTGATGCTCAGACTACTTCCCTTTCAAACCATCTGATGAAGGGAGCGAATTGAGATTGCAATACAACTCCAGTGATAAATCCTTAATTCACAAGACTTTCCCTTGGAAACCTGGGAAATGCTCACCTATTACAGCTCCAAGTTTTGGGTATTAGGAGTCTGTGCTGCAGTACTGTGAACTAATTTTCCTAGAGAATCGACCATAATGCTGTAGGCCAACAGTGAGAATTTTACCAAGAACCGAAAATAGTTGGGAGATCCTGTGAAACATTAAAAGATGATAATTATATGGCAAATGTCACAAAGAGACAATAAAAGCAAGACATGAGAGATTTCACCCATCACTGAATTAATTAAAAAACCCCACAGACTCAGTGAATCATTACAACAACTTCTATGCAGTACAGTTCAGAGGGTTATGTTTCTGCAGCATGTGTACTTGTCATCCTCATTATAAATCTCCTTGGAAGGATATGACCTTCATTTGAGGTTACTATGCTCGTGTTCCTAATTATATAAATTCACATTTCCATTCACATTGAGTTTTCAGCTCTCTAGTTGTTATTTCAAGCAAAGACACAAATTTGGTTATTTTGGCTGAACTCTGATGCTAGTTGAAGCCACAGTATCCCTGATACTACAAATAAAGATATAAAAGAGTGACTTTATCAATACAAAATTCACCACGAAACAGTAAACTGGGACCAAATCTATATTCTCCTGCAAGCTTTAAGAATAATTTACCTCTGTATGCAGTGTAATATATCATCAAAAGACAAGTTTAAATATTTCACAGGGCATCTCTGAATGCCTGACAATAGAGATTTAGGCCCAGTGAACTGTGTTAATGCATTTAGAATATACTTAAGTATACAGACAGTAGCCTGTGTTTTAAGAGCAGCATAATCACAGTTGTGTGCTGAGGCTGAGGACAGTATATTATACTGCTGCTTTCTCCCTGGAATAGAAATAATATTTAAGGGACTTCTGTCACCCATGATTACTGGTTCAGAACTAGCATACGTATATAACGAGCCTTGCATTGTTCTGTGTGACTCATCCAAAATTACTCTGTTACCTATACATTGCCAAGAAGGAAGCTTTCAACTGACCAGCAGAAATTCCAGTGTGGGATGCTTCTTTACAGAATGAAAAAACAATTGAACAGAAATTATAAGAACTCACAGAGAAAACCCACCATCCCCACAACAAAACCCAAAGCACTACAGGGCATCGTATTTTAGGGGAGAAATTGATGGGGAAACAAAAGCTGGTTAGTGTATTACCTTACACCTGGGCTTTCAGCACATCCTCCTAAATCTGACTTCTGCTATATCATTATATAAATTATAGGATCTGTAATATCCTGACAACTCAATCTCCATTTAAAATGCTCTATGCCTCTTGTTCTAAGAACTGTAGCCAATTTTTTGAATAAAGTTTGGTTCTCTTACAGAAAACAAAAGTTACTGATTTATCCCAGCTACTTTGACTGTAATTTGTCAGCCCAGTCTTATTATCCAAAGTCCACAGACCTGCTGCAGAAGCTCAGGAAGGATTTGGTGCAAGAACCCTAGGCCTAGCCTAGACTCCAAATAGGAAAAGACATCAGTCATCCATTCTTCCAACCTTCTGCTATACCACCCTCTAGAACAAAGTTGCTTCATAATTTATTCCTAAACTCACCACGAGCTGGGGAATGTCAGAAGAGTTGTATCTATAGCACATCTTGGCAAAACTTTGGTCAGCTAAGGATATGGCCAGTTAGTTCAGCTCTCCATTTCTTTTCTGCTGCCAGAACAGTGAAAAAGGTACAGAATCAATCCTGTTCTCTCCATGTTTCTTCTAGGAATGCTTCCAGGAATGATCAGAAAACTGATAATTCGGGAGATTCCACCAATGGGAGATAGAAATGCACATGATTAGTCCTGTAACTTCCATATTACCTGTAGCCCTCTGATGAAGACAGTGAGTGTCTTCATCTCAACTTCCTATTTTGTCTTCTTAGATTCAGTCAGAAGTGGTGAGGGAAGAAAGCCCAAGTGAATTCTACTGTCTCCCTCTAACATAGTTTTTCTACTTTCACAGGATAAACACATAGTTCCAGCAAATAAAGTGGAATTTTTCATTGTTTTGCTCTCAAAAATGCTTCCCAATGAAATTGCAAGTGTGATTAAAAAAAGTAGTTCAGATTAAAGATAGCATTCATAAAAAATCTAAACCCAGCTCTACATGAAATATCAAGTCACATTCCTTTTACCACTCGTATAACGATCACCACTGTTTAAATTCAAAAAGTTTAACAGCATTTGCAAGATGAGATTTAATTCTCAAAATAATGATGAATTGTCGTGATTGTAAATGGATACAATAGACAATATCGAGATAAGGGTGCTCATCTCTGCATTTCTCTACTTTAAACAAAGCATTTACAATCACAAATTCTACTTTTCCCCTCATCTTGTTCAGGCTTCTTCCATAATTATGGCTGTATAGACAGAGGTAACCTTTCAGTGTGAAACCATTTTTACAGCAGTTACAGGATGGAATTTATTAGAAACATGGGCTCATAGTAGAAAATACAAACAAAATGAATTTATTTGCGTTTTCCTTATGGAAAAGCAAGTGTTCTATCTATTTCTATAACAGAGTTCTTGGGGTTTTCTCGGTTGTGTTAGACACCTAATTGCAATTCCTAACTTTGAAACTCCTCCTGTAAATCCTTAAGTAATCTGCCTAGAGACCAGGTATCATAGGTAAACAGGTGGAGGAAGTAATTTAGTTATCATCTCTCCATCTCTGTATGAAAAACAAAGTACATTGGCAACTCTGGAGAAAGAAAGAAATAAAGAAATAAGGATGTTGGAATTAAATTCAGCTTAGGTTACAAAATTATAGCACACTTCATGAAATATAAACAGATCTACCAAATGTTTAAATCCCAATATTTTATTACAAATATTTATGCTTGGCTGCTTTAAATAAACAGACAATAATAATTTACAAAAACTTGAATCTCATTCCATGTAGTTTTCAAGCGCAGATATGTACTTAGATGAAAGAACACTAATCATCTTAACACTTTTTGAGGTTGTGTGCAGCAGTTACCCTTCTCCAAATACACATCAAAATCCAAACCCGTCTGAATCAAACAGACAGACAGACAGTCACATCTCTCTTACCTTGTGCAGTCACGTTAAACATCACATGGTTCCCTCATGTCTTTTCTCAGAACTTGGAAAGAAAGAGCAAAGAAGGGAAAAGGATCAGCATACACAAGCATTCCCCAGGGCAGAATGACTGAATATTTTGCTCTGTATGAGTTCGAACTGCTGCTAAGCAAAAGAAGAGAAACATTCTCCTAATGAAGTTACTTCCTTCCAGCTTCCTGACTTAAAAACCCTCAACACTGTAGATATTTGCCTAGTGCTGGGGAAAAATCTTCGATGATTTCAACGGTTTATCAGACATAAATAATTCACAGTCTGAAACATAGTACCACTTAATTACCTAAATACTCTCCCCTTTATACCAGTGTCCAGGGCCAAACTAATGGAATAACATAAGCATGACTATTGTTTTATTAACAGTTTAAATTTTAAAATTTTTATTTCTCCAAACTGATTTATTATTGTAGACTAGAGCTGTTTATCCTTGATATACCATTAAAGAATCTTGGGACTGATTTTAAATTTCTTCTAGCTATATCAATTGTCCATATGTATGTTTGATAATACAAAACAAAAAAACATTAAAAGTTGGCATATCAGGTCAGATGTTGTTTATGTAGATATAAAAAGGTATCAGTCAGTGATTATTTATTAGACATTTCTTGTTTACTACTACTGAACAATGGAAATGCAGAACATTATTTCTCACGTTTCATACAAGACTATCTATATACACAGGAGATATATTCATCTATCTGTCTATCTATTTATCTATCATAAAGAAAATTTCAGTAATGAAATAACCAATATTATATTCATTGTGTGGTCCAGCATCAAAATTCCTCTTTGGAAGGTGACAAGTGAGGCTTGGTTTCTTTGTTTCCTGTTGCTGTAAGGTCTAACACCCAGTGCTGTGGATGCCAGTGAATGCTGCAGGGTGCTTCATTCTTTATGAGGCTTATGCTTATTCATAATTGTCAAGGCTGCCTAGGGCTCATCATAGGCTTAGCATAAGCACCTCTTCATCTATTTGTATGAATCTAAATAATGCATAGGTCTCACAAGCCTGTCTTTGCAGTATCCTAAGAATTTGTCCCTGTTGTCTTGCATGAAATGTGAATTCTTGTAAGCATAACTCAGGATTATTTTGCCTGTGTGCATTTCTTTGCATTCTGCATCAGTATGTCAGTTTAACTTAGTTCCGAAGATGTCTCCATTTAAGAGAACATGGGATATTACAAAGAATATTATTTATACAACGACTCCATGGCTTGTTTTGGCCTGTATCCTCTGAGGTAAGTTGAAGATCTATGAGGAACATTAAAGAGAATAGAATAAGAAGATAGTGCCTCTGATTTTCCCTATATACATGTCATTTCCCATGGTGAAACTATTGAAAACAGGTTACTCCAGAGCTTCTTATGCCTCCATAGAAATGCAGAAAAACTAAGGACATGTTATTTTCCTGAGCAAAACCAGTATTTTTTTTTCTTTCAATAGATTTAAAAGTAGTCATACAGATATTCGAATTATAAACTAGATTCTGACAACTTGCTGCATGGTGCTCGGAGAAGCAAAGTCCTGTTGCAAAGCATAATTGATCACAGCCCAGAAGAGAGTTCTCTATCCTATGAAGGTATCCAATGACAAAGTGAAAAAACTTCTTGAAATGAACGTTGTGGAACTAGCAGCTCAGTGTTGAAACTGAGAGCGGTGGGGAAACCTACACACATTTCTTTTTTTTCATTGATATTTCATTTTTATTCGACAAAGAGTTATTACATTTACCGGTTCCAAAGTTTCAGACTAGTTGAGTGCAATGGACTCAGTGCACACTTAACATGTTTATGGAAAAGGAGAACAATAGAGAGCAGATTTCTACTGAGGGTGGAAACAATGAATGAAGAATCAGATTACTCTCTGTAGAATTATATCACAATATAGAGCATAGAAGTACAGACAAGAAGAGCGTAAATAGAAGTATAGAAAATAAAAATGTAAGTATAAAAGCTTAGGACATCACTCAATCAAAATTAAACTCTATTAGCAGCTCGGATGATGAAAGTTTTTTCTGTTTAATTTTAATATAGGTCAAGTAAATGAGTTATACAAGATAATTAAATAGTGTGTCTGTTTACTTTAAAAAAAATTCCCCACAAAAATTAAAATTCACACAGTCTGTTGTTTTGAAGTTGGGTATTTCATAACGATTGCCTTTCTTTTGGGGGCAAATGCCCATGAGTATCACCTAAGAGTTCTGCAGTAAGGCCTAGAGCAATAAATGAAAAGAAAAATCAGTGTAGGAAGAGACTGCAACTAATAAATATTTGATCAGATACACAAATTCACACAGTTTGATAATGCCTTGAGGAATTTGCCATACTTTATTAACTCCTGCAATGTAAATGTGTGATATTATGTTCCTTAAGAAACAGCAAGCCAATAAAGAGCTATTAATTTTTTCAATTGATTTTTTTTTGCAGAAGTACATACATCTGAAATACTATAGGCTTATATTTGTGTGAGTAAAAAATGAAAACAAGAAAATATAAAGAGAGGTGCCCCTGAAGCATGGACGCTGTAGAGTCATTTCCACTTTTCCGAAGAATGATACAATTTTAATATGGGAATTAAAGGTGTTTTTAACAACTAAACACATTTGGGGTAGGTTTTACGTTAAACTCAGGAGCAGCTGCAAGAGTAGTATCACAGAATCAGACAGTACAGCACAAAGTATGGTTTTCATAGTTACTTTCACAACTCTAAGATATTCCTGTAGCGAAAGAATCTTTGTCCAGTTTCTGTTACTGTGGGTCAGATAGTGGTCCTGCACATCTTCCCCTGCTGCAAGGCAGTGATCACATTGAAATACATGGGCCTGCTAAAGAGGCAAAAGTGCTCATTACTGCTCTCAAGAGAAAGAACAACTCGGTGTTTGTGATACAGACACATCACTGCAGTGCTACCAACAGATGGTGAAAGATGTGCCAGCTGTTAGGCAGCAGGGTGAACTTAAAGAAAGAATTTTCCATTACTGTTTCATTGGAAATGGAAGGAAAAGACTTCAATTGTTCTCAGGATGGATTAGAACTTCAGACTTCTCACTACCAAATGTAGCAAATGGGAGAATCTAGGAAGTCTTGATCTTTAATGTGGATTTTTTTGCATGCCTTTGAAGGTGTTCAGCAGTCACACATATAGGGATATTTATTAACCATATCATGTCACCCTTTGCCCTTGCAGTTATTCCTTTAGGGGGGGCCTTTAAACAGGAAAGATCTTTCTTTTTCGTCACTCTAAAATGAAATCATGGACCGAAATGCATTTCAGTCTGAATAAATTAATCTGAAACCAAGCATGAACAGCACATAAAAAACATTCATCATCTTCACATTTCTGCACAGTACACTTTCCTGCCTATGAACTCTGTACAGTTCACGTCTGCAAGAAGCAGCACGGAAAATGCTCTGCTTCTGCAAAACTAAAAATGCTGTACATAGATGGACTTTTTACAAATCAGATCCTACTGGGAAATCCTAAATGCTGTTAGGAAGAACTGACTATATGAACTGGTGTATGTACTAGAGAGTTTTCATACATTTCAAATTCAAGTTTGTGCTAACTGGTCGTAGTGAATTACATAACATTTTTTAGGAAAAAGAATGGGTAACATTTTCTCCGCAGTGTTTTAGTCACTGAAGCTGTCAGGAAGAGCATTGTAGTCTGTTAATTTATAGTCTACATATTTACAGGAATACATTGAGTCCCACAATGAATTACATGCAGGTTGTTTCCGCCAAACTGCACCTTTATTAAAAAAAAAATTAGCACTGGAAACCTTATTCTGTTTCATTTTATGGAGGGCAAGTATTTAGGGATTTATAGTAATAAAAGCAAATTTTAAACACTAGAAATATTTCTATTCCTATTAAACTTGCAATAAAAAGAATCTGTCTATCCATGATGGAATAAAAACTCCACAAATCTGGTTTGATTGATTGCCATGCACAAAGCTAAGGAAGCATTAATGTAGATAAAACATTCTTACTTGAGCCATGCGAGTTTCTTAGACTCTAATTCTCTCAGATATTTATGATGGGCTATTTGGGGTGCAAGTAACCCAAATGATACATGCATTTTTTTTTTTGTTTTAAATGCAAAGTCTTCATATTGTGCCTGAGATCAAAGTTTTTGCAGTCATATTCCATGTAAACTTTCCTTGATTTCGTGAATTTGGAGGAGTCCATAATTTTTGATAAGCAAGGTTTAGGTTAAGGAATCTGTCTCGAGCAGTAACCTCTGTTATAAAGAGGAATGATTCAATGTTTGAAATCTACAGGAATTTCAGTTTTGCAGAAACTGGGCAAAAAGCAAGCCGGTTTAAACTGGTTGGAAAATGTAGTAGTTTGTCAACTCCTTGTTAATATTTCATACAAATAAAATATATATGCACATTTAATTTTCCTAAAAGTGTAAATTGCAGTAATAAAGACATTGTCACATGTTGATATTTAATTCCTAAATTTATCAAATCACAGGAAAGATACTGGCAGAGACTTTTACAGATAATTCTGTGAATGAAGAACTCAGCTGCCATTGAATTTCAATATCTACTACATACTCCTTTTAATCCCAGTGAAGATTCCTTCAGAACTAATGTATGTTTCAGAACCTTATACACAGACACAAAAATCAATATGACAGTTTGAATCTCCATACAAAATTTGGTCCTACAAGTTAATATTCAGCACTAGAAGAGGCCATGCAAGAGGTTTCTAAGGAAATACTACATGAAGGGGCTAATATCTTTGAAATGCATATACAAGATGTCATTGCAACTAAGCCAGAAATGTGCCTTGTATGAGCCATAAAAACATGATTGTTTAGAGAGGCGATCCTTTCACCTGAATATGGGTGGTGCAAATTTTACTGTGCACACAAAATAATTAGTCAAGCTGGGGAGGTGGAGGGAAGGGTTTGTTAGTGTTTTTCTGTTTGTTTGGGGTTTTGTCGTTTGTTGGCTGGTTGTTTCTTTTCTTATATATATTTTCTAACTTAACAATCATACAATAGCAAAATTAAACAGGTGATAGGCAGTGACACAACAAATGGATTGAGCACTTTTTAAAGGTTAATAGCAGTCTTGAGGCTCTAAAAACACTCCTTAAAAGTCACTGTACGTGATGTGCAATTAGATGGCTGAGATTCTGCAAAATTTGGCATATGTCAGAGATAAGATTCCCTGCAGAGTTGCTCTGACTTCAGAATAGCTGTGACCTTTTAGGGTCATAAAAAACAATAGTAGAGTTAAAAATCATGCATTCTCAAGTATTTCAAGAAAGTTCTAAATGCTTCGAAATACAAAAATACATTGCCCCAATAGCCAATCAAGTTTAGCCGAGAGAAAAACCCCGCAGAACTAAACTCACCTTGGTGAACTTGGTCTTGCAAGATCTCCAGGGCCCTTTATCCACCCTTTAAATTGGGCAGGGTGAGGCAATCCAATACTATCTTCTGACTGAGCTTTATTTCAATACTGTCTTTCACTTCGTCTTACTAGAACTCTAAAAAGAAGCAGATAATATAAGAAACTAATCATTATCCTGCAAAAGTCTTTATTTCTTCTCTGAACTTGAGCAAAGGGCACCAATAAAGTGGGTTTAAATTAACATAAAGTGTTGTACAAGCATTAAGTTAATTCATTGCCTTCATTTGCTTGTCTGGTAAACTGGTAGATCTTCAGAGTGAAAATAGTTTTTTGCTTGAGAATACACAGTACTGATCAAATAAGATTTTGTAGGATTTGACCACAGACATTTCTCTGTTTGGTTTCCAAGGTATTTCTTTGTATTAGAAGAACTTGGTGGAAGGCACATAGTGACAGGACAGACTGGCTATGGACATTGAAAGCCCACTGAAGATGATTACAACCCTTCCACTGACTTTAATGAGCTTCGGATCAGACACCTAGGGAGAGAAAAACAGGATGGCACTGGCTGAAAATATGATAGCAAACATGGACTACCTTAAAACTAGACACTGCCAACAATGCCAGAGCAATTGCAGCTGAGACTCCCAACTGTACCTGGGGACACGTTGCAGGACTTGCTGTGTAGGCCTGGAGGATTGATAGGAAGATACTGAAGTTTTTAGAACAATGAAATGCTAATGAAATAGCTAGGAGTGAGGAATATCAAGTGAGGAAATCAGTTTCCGTTTGCTATCCTGTACGGTCTTAATTGCACAACAAAGTAAACAGAACATCTCAAACATGATTTTTCATGCTTACTGTCAGAATATGAGAGTTCCTTCTGTGGGGTTGGCCTCTTCTCCCAGGCAACTAATGACAGGACAAGAGAAAATGGCCTCAAGCTGCGCCAGGGGAGGTTTAGGTTGGACATTAGGAGGAACTTCATCACACAAAGGGTGATTAAACATCGGAATGGATGGCACGGGGAGGTGTGAAGTCACTGCCCCTGGAGGGGTTTAAGACTGGACATGTCACGTAGTGCCATGGTCTAATTTACAAGGTGGCATTCAGTCGTAAGTGTGACTTGATGATCTCAGAGGTCTTCTGCAACATAATTGATTCTAAATTGCTTAACTTATTTTTGGCAGCAGAGTAAGTTGATAATTATTTCAACTACACTGAGAAAACAAATTCACTGCCTTTCCTACCTTACAGATGAGATGTGAACAAACAGTGAAAAGGATTGTGGTGAGATGGGCACATTGATCATCAGTCTACTCATAAAGATAGTGAAAAGCAAAGGATAAATTACGGGAATTGAGGAGCTCTGAAAAATGCATTAACATCTTTGCTGCTGCTTTGGAAAAGGTATCATTCTCTTAAAAGGCACATTAAAACTAAAGAAGTGACAAGACATAGAAGGTGTGTTTGGCCTCAGGGCATGTACCATCTGGCACTCTTGTTTGAAATGAGAGTAAAGCAGTTAGAGAGCTTTGGGAGCGAACGTTGTAACAGGAAAAAACGTGATACATTTCAAGAGAAGGTCTAAGAGTGAGAGACTCTAGATTTTTTTGTTCGTTTTGTTTTAAACCTTGTGTACATTTTTTAAAAGGTTAGTGCATGATTTCCAAATATCACTGCACATCCATGCATCGGTGCATTGTTTCATAAGCCCTGGTCTCTTTCACTGTTTTAGTGACCTATCAGTACTGGGAATCTCCATCTTCAGGCGTTTCTGAACTGATCCGACCTATAAGTTATTGAAATGTCTTTGAAAATTACATCATGGAGGGAAGAGGATATATGTTCAACATTGGGAAAGATTTTCTAGCAGTGAACTTATGGAAGTTTTGCTATTAATTGGGAAACTAGTGTGAAGCAGAAAGCTTAAGTTTGTGGGTCATGTTCTTGTGAGATAATTCAACCAGCTGAGCAGGAACTAAATAAGCAATGTCATGAGGTAAGGAGGCAAACAGAATGCAATCCCAATTTGAGGTGAGCTCAGATAATACCTGACTATATTAGCCTAAGCTGAATTTTATGCTGTAGCAACTTGACAGATGTTGACACCCAAGATAGCTCGTTTGCATCTAGCTTGGTTATCACTGTACTAAATTTAAATCTGCACCCTCATGAATAAACTGAACTGATATGAAAAAAAAACCAAAACCCACAAAGTAAAAGACGACATTTTTCAGTCGCTAATGTACAAATCCTATGAGACTCCATAATAACTCCATAATAAAAGGAATGAGAAATTCTCATTGTGGAAAAGAAATTGAACATAACTGGCATTCCCGAGACTTGGTGTGATGATTCATGACTTGAATGCTGATATAGCTTAGTTATTGCATATTGAAAAAAGATGGGACACCTAAAAGTTGTTGGACCTATTCAGCATTCTACATCTTTCTCTCTTAGAACTCCTGGTGAAGCACAAGTATAGCCTTTAAATTCATCTAGAGGAAAATATTAACAATGCCAAAGTCAAAATCTGTTACAGACTATCAGATCAGAAAGCCAGATGAGTTTCTTTCAAAATACATGTCAATAATGTGTTCAAATAAAGAAAGAAAACTATTTTTACATAAAATAGGTGCTACACATTTGAAGTTTTGTGTATGTGGTGATAAAGAAATATTTACTGAATAAAACAAACAAACAGCAACAAACACCACAAACAAACAAACAAACAAACACACACAAAATTTTGCCCAACACATAATAACCATTTTGGCCCTCAAAGCCATGGATTAAAATGGATTACTCTCGAGACAGTAATCAAGTGGTTGCCTGGGAAATAATCATTGTCACCTGGTTTCATTGAAAACAAGACAAAGAACAGGATGCGGCTTCTCCCCTGCCATGTGACAGAGAAACCATGCTGTGTTGGACAGGGTTAATGTGGAAAAGAAGGCTGTCTATATAGTCCATGCTTTTACATCCTTGGTCTTTACTGATGGCAACTTTCCTACCATGCTGGAAATTATTCATGAAGTGACTACATGGAAAAAGTCGATGTAAATTTCTTCAATTGCAAGATCCGTAACATAAGATAGTGAAAGGCCAAAATAATCTGTACGACACAAAAATAGTTGCTTTAACTATGACTTCAATTTTGATGAAAATTCATGGTAGCTGAAGGCAGCAACTTTTAATACAAGTCAATATATCAAAAATAGGAAAAGAAAATGTTCACTAGCAGTAGAAACCAACTTAGAGTTTACTGATTAGACATTAGGAAAGTGTATGGGTGAATAAAGGAAGATAAGGATGATATTTTAATCATATTACATTATATATTAGATTATATCCTATTAGGAGGGAAAAAAGACATTTTCAGATAGAAACTGTGGAACTGTTAGAGATGAGGTAGAAAATGTATGACACATTCTGTCTTGTCGAACTGAATTTGTTCAACAGAATTTGATAAAAATAACTGAACAGATGCACTTACACTAAATAGAAAAAAACTTACTAATTGAAGGACTAGAAAAAAACCTTTCTGATGAAGTTCTTGATACCAATATAAATCCTGAAGCTACTCAGTACTTCTACCAATGAACTAAAAAAGAACTTAAAAAATCTTCAGATAAAAATCCGTGTATGGTGGAAAGAGTAGAAAAGGTATCTAATGATAAAGGTGTGGCAGTTACATGTATCAGTGCTCAAGTATTCTGTGCGTGTGTGTATATGTGTATATATGTATCGATATATATGTATTCTGATAACATTACAACCTCCAAAGCTGATCCAGTCACATAAACAAATAAGACTGGGATAAGACCGTGACTATGCAGACATAACAAATCTATTTCCTATCAATTCTTGGAAAAACTGATGAAAATATTTGTACTTTTATCCTTCCCCAAGTGTGCTCTTTTCAGAGACAAAAATGCCTTTTGATTTTGATATACATAATGTTTAAAATACTTGGCTGTTTTGATATTACTTGGTTTTGTTGACTTGAAAATTCAAAGTATAATATGCAAAAGTGTGGGTATAAAATCTGAAGCATTTTGCATAAGAAGAATGCAACGCTACAATTTTTTAAAAAGATCAGTTATGGAACACCTATTTTACTTTCCACATAATGCTCCAAAGTTTTCTAAAACTGTATAGCTAAAAAACTGCAAACCTCAGAGTTCAAGATTCTAACTTACAGTGTTTCTGTTTCACATTAGACTGTTTGAGGACCATTAGTGCTGCCTGGGATTTTTACCTTCCCTTGTTATTCATTTCTTGTCAGCAAACTCTGTTCTCACACTGGCTGCTGCTCAGCAGTATATCTGCATTGTTAGACATGTGACTTCATCTAGTTGCCTTCAGAGTGAAGGATGGAAGCTCAAGTAACTGCTGCTCCAAAGTTTCCAAAGTCTTTTCGACTTGGGGGAGAAGCATCATTTATCTTTAAATTTCTGTGCATAAGATATAAATCAGCTTGTACATTCAATACATCTTTCGAAGCCTACAGACATCTTGTATTTGATAATGCTCATGGATAAATTTAATAAACCTTATCCTAGGTGCGGTATCCAGAGATGCCAGAATTCCCCTTCTAGGAACTGTCAAATAGAAAAGGTACAGGGGAGAAGCAAGCGTCTTTCTGCTTCTAGCTACCTAATGACTTGTAAACTGTGAGGATACCTGAGGAAACTACAGACAATACCTACTTGTGACTCCAGCTTCTGTGGCCTGTACCCTTGCTCTTGGTATGCATCACATCTGTCTCTGTGGCATTATAAAAAGGCATAACTAGTAAGGAAATGCTTCCTTTTGAGATTTGTCATCTGACTTCACATGATTTGCAGTATTTTACCATCTGGAAATGAAGAATCAGCAGCATAATATAGGTCTTCCTCATTCTTTTTTCTCCTTCTAAGCATTATTTTCTTTACTAATGCATATAAAGGCATAGAGGTAAAAATCACCATTCTTAAGTGAAGAGAATTCTGTACTTCCTGTCATGAAAATAAACATAGGTCTTGCCCTTGTATTTATATGAAGCAGAGAGGTCAGAAGGGCTAAGATTAACCACTAAATAAAAAAAAATCCAAAAAACCTTAAGCAGAGAGGATTGCCTGTGCAAGAAACTGATGTGAAAATAAATTAGAGAGACATTTTTCTCTCTTGTTTACAAAAAAACTATCAGAAGTGTATTCTTAAAGATACTGGCAAACCCCACAAAATTACTTCAATATCCTGGGTCCTGATATGTGATCACAAAAATGCAATGAAGGGGCTGGTCATCTGCCTAATGTCAAAAGCTGACTGAGAGCTTTGGACCAGAGAAACAAATTCACAGAAAACCTCTCATATTAACCAATAAAGTCGTACATACAAGTTTAATCACATGAGATCTTTTACCTTTCAGTTATCTTTGATAATTTTACCAGCCTGTACAGAATTCCAGCCCACGTTGCATCTTCCTTGATCTTCTCCTATATTTCTGTCTTCAGCCCTTCTTTTATCCAGCAATATGGAAAACACTGCGAATAAAAAGAAAAATACACTGGGGTTTTTTTTTTTAAATACAAATCCTGAATATTTCTTATGTATTTACAGATAAATGACTGTCCATGGCTGACCATGACAATTTTGTCAAGCTTGACTTGCATACTTAGAAGTAGTTTTGTGGGGAATAGTAACTGGTCTGAGAGTTAGCAGAAGGTGGTACCTATGAGCTGTATCACACTAACAGCTACTGACGGCCGTCGTTACCCCTTGTCACCAAAGTGAGCTGTGCAGGATGGAAAGACTACTAAAAGGCAACCAACTTGAAATACAAATAATAAGAATGCAATCTATATAACAACATGATCTCCTTTAATTTTCATCCATTGAGCTACATTATGCATTCACTTAATACCAGGGCAGCCCAAGCTGACCAGGATTAAGTGACAGGAGAACTTGGCTGATTAAATTGCTTTAAGGTGATTCACGTGGTGCTAATAGTGTAGACATCAACACGAAAAGGTGGCGAATAATGAAATAGAGAGAGACAAATAACATACAGTTAGCTGAGGCTAATTTTACCAGCAGGTGCTGAATACAGTCCATAGCTATTACAGTGCTGAAAAAAAAAAGCATACAGTAAATGTCTCTAATGCTGTTATTTACAGGCTGCGTGTTACTTACATTGTATGCAGTCATCCTGTATTCTGAGGTGTCAGCAACAACCTAATTGCTAGCCATTTGTTCTTTTAATGTTTACTTTGAGAGGTGTTTCTGGAAAAGAAAGTTAAAAAAGTAAAAAAAGTTGAAAAAGTAGGAGGAATTACTCTTGGATGCACAACGGAGAGGTCACAGGTACTTGGGAATATTTACCATCAATGGATTTTAGTTTCTGTCTATGTGTCTTATTAGCATTAAAATCCTTGAACCACCATAATAAAATTGATGAGACAAATACAGCTATAAAACCATTACATCATCTGATGGTAGCTAAATTCTACATATAGGTGAGTGGTATTTTGACTCCGGATGTAGGCAGGATCAGCTCAGCCTCTGAGAACCCTGGGCTTGAATTCCCTCAGGCAGCAGAGAACCTCAGTTTTAAGTCTTAAACATTTTTGAGTAGCGTTCTGACTTCTAGGCATCATATTTACAGAGGAATTTAGGTGTATAAATTCTCCTGGGTTTCAGTGGGAGTTAAGATAGATAAGATTAAGATAGATGAGGTAAGATAAAAGTTAACTGAAGAACTGAACCAAGTCTTATTATATAAAAGGGATATTGTCGCTACCAGGTTGTCTTCTTTTTGTTCTACTCCAGCAGTTAAACTTTAAACAAAGAGTAAACCTACCTGAAATATTCAAAGAAAAATTAAAATGCTATCTACTGGAGAAGCATACTGGTTGTTCACACAATCACAGAATATTCTCAACATTCTGTATATTTTCTGATGCCATTAGTACTTTATAAGATTTTGTGTAATAACGCCAGTTCACTATTGATGGTGGCAACAAAGTTCATCAATTATGAATTCACAATTTCAGTTGTCATGGGTAATCCAGTAAAGAAAAATTCACTGCTTTAAAGGCATTTTTTTATTCTCATTGCAATTAATTGAAAACTAGGTCAACAGCCACTCCAGACAGTCATATTAGATGTAGGGAACTGTTACACAGAAATAATTAAGTACTTGCTATATTAAATTGCAATAACATTCTTTCAACAGTAAGCACTGACATATAAATTTGAGAGCAAGTTCTTTTGCTTCATGTTATATACAGTTTCAGGACTACAACACAATGAAAATATCACTTTTCTTTTGTGCCTCAGTAATTGCTACGTGATAAACGTGCACAAGATAAACATGGTCACATCCCATATGATAATGAGTGGACTTACATATAGAAACTAGTAATTACATTGTCCGCTCTTTTTTTTTTTTTATTACCTTAATTGGTTGTTAATTTATGCACCTGATTTTTCAGGTGCTTGTACATAGTCATTAAAAATGACCTCCAGGAAAAGCAGGAATGCTGAAAAATGAGGCAGGATGGCAGGCTGGCTGTTACTAAGTATAGCTGTTTTCTGTGTTGGGAAATGCTCCTGTAAATACAGCAATTATACGTGATGGAAACTTTCATAAACTTTTCAAATTCAACAGTATTAAAATGTTAGTGAGATACCTCTCAGTATTCCTCTCCCAAATCCGTGTTTACCATTTCGTTACAAAATTCACTGTAGGCTGAAATCCGATGTTTGTCATATTAATCTGAAATATCAAATGTTTGTATTGCTTTGCTAAATAAAATCTGCCCTTTTTCTCTCAGAATATTAAGAAATTGTTTATTACGCTCCAGTCTGAAGAATGAAGCAAGAAAATGAAAAAAAAATATTTGGTTTAGTCAATGCAGAATGAGTGGACTTAAAATTTAGTCTTAACATAAAACTGTGAAGCTGCATAAAAGTAATCACAGGACATAAAAGTAATCACAATGACATCACCTCTAACACAAGTGTCCTTAAAGCTGGCAAGTTGTGAAACACTGGCTGCCTCCTTCTATTAATAGAAGGAGCTATTAATAGCTCCTTACATTAGGGAGCAGTACATAAATGTAGGTATTAATTTTCTGGAATAAATTTATTGATAACATTTGAGATTCAGAAATGCCAGTGTACATAGTATCCACAAAGGCTTTATAGATGTAGTAATCCAAACGCTACATGTATTTTCTTTTGGGAACAGATCTGCCTCCCAGTACTTTCACAGAAGCATTAACACTCCCCTGTGCATCTAGCATCAGGGAAAACCACTCTCCTCACTAGAAGCCCCACTAAAGTTACATAAATACACTAAAAGAACCTTCATCTGCAGTCTTTGGTCAACCCAGAGTGTGCTCAGGATTTTTAAAGTGTTAAATAACCCTCTCCTGTCATTGATCCGCTGTTGCATTACCTCTGATGCACTTTGGAATACACTTGTCACGTCAAGGATGTCTGTGGAGGTAGATTCACCACTCAGTAGAAGACACACCAACAAGCAGTTTTTTAGTTTTCTTCTCACCATGCCGGAATTCCTCAGTGCTAAAGGGAAGGGCTGAACTCTGCAGTGTTAGGAAGACAAACTTTCAAAGCTATGTAATGTCCAGTATCTACTATGCAGTGCCAAAAGTCTTTAAAATCACTTTAAAAAACCCCATTAATTCCAACAGGATGATTTCTTAGGTATCTTAAGGTTTAGTATTCTGCTATATGAACAGGAATGTGAAGATGGTGGACTGATGTCAGTCTCTGAATGTTCAGGCTAACATATGAGTAACAAATAATAACCAGTCCACTCTATTGTGTTTTATCTGTCTTTTTCTAAGCTTACCAAAGCTTCACAACTCAAACAGAAATGCTGAACTTTAGATTGGAGGCCACATTTTCCTCAGTACTTGCATGGTAGCTAATACAATGAACTATAATCAAGGCTTTATTGAAAACTATGTATTAAATAGCAATAGCAACTCAAATAATACCAACATCTCTCTAGAGCACAGCACAGTGATTGCCTTATACCTTTCATAGGAGAATTTTAAAAGCAAAATAAAATGTGGATTGATTGTACTTCAAATGTGGAGTGGCATTAGGTATTGTACAAGCATGGCAAAATTTTCTCAAAAGGAAAATGCACACTAGTAACTAAAGCCCACTCTGTTCTGCTTCCTTTTTCATTATAGCTGATGTTTCATTTTAACATATACATTTGAAACTCACTTTGTGTTTTAATGGAATGCTCTGAGCCAAATAGATCCCTGGTGTAACATTGCTTGTGTATGTCAGACAACTATTACAATTTTTAATGGCATGAGTTTGGGTGGCTGCATTATTCATGTGGGGTATATTGATAAAAAGGTCATATCATACAGGTCAATGCATGAATTTAAAATACTTCTGCAGGTCAGAAACATATTCTTTACATATATTTAAAATGTGAGCTGGTAGGTCTTGCTTTTTTAATTGATGAGTACTGATATTATTTATTTTACTCTCTGTCTATGAGGTTAAATTTCATTAGCTACTATTTGCAGGCTATGAATGAAATGAAGACTACAATAAGCTTTAAATTAGAAAGTACCAAAACAAAATCCCAATGTTGTAGCAGATTCTCATTCTCTTAAAAGATTAATGGAGAAGACTTGTAGAACAATTTCTGTATCCTGTGGCTATTCATTTAGCATACTCATTATGCTGGACATCATGTTCTGTTTGAGCTTTTGCAAGAACTTGCTCTATTTTTTAGCAATAAAGCTCCTGAATTTTCTTCATTATGAAAATAATGTTAGGTTCTACAGGGCTGTCTATAAGAAATACTTGAATGAGTTCATTATATTTCTACATCATTATAACAATGTCCTGGAGTTACATTTTATGCGTTGTGGTGACTCTATGCCCTTTCTTCTTGCAGTTCCTGCAACAGGAGATGCAGCCAAGGAAAAATTACATCCTCTATATTGCTTATATGTTATTCCTGTTCCCCCTGGAGCTGTGGTTTCAAATGTGAACTGGAGGAACCCAAATAGGTCTTGTAATTTAAATCATGAACTAGACCATCTGCAGGCAGCTCCAGCATTTAGTATGCAGAAACATGAAGTAGAAAATCATCCCAGAGTTTCACAACCTGCCATCTGACAGGAATAAATGCTTACTTTGAGTGGAGGGTTATAGACAATGTCCTTCATTTCACATGGCAACACCATGGCTTTGCCTTAACCAAGGACTGAGTGACTCATTGTAATGAGCCATGGCCAAGAGGACACTGCAAACAAGGCCTGAGCATAACGAGCCACATCTGACATGCGAAGAGGATCTGAGCCTCGGTGTGAACCCTGGATCAAAACTGACGGGGAATGATACCTGAAACTGCTGGAAGGGAGTGCCGTGATCTGATTTCATCAATATTTGGCTATAAAGACAATTGGTACTGCAGGCTGGGGTTGGAGAGAATGTTATGTGGACATCCAACAAGTGTAGAAGCAGAGTGCCTGAGGTGGAACTGCTTATGAATTGGTGCCGAGCCTCTGCCCAAGGGCTTGACACAGACAGAGTGCCACATTCCCCTGGACCTCACTGTTCTCACTCACTGGGCTGGTAATTAGAGTCAGTTAGTAGAGCATATGTGTGTGAAATTTTTCTGACACAGCTTATTTGTTGCTCTGTCTATTTATATGGAGCTTAGCAAAGTCATAATGTTAAGTGTGACATCATTCCATTCCTTTTTGCAGTGTTTGAGGATAGAACGGACAATTCAGGTTTCGATCAGTTTTTAGGAGCCATTGACCAACACTTGCCTTCAATCTCTCCAATCGTATTTATGAAAAATTCCATAGCCTACTGAGCTGGAGAAACCTGAGCCATTTACACATGTTGGAAGCATCTTGTGCTCCCAGTGTCAGTCAGAAAATGAAGTTTTTAAAGATCCTAGTGACAGATGCAAGGTTAGGGTTTAGAGAACTGGAGCAACTAGTGATGAGAGTGTATTGCCAAAGAGCAAATGTCACTTAGATACTACTTTGGAAATTCTCCTTGTTTTGAGCATATCTGAAAGTAGCTAACCAAAATTCTTTGTAATCAGGATAAAAAAACACTGCTGATCTTGTTTTTCAAAAAATTATCCTGTGTTAATTATTGAAAAGATGACTCATTATTTCCACAATTTCCTGTAAACATACACATATTTCACGAGATCCTGTGGGAGAGGAATATTTTAGGAACATAAAGCCATAAATTTATAATTACCTCTGCACTTTGGAAATGTCTGACACACACGGGCCAAACATTCTTTTTTTAACTGGAGATTTACCTTCTTACTCTAAAGATCAACTCATTTTTTATTTCATAGCACTGTGTTTCAGCCACTTCTTCAGCAGTATTTCATATCATCTGATTAGTGTATGTTTGCAAACAGAATAGGGTGTACAGAAAGCAATTTGTTAATCAAATCTCTTCTCACTCTTTTTCCCTTTCCTCTAATAATCCCTACATGTTCTTGGTATTAATCACAAAAAACTGAAGAGTTGTCCTTGTTAAAAATTCAACTCAAGAATTCAGTACGACCTTTTACATCCAGACCCTGATTTAAGAGCCAACACAGCTAAAATCATAAGATAGTATGCTGCTGTAGCACATTAAAAGGTCAAATTTAAATGAGTTCAGGTTGACATACTCTTCTTTGTCTTAGGGAGGAATCAATTATGAGCTTCAGCTGAATATATAACTCTCACAACTTTTTCTCAAATGGCATATATCGATAAATTTAGGCCATAATTATGCAAGTATTAAGAAATACTTAACATCTAAGTCCTAATCAGTAATATCAGAATCAAGAAGTATTTAATATTTGCAAAATTAAATATATGCATTGGTGTTTGGGGGACTGATGTCTTCTACAGTAGAGATCTGATATGTGTGCAACAGTTTTTTCCAGTTTACCTAGTTCAGTGGGAGATTCCTCTCCTCAGCAGAGAGTAACATTTACCTTACACTGATTACTTATGGGAGTTTTAACAGCTAAGACTGAAGGAATTAAGCAATTTTAACAGCTAAGACTGAATAGGACTAGTAATTACCTTCAACGAGCCTATCATGGACAAGGGCTGACTCCGAATATTGAGTTCAAAACATTCAGAGTTTGTGGGTCCAGAGAACAGGTGCCTGGTGGAGACTTCTTAATATTTTCCTACATCTGTTAGAAAAGAATACCTCTGTTATGTTAAGATCTTGCAATGAGATCCATTTTGCCCTTGGAAGTTCACAGCAAGGTCATCATGTCCCTCTGAATCCTCTTCGTGAAGAAATTAGTCCCACATGCTTAAAGTCCCAAATTGAAAAATGTGTCTCACTTGTCCTCAAACCACTGTGTCCATATACCTGTGTATGCACACGTGAGTGTATATATGTATCTATGCATACATGTATATACACACTAAGACAAAATGTAAATAATATGGGTAGGGACTCTAACCACTGTTTCAATTTGTTTATTCTGAATAGCCACATTTTGCTCTAGTGGACTTTTTTTCAGTGTTGGACTTTTGCCATTGACTTCAAAGGAATCAGATTCAGGCCACTGAAAAAAAAAGCGAATTTTGAAACCAACAAGAATTAAAAAGCCTGGCTTTGAAAGTCATGATATGAAGCTCAGAGTTTACTCTCCCCTATGTAGAAATAACCTGTAGGGGGGAGAATGGGACCTTTAGATAATTAACTATTCAGTAAGTCTTAAGCAGCTCAATAGTGCTTTTTATCTTCAAAGTGCCTTTTAAACATTAACTAAGTAATCCTCTCAATCCTCTGAAGTAAATAATTTGGTATTTATTATCCTGGTGAAGAATTGCTATAAATTAAAAGGAAATGCTGAAAATAGTACTTTTTATGTACATTTTTTAAAATAAAAAAAGGGGAAAAAAAGCAGAATCTCAGGCTCTGCATCTGCATTCCCGTGGTACTTACTCCATTTCAAGAGTTACTTCTCCAAAGTAAATATAAAATCTGTATGACTGCCTATTGTCAGAGATGGAAAACCTACTGCAGAAAGTAGCTGCCTCTTGAACTCTACTACTCTCCCAGACAATTGTACCCCTAAGCAAACTTTTCTAGCACATTCTTCAAAATGGCCTTCACTGTCATGAACTGCCCTGATTTGTGGAAGAATGATTTGACTGCAAACTCTCACAGTGAAAGAAATTTTGTATAGATAAATGTAAAGTAGTGCACCTGGGAAAAAACCCAAAAGACAGCTAGAAGAAAAATATTACCAAACAGGAGTAAGATCCCGTGGCTGTGACACACAGTTCTGTGAAAATATCAGCTTGATAGCCAATATAACTAAGAAAGTAAAGCAAATGCTAAGAATTATTACTAGATGTTCAATAGGGTTTCCTTTTGAGCATGTATTTCACTGCATAATTTCACCATTGCTGTATATTTACAATTACATACGCAGACGACTGGAGAATAAGCATGTTATATAGGATTTCAGGTTTTGGTGTTATTTCTTAGCAATGGAATTAGCACATTTCCCACATTGTTTTCTAAGGAAATGGTGTTTCTTTAACAACTGGAGTATCATGCCCGCTTGACCCTCTCAGATTTACAGCTGTATCAAAAAAGACTGGGAAAGAAAGCAAGCTTAGCTTGCATCATGCAACAAGTATGTTTGTCTAGGTGAACTTTGAATGTTTCAAACTCATAATTATTTTTCTATCTCTGTGGCCAGTATATATTTAAGGATTTTCAGGGTCTACACTCTAATACTACCCCCTCATTCCCACTTACCCCCCAATTAATTAAAACTGTCCATGTTTCCAGTATTTTCTGTTTTCCTTAATGTTGTAATTTTTAATTCAACATTTATTTCTATTTCCACGAAAACATTTCCACCAAGACATATTTCCACCAACATTTTAGTGTATGAACTTATTTTGAATAAAATGACAAAACCGGTAGACATTTCAGTAAAAATGAAAAGCACCCCACTATCTAAAATCCTGCAAAGTGAAAGCAGTTTCAATATCAGAGGCGGGAAAATGATGTCTTCCTCCCCGCCCAGGTTCGAGTGCTGTCCATTGTAACTGATAACAAGCAAGATACTAATGAAGTGTTAGGCATTAGAAGGAAACAACAAAGGGTCCAGCTCACATCTAAAGTTTATCTACAGTTTACTTTCTATTCGACAGTCAGTTTATGAGCTAAAATTTCTTTCAAATCCAAACATTCTAAAAGAAGAACCAGAATAAATAATTTCTTAGAAATATTATTTCTCTCAGTCTGCTGGTCCAAATTCTGCCCAGAGCCAAGGTACCATGCTGTTAAAGGTTTTACTACTCGAAAACCTTAGCTACTAAACTTTTCATCCGTAATACACATCTAGAAATGTTTACCAATTGACAGAAATGTTAGAAGTACATATAACCTAAAACCTCGGAGAACCAAGGCTTTGAAATTATTCAGCCGTAGAGAAGAGAATAAGTGGAATTAGAACTGCTCCAGTTTTAAATAATTGAGTTTTTCAGTAAGAAAAAAAATCAGTAAAAAATCATCAAAAAATCCTCATGTCATATAGAATAATTAGGTACTGGGAGAGAGGTATATCTGCTTAACTGTTGGAGACAGGAAATAATTTTAATATACTTGGGTTTGGGATAAGCATGTCAGTTCATACCTTCCACATAAACTTCAAAGATGAATCCAATTAATGGAATATCTTTTTCTAAAAGGCATCAGGAGAAGTTAGAGAATGACCCAAAAATCAAAAAGAGAAATATTAATTTATACATAGTAGATACGCTTCATGTCAAAAAGTAAGACATGCTGGACATTTTTTTTAAAAAATTCCCTTTTGAACCACTGTTTCACTCTCCAATCAAACGTCTAACACTGCCTGCTATTAAAGTTATGACACTGAATTAAAAGGACTCACTAGTTCAGTCGCTTACGGAAAATTCAACTAGTCATAACTAGAATTCCCATCATACTTCATAAAGTTCAGATTCTGGCCAGAGCAGTGACAAGTCCCCCCTTTTTTAGGCATACTCTCACAAAAAGAAAAAGAGTGCATAATTATGCTGTAGCATTGAGAATTGAAGCTTAGAACTAATAGAACCAACAATAATACTTAAAAAGGACTCCCTTAACAATGGGACAACTGATTCACCATGTGACTAATCTATAAAAGACATTTTAGTATAATCTTCCACGAGCAGAGTTATAAAATATTCACGGGGTGCCTCTACATCCATTGTGTAACCAGGATACCGTTTCTGGAGATGCCATTACAGAAATATGATATTAAAAATGTGAACATCTGGTAATCAAATGCATGGCAGTGTAGTACTTACATGAGAAACATGATTTATTCCCAAGAAGGAATATTAATTCTAAACACAGGGCTTCCAGACTTTCTGGAAGACAAAAACATGAAAGAGACTGTGGGAAAGTAGAGCTGTGTGTATCAGGAGAAAAATCAGATCTGAAAAATTGCTATAGTGAGCCTCGGAGAAATATAATGAATCAATCTGGGATTAAGCTACTAGATAGGAAAAAGAATAAGGACAGCACTAGGGATGTTGTAGAGACCTCCAGGGCAAGAAGAGAGGTGAGAATAAAACTCTGCTTAAAGATGAGGCAAGAAAAAGAAGGTTAAAAAAACCCCATAAGACTGTGTGAATTTGTGATTCCAACCCTCTAATTACCAAAAACCTCAGAGACACAGAGGAGGAGAAATATGGGAATGAAGATGTAGTGAATGATTAGATCTGAATTAATTAGAGACACAAAAACATGTTGAGAGCAAAGACCCTACTGCCAAGCATATTTGTTTGGCATTAGATAGTGATGAGGATGGCATTAACACTTTCAGAAAATTGAAATATCCTTGAAAAATAAATTGAGTGTGAGGAGTTGATAGCTGTCTGTGTTTCAGTACGGCAATGCATGGAATAAAATCTTCAAAGGAAAACCATTTCTACAATCTACTTACACAGACCAGTTGAAAAAAATAGGAAAAAATGTGCTGAGTAATGGACATGAGAGTCTTCATCTCTGTTAAACGGTTCAGCTCCATTAACTTTTTCATATCGTTCACGACAGGAAGGATCCATTAGATCATCTATTCTGACCCTGTATGTCGTAGGTCATTAGATTTCATTTTCAGTTCTACTCAGCTTAGTGGTTTATGTTAAACATCTTACAGAAAAACACCTACTCCTGATTTGAACTCAGAGAGATGGAGAGTCACGTTGCCCTTGGCTTTTTGCTCTGAAGGTTAAATACTATTGCTGCAGCAAAATTATGCCTTATTTCTCATTTGAATTTGTTTGATTTCAGCTTCCAGCCAGGAGGTTGTTTTTTTTTTTTTCTGCTGTCTTAAATAGTCTTTTAACTTTTAGCTTTTCTTTTTTTTTTTGTATTTCTAGACCATAGTTAATTCACTTCTTTTTTGGGAAGCCATACAGAACAAGTTCATTTTTGTCATACCTCTATAAAAGTCAACTTTTTCCAGCTTTAATAAATTTTCTGCTTTTTTTAACCCTTCTGTTTTTAGCAGTCCACACCCCCAACTCTTGCACTGGTCAAAGTGAAGTTAACCTCTCTACCCACCTTCACTCGCACTTTGGTATTAATAAAACACTGTGGGAGTAGGAGATTACACAAAGTCAGTTCAGCTCTCTGCAATGAACCTGCAATTTTATTCTATTTCCTTGCAAATTCTACAGCCAACAGGATGAAAAAACTCTTCTAAACTCATTACCAACTTCTCCTCTGGCTCCACCATTTCCTCTGTATTTGACAGAGGGCTGTCTGAAAATTCTGGGAAACAGGATCTCTGTGCTGTTTGATAAGGTATTTACCAAAAATTACAAACCATTTGTTTCCTCCTCCTTCTTGTCTTGCTTGTGTTAGTAGTAATAGTTTCAGGAGAAAGGGTAAAAAAGTGCAACACAACCCTTTGCTTACCTTCACATGCCTGCTTATTACTTACTTTGAAACCGCTGTCAATACCACCCTTCAACCAAGGCACTAATGATGCTTCAGCACTTAATGTGAAATATTACAGTCCATCAATGAAAATTGGTGTTCCATAAAGAGAACTTGTAGAGCAGACTGACTCTGTATATGCTATTTATTTCCACTGATAATTTTTCCTAAGTCACTTCCAGTTCTGTTTTGCTCAATCACTTGTGAGTTATGAGGTCATAACTCACTTGTAGAAATAAACGATACAGCACGAGTTTTCTTTTTGCAAAATTTTGCGTTAATATATTTAACCTGTATCATTTGGATTTTTTCTCAGAAGAGGATATACAATTGTTTAGGACATATCAGCTCACATAATTCTTGTAATACATTTTAAAGTAACAATAAGGTTGCTCCACTCATAAGTATTTCTACCACTAAACGCGACTATGGAAATAAATATTAAACCGATTTTTTTTAACGGTAAGCTCCGAAACAATGTGCATCAAGAAATCTCTCACTCAGCTGGAAAAAATGGCTACCGTAGGCATTTCCTCAAGTGACCTCTCTTTATTGTTTGAGGCTTACATCCTGATTTTGTCATCTAGACTATTTTAATTCTTCTCAGAATATTCATATCTCTCCTGCACTCAACTAAATGGTGCTGGGAAATGAATAAAGGAAAACTCAGTGAAGTCCGTGATGTTTTTCTTTCTTTTTCCAATTCCTTGACTAATCAAAGGTATTTATCTATTTACTTCGAGACCTTACTAAATCTGCCAAAACCTAATAAGTTGCCATGTCAGAAATTAAACAATATGGTGTTTACATGCCCTGCAACCAGCCTTTGGTCCTACCCAGGCAAAAACGAGTTTTCTAATAAATCAGTTACAGCCCTGAGACCAGATGGTGCAGCTCAAAACGTTGAACGTGTTTGTCCTTTCTGATCTTGGGTTAGTTTCTATTATCTCATGATTCAATTCAAGCAACCTTTGGGTGAACACAATTTCGCAATGCCAACACAACTCTGATAAGACCGATGAGAGTAAGAAGGATATGTAAGCACTGGGCCGGTCTACTGGGTATAGCTTAACTTTTTCCCATTGCAGGATCCCTGTCCCCCGGCCAGCCCACAATCCACAAGGGATGCAGAGCAACGCAGGTATTGGCGAAATAACCTGTCAGAGTTTTAAAGTCTTTTTAGTGATAATGATTGACCTCCAAACCCCAATAACACCTTCTACTAAACCCTCTATAGTTGATCTAAACTGAGTGATAGTGAAAGGAAAACAGAATGTTGCTGAGGTAACTTCTGTTCAAATCAGGTTATACAAATACAATTTCTTTAGGAATATTCTCTGTAAATCTCTCCAGTGAAGATGAGAGAAAGTAGTTTCAACCCCCTCATGAAAACAGAAAGTCCCCTTTTTTGATAAGACGGTGTATTTTCCTGAGCATTTTGGTCAACTATGGAATAAAACATCTAGAACAAGGATAAAGACTAAAATGAGGAAATTAAAAACATAAAATTGAGGAATCTAGTCTCAAATTAATTAATAAATTGAAAATACTTTATAAAAAGTAATATTTTTTAAATATTGAGAATAAAATAAGTAGTTTTATTACTAGAGTTGATATTGCATCAGTTTATAAATTTTATCATTCTGAAGTAGTGACATAATTTAAAAAAATTTTTTACAAACATGAAGTATTACTTAAAGAATGTTTTTCGAAGACTGTCATTAATAATGGCACAGAGCAACATTACACACTCGTAAAGTTGTCATTTCGATCTCTTGTCCTTGATCACACAGCAGATCTTTGAAGAGTATTTAGTCACCACTGATTTCTCTTCACTGGAAAGAACCATGTTTTCTAAAACAACAAAACACTGTTCCCCGGCACTCCACACTAAGCCACTTAAAACTTGCAAGATGTAAACTATGAGTTCTGGTTAATTTTTTTCTACATAACTTTCTTGATCAACATTGCCTAGAGCACTTAGTGAATTGTCTGCACAACTCTGAAGACAAAGTACTAGAAATAAGAAGTTGCTGAAGTAGAAAATTATTATTTTCATACCACCAGTATTTTTCCCAGTGAGCCTAGAGAAGGCCACAAAGAAGATCAGAGGGCTGGAGCCCTGTCCTGTGAAAACAGCCTGAGAGAGCTGGGTCTGTTCAGCCTGGGAAAGAGAGGGAGACCTTGGAGCACCTTCCAGTACCTTAAGGAGACCTACAAAAGAGCTGGAGAAAAACTGTAGCATTTAGTGACAGAGCAAGGGGAAATGGCTTTAAACAGAGAGGGAGATTTAAGTTATATCTAAGGAAGAAATTTTTTTACTGTGGGGATGGTGAGGCACTGGCACAGGTTGTCCAGAGAAGTTGTGGGTGGCCCACCTCTGAAAGTGTTCCAGGCCAGGCTGGATGGGGCTTTGAGCAAACTGATCTAGTGGAAGCTGTCCCTGCCCACGGCGGGGGCATTGGAACTAGATGATCTTTAAGGTCCCTTCCAAACCAAAAGTTCTGTGATTCCTCTTGACAAACGGATGGTGAATCATGAACTCCATCTTTTGACAAAGAAGTGTTTGAGTTGCGGCTCTGGGTATAGAGGCTTTCATTCATGGGACGAAAGCCTATTTGTGCCATGTACTTTTGGAGCCAAGTTTCATCACATTCTCTAACCTCTTCGCAAACCGAAAAGAAATTGAGCTTACAGGAATAACTGGAGGAAGAGGATGTTTCTGTCTGAGTACTGGACTTACCATTACCTGTTTACTTGTTTGGCATGTGAGGAACATTGCTGGGTGAACTTGGTCTGAGGAATACAAATCAGATTCTACTACACGTCAGCAATTCACAACCATGCAAACCGTCTTGTCAACTGTTCTAAGTTGTGTGGGCTGTTTCAGACCCTGGATAAACTGTAGGCAAAATGGCAAGCAGTTGGCACTCAAAATTCATTCTTTGCTCCTTCTTTTCTTTTTCTTTGTCTTCCAGTTTGAACCATGAAGAGTCTGAGAAGATGCGATCTATGGTTCATATATATTTTGAGGCTGTCTCATCAAACAGAACATAAAATTTCATGTTAATCAGAAGAAAAGCACAAGCTTTTTTTTAAAGATTGGAAAACACTTTTTTTACTGTTAAAAATTTGGTTCAGATGTCACCTACATTTTTCCAGGTAATTAGCAATGAGAAATAGCATTGAAAAAATAAGTAGGTAGGAGGTATTTCAGAGCATGCCTCTAAGGGATAGCAATAATTTAATAAGGGATAACTAGCATAGTACAGCATAGGGAGAATTCTACCCAACTAGCTTTGTGGATATTATAGTGGAACTTACAAATTTTAACAGCAGATGACATTACTGATTTATATTTTTAGAAAGCCTTTGATGAAGTTCCTTATGACAAACTTCTAGTAACTACAGAGTTCTACAGTCAGATAGTGAGAATCCGTTAGTGTCTAATTAAAACAAATTTAAAAACCCAGTTCAGTGATCTAGCTCACTGAACACAGTTCTTGTTCCATTGAAGTCAATCTTCAAGACCCTTATTCTTTTTTTTCCTTTTTTAAACAAACGTAGATTAACAAAGAAAGACCATTTTTTTCACCTAAATTTAGTCATCTTGAAACGGGTTGACTGAGCTTGCTGCCTATGATTCCTCTTTGGGTGTTTAAGATGGAAGCACTGAACCTTCTGGCAGCTCCTCTTTTGCTCTAGTAGTTACCAAGGGAATTTTGGTGACTAACAGAGTGACAAATAACTTTTGCATGCCTGAATTAAATCTGCTAATGAATTCAGGCTTGAAACCCCTTCAGCAGTCACTGAGTCCAATGAGTATCAATAATAATTATTCCTTCTGATTTTGGATTTAATTTACCTGTACAACCATCTGCAAAGTGGAAAATGCAGATAATACAGTCATACAAAAGAATTGGTGTACTGCAGAATGCAATTTAGTTTGTGTTACTTAGGTCACCAAACAGTATATTTTCCATTTATTGTAGTGGAACATGTTCCACTAGTATTGGGGTATATCTGAAAATAAAGGAAGCAAGTGCACTAGCTCTTTTGTCACACAAACAATTAAATTTACTTTTAAAAGACCAATGCTCCTAGGAAGAAAATGTGCCATTTGTAGATGAAAGTAAATTGATTACAAAAAGGCTAAAGGCTGTGGCTTATTTATTTCAAATTTTTGAAAATCCAGAATTACCCAGAATCTGCAGAGAAATACCAGCAAAGCAAATTTCCAGATATATGAACCAACCTAACGCCTAACAGTGATTTGACAGAACTGTCAGAACATCATGCTGATAGTTTCTAACTAAAGTAGCCCTTCCATATGCAGTTAAGTAAATAAATGATCAGAACTTTGTGAGATCTCTTCTGTCACGGGATGCAGTTTCAAAATATATTGAAAAACACCTAATAACGGGATGCTCTACACTAGTTTCCACTTTTTCCATCCTTCATTTCATATTCAGATCCAATCTATTCAATATATGATCGCATATGGAGTTACTCCATAATTTTAATATAATCAAAAAATACTACAAAGGCCCCCAAAATAGTTGTTTTCCACAAGTTCACTAAATTGAGGGGAGAGGGAAGAGAAACCACAACTGCTCATTTTGATGACATCCCCCTGTTCGGCAGGTATGACACCTACTATTACTCAGTCTTAATATTCAGATACTCAGTGATCTGAGCATTTAAATTTCTGCTGCTACCTGCCATCATCCACTGAGCACCTTTCAGCTCTCACTGACGCCAATGAGAGATGAAGAAACCCTGTACCACACAAGGTAAATTCTCACTGAGCCATCAGCTGAGATGTGATACTTTAGAAACAGCAAACACCACGGACTCACAGACTGTAGCTGCTCTGATTTCATCGTAAGTTTTGCCTGAGTTAGGCATAAACAGGCTGAATTTCTGAGAACATCCTTCGAGATTCTGAGCACTTGTGTTTCCTTTTAAGCATAAGCCACAGTGAAATACAAAATAGAAATAAATACTGTCCAGTTATACCTTGAAACTATCCTGTTTTAACAAACGTGCTGGACTGAGGTCTAACAACGAGGTATTTGCATGAAAGTCCATGTGCATGCAGGTTTAAACAGAGAGATGAGAAGGTAACAGGAAATAACAGGGGAAAAAAATCCCTGTTTTTGACTAACCTTGTTAGCAAACTAATGACATGCTGTTACTTGTGTCAAAATACATCTGCAAGCTAATGAGATGCAGCACATTATTATACAGCACCCCAAGACTTCTGGCAGTTTGCAAAAAAATTAAGACAGAGAATTTGCCCCCAGGGAATCTACAGTGCAACTTTAGGTATGACACAGGGTTGCAAAAATGACAGGGAGAAAATTGGGAATAAGAATGATAAGTGCTACATAGTGTCATGGTGTGCATGTCACAACGATTGCTCCAGATATTTTAAATATAATCATTTCCTTTGTCCTCTATCTCTTTTAGTGTTACCCATCTTCTTTGACTGACACTTGTTGGTGTGCAGACACACCTGATTGGAAGGGTTTTTTCTGTACGTGCTCAAATATGTGGAGCTAATTGTCTTCAGACTCATTATTTTTTGATGTACTGTTGTTTTTCCTTCAGAATTGGAGCTCTAACACAGTTGCTTCCACTGCTCTTATTGCAATCCCATTCAGCTTATCATCTACAGAAAATAGAAAGCCATATGAAATCTATACCTGCATTTAATTAAGTGCAAAACATGGAATTGTTCCAGGAAAATGACCAAGAAAATGTTTATAATATGATATCTGCTTGATTTGAGACACTGGAAATTTCTACTTTCCATTTACATATTTCCCTCCTTAAAATATCTGTACCTTTTTCCTTATAGACTTGCTCTTTCTTTGCATAAAATGATATCGTTGCCTTTTAAACATTTTAATATACCAAATCTGCCTTTTTTTTCGTTCAGTTGCTAAATCATGCATAAAGCCATTGTGTTTAAAGTGCATTATTCAAAGATATGACAGAAGTTACAGTCAGAAATTTCTTTGTATTTATAGACTTGTGTAGAAGGCTAAAGAGTACTCACCCTCATTCTATTTTTCTCTAGTCCAACTTTTATTTCTGTGTTTGAAATTGGTGGGATGACTGACAGATCAAATAAGCAATTACAAGCGAAAAATAGCATCAATTGTGCTTATTTTGGAGAACAATTTTCTCATTGTTGTCTAACCAGTAAAAGAAAGGGATAGATATTCTTTGAGATAGTTTAAAAATGAAAGGCAGACAAAAAAGATAGTAGATCAATAGAGAAATCAGAGACATTAACCGACAGATAATATGAGACCTTTGAGTGCTGAAAAGCTTCCAGAAATACATTTTCAGGCAATGTACATAAAGAGCTAGATAAGGTAAGAAGAAAAGATAGAAAAATATGAAATTTGAGATATTGTTAATTATATACGTATTTTACAACACAAAGGGAAAGACACAAAAAAATATTTCAAGCAAAATTCATAAACAAACTTATCTAAGAAAAAGGAAAAGGGAGGGAAGTATCTAAGTGGGAATGCTTATTAATGAACTGGATGTTATGGTCTTGAGACTTCAGTCAGGACCATCACAAAATCTTTGTTTTTAAGAATTGAATTGCTGACCTTGACTGACTCGCAATCAGTTTGGAATCCAGACCACACAGGACAATGCCACAATGTCTTTTTCACTGCTCTGCTTTCTTCTCCATTTTTTCTCTCTGAATGCATAGATTCTGGATGAGCATGGACCCGTTCCTCAAACTGAGGAATAAAAAAGCAGTGCACAGCCAGTGGGAGCAGGGACGTGTGGCCTGGGAAGAGTACTGGGATATGGTTTGGATGTGTAGGGATAGGATTAGGAAAGATAAGGTGTAAGGAAACGGCAAAGCCTGGCACTGCAGAAAATTCCTGGGAAGCACGAAAGAACTTAGATAACACACTATCTGAGAGCAGGAAAGGCATCCTGTTTCTTCGAAGGCCTGCAAACCTTGGGAAAGCTGACAAACTGGCAGGTCGAAGGATTTATTACGAGCCTGCTACCGGGTTGCGTGCGAAGGACTGAACAAAGATTCTCACACTAAGTGTATAAGTACTGTCTTAACTCTGCAATAAACAGATTCATTTTGCCCTCAGCATGTGAGTCTCGTTTTCATACATAACAATAAGGCTAAGATATAATGGGACTTGGAAAGGGATGTGAAGAATAACAAGGGATCCTATAAGAATCTAGGTCAGAAAAGACCAACAGACCTAACCTGCCAACCATTCCAGGAAAACTGCCCAGAGTGCTTCCATTACCATAGCTGCTTCCTGGCCCTTTTATCCGCGGTAGGTTTCCACAGAAAGTAGTGAGAAAATAGATGGTGTGCCCTGAACTTACCTAAACAAGCAGGTGAGCTGTAATGGGTGTCTGCATTTGCAGTGAAGTGCTGCTGAAACCAGCAGTTTCAACATTTATCCAGATACCTGGATGCAGCACATATTTTACAATCTGTTATGAAGAAAATACGTAGCCACAATGAACAATTCATTTTGGAGAAAACTTTTATATGAATTTAAAATTGTGGATATGACTAACTTGTCTTCTTCGATAGATGAATAGAGACTACAGAGTTTAGCCAAAATTACTGGGTGAAAAAGTGATGAAAAAGTAATAACAGTTGCCTACAGATTACTTTTAAAAGAGTGAAAGCCTCTGTTTTTATGGCAAAAGTTCTTCCTCCAAAATGTTGATCCAGTACAACAACAAAATTCTACTTAGGCATTGCACTATGAATAGCAGGTAGGTAATTTGCAACGAAACTCAGGCAATCAACACACCTTTGGAATGAAAATATAGACAGAAGATACACCATAAAAAAATAAGTCTTTGCTGTATTATTTAAACCAGGCTATCATTTTAAAATGCCTGGTTTAATTCATAGATGAAATTAGGAAAGAATACTTAGCAGAAAATAGACAATTTATGCATATCTGTATATTCACAGACAAATAAATGCTAAAGATGTGCAACATCTTGTAGCATAAATTTATAAATCATGGAACCAAGTGTGGTTGCCACACAACAGGGAATGCTGGTGATTTCACAGTCTCCAGCTTCTACTAAATCAAATGTTTCTTCTAAATGATGTATTGGAAAAAATTTGAATCATGAGTGGCGAAACTAGACCAATTTTGAGACTTTTCTTCGCACTAGTACTCTGGATCCTTGGCCAACAAGCTAATTTTTCAACAGTTGTTGGGTGAAATCTGAAGACATGGAACATATGGCTGCAAAATATTTGAATCCTACAGAACTTTGAGTGGGGGAGGGCAGGAAAGGAACAGTTCTGCTGAACTCTGACAATCGAGACTATGATTTTGATTGTACAAAGGGACAGTGAGGGAAGTCCAGAATAGCACCTGCCATTCCTTCCAATTTACTAGAATAATTCTTCCTGCTTTAAAATGAAATACCATTCCATAAGTACTACATAAAATATAGCATAGAATTAATTTCATATAGAAATTAAGTCTGAATTATTTAATTATTGATACAGTAGTCAGTGGAGCAGAAATACAGTCTATATGCTAAAACTCAATCAATAGAATTAAAAACTTGAGGTAGGCGAGCTGGGAATATACCTCACCTACTGCTCTCCTAACACTTCCTGTCATTTCAAGTTGAAAATAACCAAATGAATTTTCACAGGCAATTAGTTGCTAGAAATACCAGTGAAAGCAAGTATACTCCCAATGTCTCCAAGTAATTTAGACCAGCAGGTGTTGAGGAAGCAGTACATCTTCAATAGCAGACAAAAAATTTCCATGGTACTGCTAGTAAGGCTAAAAGATGTTAATTTCGGGAGGGTAAAATAGCCTGTTGTTTCTGTCTTATATTTAGCAAAGAAACAACCAAGTACGAAACCTACCCACACAAAAGCCATGCCACTCCTCAGAGACAAGTAAGCCCTTCTCAACCAGAGGACATTTCATACTGCAGCACTCAGAGTTAATTACCCCATAAGAGTAACCCATTAACATACACAGGTTCATTGCAAGACACATAAGTCATTTAACTATGATCCTGCTCGGTTTCCTTGAATGTAGAAAGTAAAAAAAAATAGAATTTTTGTCTGAAAATAACAAGGTGGTACAATAGTGTCATACAAAAACAGTGAAAAAATGATGAGAAGTACAATTTTTGACATACACTTACTCTTAAATGTATACATATGTAGGTTTACATATAGAAAATTTAGATAAGGACTATTGTGATCTTGTGGTGATGCAATACAAGATTCATGAAAACAAGTTGTGTTGCTTTCTTTTGTATTACCTATTTTAAAAATATACAGAGGCAGCATTTCAATGTGTATCTACAAGATATCTGTAATTTGGGGGTGACTGAAGCTAATTGAAGTTCAGAACTTTGCCCAGACATCTTTACATATCTCATATTAAAGCCAGAGATTTTTTACAATCCACATTACCTCCAGGTATTTTAATCTTGAATTCTTATCCTTAATTTCTTAAACCGATTTTTACTTTACAAGGAAAAAAACAAATAGAAAATAAAGTCTCATATTTCCATCCCTTCATTCCCAAAGAAAACACAAAGGCAAACTTTGCTGTGCTGTGTCATTATGTAATCAAGAACAGTAACCTGAGAATTTGTTTACTAAATACTTTTTCCTTTTAGTATTTATGCAAACTGAGATGCATCAGAATGGAGAAAACTAGCTCTAAATAAAGGAATATAACAGGAAAGTACAGGAGTTTTATTCTGTGGAGAACGGATTGCTATGGCAACACGATTTAACTGTGTTTAATAAAGCATAGTGCATTTACAAAATTAAACAAGAATCCCATTCAATCTTTAAATGAGGAATGAGTTCTGACACTTTCTTCTAAACTTACTCTATTTACATTTTAAAGTAATTTTTCTCCAAACAGAAATTTGTGATTGACTTCTGCAAAATAAATCTAACATGTAACAAATATCACTTGATCTTTACTTAAGCTACACATTAAAATTCTGTTTCAAGAACTGTAGAACATGTATGAGATTTATTATTACTTAGAACTGCTAAACATCTTCTGAAGTACAATCAGAAAATTTGTATAAACACGCCATTGAAGATTTCCCTCTGCATTGTAAGCACAGTTAAGTATTTGATTTCTTGGGTCACAGATATATAAATCCAAACTAACACAACTGAGGTGGAAAAAAGCAGGAGAAATGACCCTCTTGGGATTTAGTAATAATCCCTGCTCTTTTTCTCCCTGTCTTTCTGATGGTGAAACTTTATGTCAGCTCAAACACACAGGAAGAACATGCTTTACAGAAGAAGGTAAGAATTCATTGATTGAATGAGGGACATATTCCGGAAGTTCCTGGATGCCATCCTGTGCCTTGTGCCCTAGGATGACCCTGCGTGAGCAGGTAGGCTGGACCAGATCACCCACAGTGGTCCCTTCCAACCTGACCCATTCCGTGATTCCGGGAACAGCTCAAGAATTTCATCAGCTCCAACAACTGTTAAAAAGATTTCCAAAATTTTTCGGTAGCTGGGGGACTTATTTATGGTTGTATTTTACATAGAAATTCTTTCTTTAAATTACATATTTTGTTACATGAATCGCCTCTTATTTAGCAGTGCTACAGCACTCACTGGGTTTGGTAGAAATTTCTTGATATCTGATATCTGTGGTTGTTGGATTGGACCCCTAAAAATGTATCTTTAAAGGGACAAGATTAGTCAGGTTCTGGCATTGCTGTGAAGACAAATGCAGTTTTATATGGTATGTTGCTATCTATTCCGTGACACACAAAGAATAGCAAATTAGAGGGGGCCAAACATAATAATAAACATAATAAGTTGGCTGTAACAAGCCTACTTTTCTGAAGTCAGGATCTGGCTCATCTTTTTTTCAAGCAGAAATGCACTCTGAACTGATAACATCCTAAAAACCAACACTGATCCCTCGCAATGCAATGATGGGTATACTAGAACAGGCTAAGAAGGAAAAGGTGAAAAGAACAAAGATACGAGGTCCACCCTTCTCAAATTTACAGTTAAAATTTTGGTAATAAACCTCTAAGATATCTTTAGGAACCTCAGTTACAGAAGTACAAAGTCACAAGGTTTAGTTCTTTGGGGGTTTTTTAATAATTACAGCATCTACAAAGCTATTAATACTAGCAAATTATTTTAGAGGACCTGGAGAAATAGGATGAGAACGTGATATTTAAAACATTAGAATTCTATTTCTATATAATTTTAATATTATCATTTATCAGCTGCACAAAGATTCCCACATCAAAGTATGATAGATACAATTAATTAATTTAATTCAAGCATTAAACTATTATGAATAATTAAAATGATTAATTTCAATAAATATCTCATCACACGATCGGTATTATTTCCGCTATTATCCTTAATACCAAAAAGATATGCTGATAGAATACTTGATTTGTAAGTCTTAGATTTAATCACAATTTATAATCTGTTTGAATTTTTATATGTGTACTATTCTGAGAGTATTGCTAAAAATTTTGAAAACTTTATTTAACACATAAATTTTCCGTAAATCTTGAAGGAAAACCCCCTTATTTTAGAGTGTAGTGTAAATAAATCCAGGAATGTTGAGCTAGTATTTGGTTGAGGACAGAACACAGGATATGAAACCATTTTTCCTGTAGTATTACTGAGTTTTACTTATGGAATAGATGTGGTTTTAAACAATTATTCCTCAAAAATAGAGACTTTTCTGCCACACCAATGTAGTTAGATTCATCCTTCACCACTGAAATAGAAGAGTAACTATGTAGGTTTTATCGAAACTGGTAAAATTTTTAAAATCCCTTAAATTTGTTTAGCAATCTTCATTTTCAAGGCCTGTAGCAGTACATAGGAATGTGTGGAATGCTAAAATTGAAAATTGGAGGTTTAAAGGGAGTAATGAAATATATTTGGAAATAGAGCAAAAATTTTCTGATTCTTCCAGTTCTTCCTCACTCTTTAGTATTCAATTTGAGCATTACATAAACCTTGTCAACCTTTCTACCTTAACTTTCCATCTAGTCTTGGCACAGTGCTCTGAATAGTTTCTGAATATCAAGTAAGAGAACACTTTCTTTATAGCTATGTTGTAAAACTAATTGTTCCCACAGGTTATCCTATTCATCGAAATAAGATAAACTGTCTAGATATACTCTATCATGCAAGAGAGTCTAGGGACCAGTCAGTCAAATTAGGAAACCAATCTGGTTTTAAATTACAATAACCTAGAAGAATTGCTCTTTTGGTATAATTGTATTTTCTATTCTGACTACCTTTATCAAGTTCCTTTTAACTATAGAAGAATGTGAAAGAAGATGGAAGAATTGACAAACTAAACTATTTTTAAAACTCTGCTAAAATATTTTTACAAATATTAATTGAGTAATATTCCTACAGATTTAATATTATTATTGGATATCTGGAGCCTGTGACATTGGTATATATAGAAGTCCTAGACAAGTGTGTAGGTCAGTGCACTGAAAACCGGCTGCAAGTCTACTGTGAGTATTTCATCAGACTATTTTACCCACTAAACCTATCGGGATTAAGAAATATATGCAGTGAAATCTCAGAGTTACGATTTCATGCTACATGATTCATAGTAAAACTCCGCTGCAATTTCCTAAAAAGGCAGATCAATACTTCAATGCACTGAATGAGTAAGTTAATGTTAATAACCAACATAGCATTGTTTAATAACATCAGGCATGCAGGCTAGACTTGTACAAAAATATTGGCCATTACGTGTCAGCTCTTGAATAACTATGTTCATCATAAAGAATTGAATTCTATCTGAAATACTACTTTAGTGCTTTACCTTCTTTCCCTTGAGAAAGATAGAGTAAACTAATTACAATATGCTGTATTTGAGTATGAAGTTATATCCCTCTTAATTCATTTTTACGTGAAAGGAAACCTTTCCCGACAATTTATTTTCTAAGCTCTCTATTTCAAGCATTTGGTTTTACTGTAATTTAGAAAATTAGCTATCTGTACCAGTAAATTCCATGGAATTATTTCAAGAAAATAAAGAAGTTTTCAGTAGTTACTACTGCTAGTACTTATTCTATTGAATTATCTGGCAGTTGACCAAATGGCGGTAGAGGGCAATTAAAAGCAAAGAATAAATAACCACATAATGTATACGGTTGAACATTCACCTGGTAAATTTTAAATATCTCCAAGGATGGTGTTTTCACAGTCTCTCTTGGCAACACTCCAGATCTCAAACCTTGTGATCTTTTTTTTCTTATAGTCAACTGGAATTTCCCTTGTACTTTGCAGTTGCTGCCTCTTAACCTTTCAATCTGCAGTTCTTAGAAGAGATGGAGGATGGACAGTTGGCTCAGCACCATTTGGTTTTTTGGGGGTTTTTTCTGCCTTCATGGTCCTATGAATTTGTAGGTGTCTATTTTTGTATTCTTTTTCTTCCTTGAACATCAAAACATTTTTGTGAGACAAAGAGTGACCTTCATCCAGTTAAGTGGATTTGAATGTTTCTGCTATGCAAGTATGCAGTGGTAAGCCCGTAACACATATGACTGGCACTGAGTGATAAACCATGGAAATACCCATATTTCTAGTAATTATTTCAGTCACCTATTGCTTTAGAATTCAAAGGTTTATTTCACAGGCCAAAGTTCCATTTAGGTTGCAGCTTCACTTAGGTTCTGTGTTACTAGGGGCTTAAACCAAAAATACTCTCCCCTTCTTCCTTTTGATTGCAACAGAAAGGGAACAGGAACTTCAGCTTTATTTGTGACAATAATGGTGAAATTCAGGTAGATAGAAGTGTGCATGTATTAAAGAATGAGAAGATTCTCAGCCTCCTTGTCAAGTACTATTGTATTTTCTGGAACTTTGCCAGACAACATTTTGTTGCAGAAAAACAATTCAAAATCTATGAAAAACTTTGCTATCCACACCTACCTTCACACTCAATCTCTACTTCAGTGCAGATGCAGAGCTACAAAAGGAAATCTAAATCTATTGCAAACCAAAGCAGCAAAGTTACAAAACAAGTCTAAAAATACATCAGCTTTCAAGGTGAATATATAATTAAGTTCTTTATGAAAAGTATGCATACAGACATGTAAAAACAGCAGATATTTATAAATCACTTTTCCTGGTATTTATTATTATTTCAATCTTTCATGGTTAATTGATGCTTCAGAGAAATCCATTGTTATAGATGAAATTAGAATGTATTATTACTATTTTCAACTACATAATATAAATGTATTCCAAATTCCAGATGTGATTATCAAACATATTTGATTTGTATTGGTAACAGTGTGAACTGGCATGGGGAAAAAAAAGGAAATATTTCAAGAGAACGAGAAAAACCTGCAAAATCTGTAAACATCTCGAACTAATCTGTGAATGATTCTTATAAAAGACGTCCTCAAACAAAATCAAAATTGCCTCTTTTCAGGCTTTCAGAACTGAGTCAAAATAGGGCAAAACTTTACCAGGTCTGTTCATTAGTCTGTGCCTCGTTTGTCAAAGAATTACACTTCAATTCCAAAAAAAGAAATATGAGTACAAGGTGACGCAAAGAATTCCATTCCATTCTTTTCTTTTCCGTCTTCTAGCATTTCATTATCTTAGAAGTCAAATGAATTTTATGATTGATATTTTCAGAACTCTTTAAGGGTCTGACAGTCTCTTGTTATCATCTTAAACATTGTTAGATTTTTCTGTCAAGAAAAGTTATAAAACCCCAGAGGGCTGGGCTGAAATCATTACATGGCATATAAGTATCTCTCTAAAGATAAACAAAATATGCCTGAGGATGCAGTTGAATGGAAACCTCTTGCACTGATAGGAAAATGGCAACCTGAAAGCAACCTAATAAACCTTTACTTTACCTAAGTGTATTGAGATCCTGTTCCATAACACAGGATGTATTTTTGATTATCTGAATTAAAATTAATTGTAAAACTACTTCCATACCAAAGCGGTAGCATTTTCTATCATTACCACTACAATGTATTTAGAATTTACATTGTAAAATGAAAAATGGAATAGTTACAATGGCTATAAAATGAACCATGAATCAAAGTTCACCAAGTCTCTCTTTTTAAATCATGTACCTTTTATTTATTTTAAAACCATATGTCTCTTACTGTGCCTTAAAAAAATAAGAATGAACTTCCAGTCAAGGAACTGGACTGTGAAACCAGTAAATAGAACTGTTTCATGGGAAGAGTTTCAAAAAAAGGTTGAAAAAACCTGCTATTTTGTTTTTAACAGGAATACCTGCAGATTTGATGATTTTGCACAAACTCCGTATAGTGAAAAAAAAAAACCAAAACCAAACACTTCTTCTATAACAGCAAAACATCAACCATTTTTTGAATAGGACTTCTCATTTTTTGTGTTTTTTTGTGTAGAAAACAAGTTCAAAAACTCTAGTTCAAGGCAAAATGCTTTATCAAACCATAATGATTTTATCCACATACAAATTTGTAATAAATTTTCAGAAGAATTCTCAATTGTTTTTGTTTTATATTCCCAAAGAAAAGTTTAAATTAATAGAATAAAAATTTGATTTTCTTTTGGCTCTAGTTAGTATCTACCTCAATAGTAACTTTGAGCATGACCTTGGGAAAACTTTTTAATCTCACTCAGCTCTGCCTGGGAAAATAATAGTTCCTCGTGAGTGCTACAGGTTGTAAATTAATTGAATTTCTGAGATGTTCTGATATAACAGTGGTATCAGCACAGCACACAAGAAATCATTGGAGAATAATTCTTCAAGAATTCTAGTCCCACAGTTTTTTCAATAAAACCATGTCATAACAGGTCTCAAGCACAGTATATCTGGAGCACGCTCTCTTTTCTGGCTTTCTGCCAGGAGTGGATTTCACCCTTGGTGAATTTTACTGCTCTTTTCGCACTAATAAATCCATAAGACAGCAGCACTCTAAAAGAAAGGAAAAGCCCATAATTTCTGCATCTTAATAGTGTATTCTC